>JARWIR010000033.1:0-600000 GCA_029959085.1 Nemophila menziesii
AGAGAGAGAGAGAGAGAGAGAGAGAGAGAGAGAGAGAGAGAGAGAGAGAAGAGAGAGAGAGAGAGAGAGAGAGAGAGAGAGAGAGGAGAGAGAGAGAGAGAGAGAGAGAGAGAGAGAGAGAGAGAGAGAGAGAGAGAGAGAGGGGTTTTGTGGAAATTAAGTCAATTGACATGGATGTTTATATCTTTAAGTTTCAGAGTGAACATGAATGTGAGAAGGTTCTTGAGCAGGTTTGGCACATTTGGAGGCAGAAACATGTTACTTAGGAAATGGTGTACTTATATGAAGATTGAGAAACTTGATTTGACAAAGGTTCCTTTATGAGCTAAACTAAGGAAAGTTCCACTTCAACTGTGGACAAATGAGGGATTAGGTTATATATTTAGTACTTTTGGGAAACCTATTCAAGTTGATCATATAACTAAATCTAGAAATCGTTTAAGCTTTGCTCGAGTGTGTGTTGAGGTTGATATGACAAGGACTTGATTAAGAGAGTTCCTTTAGATCTTTAAGAAGATGGAGTTTTTGAAGTGGAAATATACTGTGAGTGGTTGCCTCCAAGATGTAATATATGTAAGATGGTGGGGCATAATTTGTATATTTTTCCTAAAAATAAGAAGAAAAAGACTAAAGTTACAACAAGTCAACATAAGTAGGACCTAATCAGCCTCAAAAGAATAAAAAGGAATGAAGAAATGTACAAAAAAAAGAAGCCTAATGAGAGTAGTCCTAATAGTAGGAAACATGAGGAAGGTCTGAACAAAATGGGAACAAGGATAAGAAAATGGAACAAAAGGTGATGAACAAAAAGATGACAAAACAAAATGGAGAGGGTGGAATGAGTAGTACCAGTTCAATGCTTTGAGTATGGCTGGTGAAAATCTAGAGGATGCTTTGACTATATTTATGGAAGGTCCTATAAAGAAAAGGAGAATATTCCACCAGATTTATGTTAATATCTACTTGGAATATACAATGATTCAATAATATCCTTAGACAAAAAGAGGTTGTACATGTTATTAGAAGTAAGAATATGGATATAATTTGCCTTTTAGAGACTTAAAATGTATAAAGATAGTTGTGACAAGTTTTGCAAGTCTTATCTTCAAAATTGGGGTAGAATTACTAATCATGATAAGGATGAAAGAAGTAGAATTTGTATTAGGTGGAATGTTAGAACCCCTGAGGTTATGTGTATGGACATGTGTGATCAAGCAATTATGCTTGAGGGGAAATATGTCAAATATAAGAGTAAGTTTGTGTGTATTGTGGTATATGCTGAAAATGATGATGATAAGAGGAAAAATTTATGGGATTTTTAGACTGTGTGGAGCATTAAGGTGGGTAATACTCCTTGTATTTGGAGCGGGGATTTCAATGAAATCTTTAATATTGAAGAAAGGAGAGGTTTTACTAGTTTAACCTAAGGTGCTACTGAATTTGGGGAGTGTATTAGTGATAACAACATGCATGAACACCAAAGTATTGGGTGTTTTCATACTGTGACTGATAAGAGAGTGGTTGGTTTTGTGTCTAGTAAGTTTGACAGGGTGTTATTCAATGATAGTTGGCATATGATGTCTCCCTATTTGTAATGGATTAATCTTAGTTGGAGACATCATTTTTAGTGATTTAGAAGTCTTTCTAGTCGATTTTCTTGAGAAATACTACACTTTCCTATTTTGAGTCTTGATTTAGTAAAATATTATTTTTAGAGCATATTGGGTTTAATTATTTATTTAGTGTGAAGTTTTAAAGATAATTATGGAGATTAATTAGATTCCAAGTCAAAGACTAAGAGATATGGAAAGAGATTAGCATGGAAATTGGAGATAAGGAAAGAAAAGCTAAAATCATGGAAAAGGAAAAGCTGCCATAATACTGAATTTCACCACCCACGACCACAAATTAGCTTATATCTCAAAATTAGAGAAACGGTCAAGAGAAAAGTTGAAGATCTTTCCGAGACAATGAATTTCGACTACTCATATGCGTCAAACGGATAAGTATTGAAACTGTTAGGACCAAAACAAAAACGGGCCTGATTCCATGTTTTAGGGTTACGAATTTGAGTTGGGCTTGGAGTCCACTACTTACCTTCTCCTTCAAGAAAACGAATTAGGGCTTCTAAACACCTATAAATACAACTTGTAAATCATCCTTGCTCAGTTCTAAACCTTATATTAATTCTTAGTTATTGTAGAGAGCAAGATGAAGTCTTTTATTGTTTCTTTTAGTTTATTTCCTTCAGGTATGAACTAATTTTCCCATAGCTTGGGTTTTGCATCATGTATAATCTATGAATTCTATTTTCTTTCTATCTAAGTTTCTTTGGGAATTATATGTTTTAATCTGATATTAGCGTCTTACCTATATATATGTTCATGTGTTTTGAATTATTGTCTGTCCTAGAACTGATCACTTTAGGCTTTCTTAATAGTAGTTAGATGTTCACCTTAACTGGGTGTCCAATTATTGAAACTATGGGAGTACTATTGTGGATAACATGAAATTAATGAAGAGTTTGTTGACTATTATAAAAGTCTCATTGGAACTAAAAATAGTAATGAAGAACATATCTCAAAGGAGTGTATGAGTGAGCTAATTTAAAGAAAACTTGATGATGAGTTTGCAAAAAGCACGATTGAAGATTTTCATGATAAAGAGATCAAAGATGATATTTTTTCTATCGATGGCACTAAATCTCCAGGTCCGGATGGATTTACTATTAAAATTTACAAGTTTGCTTGGAGTGTTGTGGGAAATAATATTTGCACTGCAATTGAGGATGTGTTCAAGAGTGGTAAAATGCTCAAACAAGATAATGTAACAAATCTAAACTGATTCCTAAAGTGAAGAATCCTAATTCTGTCAAGAGATTTAGCCCTATAGCATGCTGCAACATTTACAGTGAAATTCCAAAGATTCTTGCTAATAGAATAAAGAAAAGCCTAAATGATCTTATTTCCAACAAACAAGCTGCTTTTGTTAAGGGGAGAAGCATTTATGACAACATTCTAGTAGCTCAGGAAGTGGTACATGGTTATGATAGGAAGAATTTAAGCCCAAGGTACTCACTAAATTTGGATTTGCAGAAGGAATATGATACTATTATCTGGAAGATTATGATTCAGATGATGGGATTTCATGACAAGTTCATTAATTGTATTAAAATATGAATAACTACACCTATGTTATCTCTTTGCATTAATGGAGAAATAAGTGGCTTTTTAAGGACTAAAGAGGCTTGAGGCAAGGCGGACTTTATTCCCTTACCTATTTGTGATTTGTATACATGATTTTACTGTAACAATTGATCAAAAGAGTTCTAAAATGAAGCTTAGCCATCTGATTTTTGCTGATGATTTCCTTGTTTTCTTCAATGGGGATGTAAGTTCCGCTTCTATCCTAAAGGTGGGATTGGACTTATTCTCTAGGATGTCAGGACTTAAAATAAGTCCTGAGAAAATTGAGATATATTGGGGGGGGAATGATAGAAATATTCAGGGAGGGCTTGGTACTATTCTTAATGTGTAATGTGGATAACTTCCTATGAGATATTAAGGTTCTCATCTTAGCACTAGAGGACCTAATAGTGCTATGCGTGAGAGACTGATTCAAAACATTGTAGGTAGTATAGAGAGTTGGATGCACATATTTCTAACTTTTACAGGGAGAGTTCATCTTATCAAATGTGTTTTACAGAGTAAAGCTAGGTATTGGTGTAGTGTTATGTTTTTACCTTGTGGTGTGGTGAACAAGATTGATTCTATTCTTAGCTATTTTTGTGGAGACGAAATTTAGTTAATTTTAATGATGGCTTGTGATGATTTGTGAAAGAGTAAAAAGGAAGGTGGTTTGGGTATGCCAAAGCTTTTCACATTAATCAGGCTGCTATACTTAGAGAATGTTGGAGGATGTATGGTAGGAAGAATAATATCTGGTCAATACGGGCGTACTCAAATTGGTTGAATAATAAAAGTGTGTGTAGCATTGAGTATGATAGCTCTCTAGCTTAGACTTGGAGGGATATCTGTTAAATGTAAGATATATAGCTTGTGAGTATATTAAGCATAGAATTGGTAATAAGAAAAACATGTATATGCTAACTGATAAATGGATTGGGGCAGAGTATTGTTGAGTTATGTTCTAGTGATAGTGTATCCTTGGGGAATTACAACATTAATAAGAAGGTTGAGTAATATTATGTGAATAATAGGTGGAGAATGCTTGAGAATCTGAATAGGGTTATACATTTGATTATAGAGTATAAGTTGACTGAGAACAATGATTTAACTAGTTAAGGGTTAACATGTTTAAAAAAAAGAGATATTATGAATAATTTGAGAGGGAATTGATTGGTATGAGATTGTGTGGAATATATAACAACCAAAACAACGATTCTACACTTGGCTAGCTTGTAAGAATCGAATAAAAATGAAAGATTTCTTGGATGGGGTATGGATATTAATGGAATATGTTGTTTGTGTGAGAAGGGGCTTGAAAAAATGGACCATCTCTTTGTTCATTGTGAGTTTACTCAGGATATTTGGAAGGAAGTTTGTAGATTGAATGAGTGGCATATTAATAAAGGTAATAGTTGGGATGAAAGAATTGAATATTTGAATAAACATAATAGTAATGCTTTAACTGATAGTGTCTGCTACTTAAGCTTTGCTAGCTATGTTTATAATATTTGGGATACCATAAACAAAAGAAATTCAAGAAGAACAAGATTGGTAAAACTGATGTTATGAATACTATTAAAAATGATGTGAGATATTGTTTGTGGAATAGGAGGAATTTTAAGAAGACTGCGGGGAATGAGAGGCTTTGTTTGAATAGGAATCTGAGTGGAATTTGGGTTTCAGATACTACAAATTAAGGTGGTGCTTGGTGGTGATTGGTGAGGGTTGTTTGGGTTTGGTGTTGGTGTTGGTTGGTTTGTGAGGTTGATGTTGCTGGAGTGGATGCGTTGAACTGCTGCGTGGATGGGAGCTGGACTAGACTAGTTGTATTGTAGGTTAGCTTGTGTAGGTGTAGTGTCTTTTACCTTGGTTTTCTGTTTTTGAAAAGTTTCCAAAAATTGAAAGTTTATATTTTAGGAAATTATAAATTTTTGGAAAGTTTTCAAAAATAGTTAGTTTTTGTTTCCAAGATTGTTGTTATGTTTTTTTATGTTTTGTTAGTTGGCTAGGTTAGAAATAATTGTATATGTTTGTTTTTGTTGTCGTGTTTGACTAAATGAGTCACTTGGTCAAGTGGGGGCTTGTTTTGTACATGTTTTGATTGATGGTATAAAATTCTCGTTGATAAAAAATTAACAACTCATTAACCTCTAAAGCTAAATCATATTCAACTAACATAAACTAACATCTAGCAATACATATGTGTAATTGAACACCTCATTCACGCATTCTACATGAAATTAACATCCCACAACCTTTAGTAACTCAAACATTCTTCTTGAAAATCGTAGCAACCCACAAAAAAACCAAGAACAAGACGAAGAAGAGAACCTTCCACGTCATCAACAACTTGGACTCCAACTCCATCTTTGACAACACCGAAGCTTGCATATATTTATGGCAATTATCAATCTTGGAATTCTTCTTGTTTATGTTACACAAGATCCCAGGTATCACGTGATTACTACAACATACTTGGGTGGATCGTACAACTTGAACCAACCACAATCATTACCTTTTTCATATTTTTCACAACTCAAGAACCTCTTACCAAGTTGTTTCTATAACGTTAATGGCTTCTCATTAATCCATAAAAACACTTCCTTTATTTTTGATTCCAACCAAATAAACTTTCCATTTTCTCACTTTTAAATTTATTACATGAAGAGTTTTGGGTTATTAGAAATGGGTATTAATAAAAGGGGAGAAAGACCAGTTACATGCGCGTACAATATGTAGGGAGAGAAAATTAATATACCCCTTAGAATATGAATTTATAAAAATAACAAGCCACGTGGAAATTAACAAGAGAGTTAACCACAAAAGCTAACAGAAGGAAAAAAAAATCATACATTAGGTATATGTATGTCCATTTCTGAAACATTGGGTATGCATTTGTCCACAAACTGAAATATCAGGTACCTGGAAGGATTTTTCCCCTAGAAGTATGATATTTGTTTTTTTGTTTTCCAAAAATCTACTATGTTTTCGTTTTCTTAATTGAATTTTGTACTTGGTTCAAATTTTTTATATGCTGATTGATCCTGCTAAAATTTGTCTCAAGTGATATCTGGATTGTTTGGTTTGGCAATTATGACTTGAATTAACATTGAGTTGATTATAAGTTTAGATTGTTTTCCAATGTACTATATTTTTTGGTCGGTAATGTATTCACGACATACAACTTTAGTTTTATATAACTGATAGTAACTTTTATCTCTCCAATCCCGCAATGTATCTGAGACTTGGTTATAATCAATAATTGTCTCCTAAGATTAATATGATTGTGTTCAATATACATATCACTAGGTTCCATATCAAGCACAATAAAATTGAAAGAAAAGTAAAAAAATTACTACAATAAAAAACATCCTCCACGATATTCTAGGGGTTTCACAAGTTAATCAACTAATTGTAGGGTGATTGTTGTACGTAGAAGCTTTCCTAAGTACAACTATGCACAAATATTGTATGTCAAAATATTAAGATTAGCTTTTAAATACAATAAACCACACTCAACATGAAGATATCATTTGCCATGGGTAATAGTATATGCTCCTGAATTTTTCATTTGAAGGGGATCATAACTAGTCAATAAATTATTAACATTATTATTTAGCGTAATTTTCTTTTATGGATATGGTAGCGCATTTTATGTGTACATAGTTTTTTATGTATTTAGCGTAAGCTGGGAGATTATTGATTTACTTCTAAGATGGGAAAATTCACATGTACTTTACTAATATTTGTAAGATTGCTTCATTCTCTTCATCGAGTCAACTTACGTTTTCTAATAGTGAGGGAAAAGACGTCTTAGGGACATATTCCATATAGGATGGCCATAAATAAAAGTTTCTATTGTTTAAGGTGCGGTCAGGTTGGATTTTTAGTTATTAGTTTTTTTTATCTATGAACCTCAACGCAAACATTGTTATCTACTACCTTCCCACTCATAAGGGTGGTTAAAACATTAATATTATCCTACTCAACTACATTATCTACATGACCTTGATTAAGGCCTTTGGGATTTTCTGCGGATCGTGCAGGTAAAGTTTCTTCTTGTCTAAAATTTATCCTTTTTTTCTATATATCCTATTTGAAATTCTAGATTTTTCTGAAATTCAGTTCTTCAATGTGTTTTAGGTTGAGGGTTAGGATTTATGCAACTTTATTCTTGTCTTAACAAAGTGTGTTGGTGCTTATCGTTTCTCAAGGTGTGATAAATAACCTAACTTGTTCACACATCAATAGAGCTAACTAACCACAAGTGTACAGATCCTTAACAAGTAATAAGAGTAGGTATGTAAGAGTTATCATCTTCACAAGAACTATGAATGTTGATTATTTAGAGTGTTCTTGTAAAGTGTCTCAGAATGAGTTATTAAACTAAAGGAAAGGATACATATTTGTTTTGTTTTTGTAATTAAGGACTAAAATGTTACAAAATTGAATTAAGATAAATATTAATGATTAAACTAAATAACTAAGATTATAAATAACTAAAGAGATGAGATGGAAATTAGGGGTGAGCATTGTTCGGTTCGTAGAGGTTTTTAGATAAAACCAGAACCAAGCTAAATAGTTTAGCTTTTTATAATTTAAAAAAAACAAACCGGGCGGCTTGCATTTGGTTCCATATTTGGTTTTTGTTTCCAGATTGGTTCGTTTCAGTCTGATTTTTGATTTGCTTCAAATTCAAATACTTGGCCCAAAAATCATAGTCCACCAATTTCTTGAGATACATTGTCCAACGACGGCTATTATTCTAATATAATTAGGCTACTATTACATACCCACGGTGTTTTAATATAATAATTAAAAAAAACTTATTATCTAATAACAATTATCTTAATTTACGATTATTTCTGACTTTATACAATCATGATTAATAAAACCAATCAGGTAATGGAGGTCTACATATATAATATAAGTGATATAAAAAATATATTCACTAATAACACTTCCAAAATGTAAAACAAAAATTTCATCACCAAAAGTTTCTCTTACATAATTCTTATTAAAAAAATCTCACATTCCCTAACTCTTCCTTCTTCGGTTGGGTTTTTCGTTTAATTTTATTGGTTAGATTTTTGCGTAGTAAACCGAACCAAACCAAAAAATTGGAATTTGAAAACCAAACCATTCGGTTTTTCGATTTTTTTTGTTTTTTTTTTTGGTTTGGTTTTTGGTTTTTTGGTTCGGATAGGTTTTTTGGTTTTCAGTTTCTCGACCCTAATAAGAATATAACTCGATAACTTGCATGTAATCCCTACTAGTATTGATTTTGCACTTTATTGCTTAAGGGCGAACTGGTTATTATGCAATAGACGGGGTTCTAACTTCTTCATAACTCCCGTCAGGGTAGCTTAGGAAGCTACTTCAACACTAATAGGGGACTCGACTTAGGTGGCCTTACTCAATAATCTGTGCTGAAAGTCACTTAACACTATTAGCTATCTGGCTAGTCAAGCCTGTTAGGATCACTAACGCACACCAGACGATTATGTATCATTTTCAGTAACCAAACGGCATGTCAGTTCGACAATCTAATTACTAAGGGCAATCCTATACTTGTCCAGAGTAAGGGATGATTATATGGAATATACATAAGCAAATAAATTAAAATAACAATCCAATTAAAGATGTAATCTTCCAAATTCAATAAAAGCATAAAATAATTCTAGTGTTCATACAAAATGTTGTTCTCAAGCTATGAACTAACTAGTGACTTATGAGACAATAGAAACTAGCAACTAATAATGTAATATTCATGTTTAGAAGATAAAACATAGTAAAATTAAGAAATTAATTGGTGATAAATTATGAAGGATAGAGTTCGAATGGCATAAAATGCTTCCAAACTTCTTCTCTCCTTGCTTCTGCTCAGCTCAGGCATTTCTATCTTCCAATTATGAATGCGGACCCTTTAATAGTGTTAAAACTGATATGTACATGTTCTTTCACGTTTTTAGTGTTGTGGACCTCTTTTAGATGGCCCAAATCCCTTAAAATGTATTAATGAATGAGTGGACGGGTGCGAACCTCGACATCGTAAAATTCAATAACTCGTTCATTTTCGCTCCAAATCACAAATCGTCAGTTCTTACACGCTCCTAACTCCAAGTGCTACCATGAAACCAAGGTCTCATCCAAAATCCTAATCGACTGCACATGGTGACTCTAATAAGTCAATTTCCAAGTACTGTCGGTAAACGCTCTAGCTTTTTAAAATTGGTAATCGTTCTCTAACGCCATGACTTTGGGGTATCTTGTTTTGTTGACTTCGTCTCGATATATTGTATCATCTAAGTACCTAAGAGTTGCACACTTAACACACAAATTACGAACAAAATCTCTAAAAGTAACATAAAATTTGAAACTAGATAAAGAATCATAAAATATATAATAATAGGGAAAACACCCTCAATTAAGTCCTAAATACTTCTAAAAGATGTCTTGTGACTAGATTAATCTTTCACATAAAATGAGACGTTAATGATCTATATTGTTGTTGAAATTTTTGTCCTTCTTGATAGTTCTTCAATCCCAAATTCGGATGTGGTCATAATACTGATTATTAAGTCTTATTTTTTATCAGATTACAATACTATGTTGATTGAATCATAGCATAATATACTTGGTCATGCGATATTTTGTTTTATTCTCTGGAAGATTGTTAACCAAAGGTTCAACAAAAGGCTCAATAAAAGGAAAGTTATAAGTAGAAATGTGAGACATTATCACACTGCAACACAAAGCACATGACTCAGTAGTAGGTGTTTGTGATATTTTTATTTGACATGGGTACAATTATTTCAACTTTTTTTTGTTAGCAACTCAACTTCCAATTCTAAAGTGTTGTATTGGTATACTTCATATAGTCCTTTCTTGGTGTTGGTAGTATAGCTATTGTTGTTTATGGTAGCAATGGCATTGAGTCTTGAATTAATTTTTAATTCTTGAATTAATTTACATTATTCTTCCTTTGGTTTCCACATAAATCTACATGCACAAGATCAATCTACAAGTTTACTTATATATGTTAATCCTTGGTAAAAAGCATGATTAAGTTATCCATGAGATAAATTATGATGTGGGAAAGTTTGTTGAATTTCCTTAAATCTATTCCAAGTAGCATATTAAACTTCAATTTCTAACTATACAAAATATTTGAGCTCTTGTCTTACCGCTTGAGTATGACTAAAAGTGAATTACCTAACTATAAACTTATTTTGAAGGTCACCAAAGTAGTAATAGAAATTTAGGGAAGGGTTTCAAACGAATGAAAACCTCATATATAAGAGAAATTCAAATCATCTCATCACATTCTCTTCCTCATTCTAAATATGGCAGTATGAATTTTCATTATCGTTCCTAAGAAGGTTGGCAACATAAATAAAATGTGAGGCTTACTTAAATAATTCGTAGCATCAGTTAGTGGTCGTAAAACTATAGAGAAATTCTAAATTAAGAATTTGATAAGAATACATCTAAAAAGGTTTTATGTGGGTCATTTTTTTGACATTTTCCAGTATTTCTCTCTAGTAAGTTTATAATACCAAGATTAAGAGGAAGCAACTTTTTTTTTGAAAGCGACTATGTTCATATACTAAAAATAAAATTATTCATTTTTTTTATATTTTCGTATAAAAGTAAAACTACATGATTTTTTATGATCTCAAAATATGCATATTGATTATTCTATAGACCAGTTGAAATGTCTTGTAAACTTGCTATAAGAGTTTAGAAAAAAAAAGAATTATATTTCTGTTATCAATGATGCTAAAGGAACTAATATAGAATGGGAATTGAACAGAGTTTAGTAAGGAACGTGATGTTAGTAGATCTGTCCAAAAATCTTTTTGAATTTGAATACTTCTTACACATTATATATCAAGAACTTTCATTAATTGATAATAGATTTGTTTAGTTTTAAATTTATGAAAAAAAATAGATTTTATTGAATGCTATTAGGTTAAAGGATTTGGATGATCAATGTCCAAAAGGCTTTAAAATAAATTTTATATCAAACATTGATAGTTGTGATGTATATAGTGAGTTAATTGTAAGAGAAAAAGATTTTGTGGGTACCCATGGAATTCGAAAAGGGACTTCTGAGTATCCATACTGTAAAATAGGACTTTTAGGTATCCAACTTTTTTATTTTGTCCAACCGTTAGAGTCTTCCGTTATCTCACACATTAAGTATACCTTTCAAAATAAATGGAAACCAAGTCCACATAAGCTCCACATTATACTTAATGTGTGAGATAACGGAAAACACTAACGGTTGGACAAAATGAAAAGGTTGGGTATCTAAAAGTCCTATTCTATAGTATGGGTACTCAGAAGTCCCTTTTCGAATTCCATAGGTACCCACATAGTCTTTTTCTCTAATTTTAATTAGAAAAGTTTACCTAACCATATATATATATATATATATATATATATATATATATATATATATATATATATATAAATAGATCTTTGGATGTCTTTAATACATAAAACAAAATTGATTCATATCTAAAACGTATACGTGTTATACACTGATATTTGCAATACATATCAATAGATTTTTTTTTTTTATTAAAGTATTGTTAGTCAACTATGCCACAAGAAAGATTAAAATGGATTACCTACTTAATCCATAGATAAATACATGTTACAAAAGATAGAATATAAAGAATTGATTCGTATTTTTTAATCTAAAAAAATTTATATAAATTTAATTAAGATATGCAAGTAAATTATATATAAGGGACCATAAATTTTGGTTTCCTATAGGGCCTCCAAAAAGCTAGGAACGACTTTGCCTAACTACACTAAGAAAGTAACGATCGTAGAGATTATTTGGTATTATTAGCATGTCTTTTGTATTGCATCTTGATTGCGGCGATGCCATAATATTTAGATATTAGTTCTAAGACTTGCTCATGTACATTATGGTTTGTTGTTGACGTGTTGGATTTTAACTTGATTCTATGCTTACATCATCCAACGACAACTATATATTTGGGATTATGTGATGTTTCGATCATTGTACAAGTATCCATCGTGTCTGAGACAACATTTAAGACGAGATTTTGCAAGAACTAATAAGGAAAGTAGATATTTTAGTATAGTTTATTGGAAACATTTAATAATTCTGGGCTCACATATGTAAATATTAATTGTGTAGTGTTACCATAAAAGTTTAATCCAATTGATTATGGTCTAATAAAGCTTATATTTGGATTAGGGGAATAATAGTGTCATAGAATTAAAGTGTAGATACTATCATGTTATTTCTAGTTTAATACGGGGGTCAAATTAGAAATAATAGAAGTTATTAACTGTTAATAACTATTAACTGTTAATAACTTTTTATTCTTAACTGAACACACATTCAGAATTATAAGAAAGAGGTTATGGTCCCCAGATCATACACTTTGTTAATTCTCTCATCCCCATCAAAAGAGAAGACTAAAAGCACAAAACGTATAGATCTGAAAGATTCATTAACCACTCCAACAAATCAATCAAAGCAATCATGACTTCGGGTACGCTTCTGCTTATCTCCTCGTTTATTATTAATATTATTCAATATATATTATATGGTATATTTATGGGTTTTTGATTAGAACCCAAATCTCAACAATGATATCAGAGCCTTCTATATTAAATTTATTATTGAATAAATTAGGATAATTTTTCTTTTAATTATATGATTCTTAAATCATATTTATAAATTATTTTTATACGGCTTTGATTTAAAAATATTTATGACTTACGCCAGTGTAGTGATAATTAATCCTAATTGTTTGTTTATAAATGTTAAATATGATATAAATTTAATTATATTTCATATGGTTTGTGTCAATAATAATGTTAAGAAGTGTTATAAACTAGGATAATATATAAACTAAAAGGGAGAAATATGGAGAAATATGGAGAGAGTAGTTTTATTTTTTTCTTCAAGTGTGTTAAATACAAAGGAATGAAGGTCATATATTTATAGGAGATATATGACCCTTCATTTCATACAATAAGTTATACACATTAAGAAGGGATGGGAAAAGACTAGATTATCAAAGGACATCCACTAATAATAATAAAACATATTATTTACAATACTCCTCCTTGGATGTCCATTCCTTATGAAATATGCCTCATTAAAACCTTGCCAAGAAAAACCCAGTGGGATAACAACTTGGTCGAAGGAAAAAGAGTACATATGCACTGGTCATCTTCAAATACTGCCTCGTTAAAACCTTTCAAAGAAAAACCCAGTCGGATAAAAACTTGGTCGAAGGAAAAAGAGTACAATGGCAAGAGATCTCTGAGCTTTCGCATTCCGATATTGTGGACTAACTTTCTAAAAGTTGTGGTTGGCAATGATTTCGTAAATAAATCTGCAAGATTGTTACATGATTGAATCTGTCGAATGTCAATATCCCCATTCTTCTGTAGCTCGTGTGTGTAGAAAAACTATGTTTGGTTCGGTCGCCTTAGATGTATCCATTTTGAATTTGTGTGACACAGACAACATTATCCACATACACTATTATCAGTATATTTCTTGTTGAGGATAAATCACACGTTTCTCAGGTATGTTGAACTAGGGATCTTAACCATATACATTCTCGACTTGATTCATGTAGTGCCAATATTTCAGAGTGATCAGATAATGATGTCTCCAACCTAGATTATTTCATCACATATAGGGAGACATCAAATCTAAAAAAAGTTATATAAATATGATTGAGATATGCAAGTAAATTATATATAAGAGCCATAAATTTTCCTATAGGGCCTCCAAAAGGCTATGAACGACTTTGCCTAACTGCACTAAGAATATAACGATCGTAGAGTTTATTTGATATTATTATCATGTCTTGTGTGTTGCATCTTGATTGTGTCGATGCCATAATATTTAGATGTTAGTTCTAAGACTTGCTCATGTACATTATGGTTTGTTGTTGACGTGTTAGATTTTAGCTTGATTCTGTGCTTACATTATCCAAGGACAACGATATAAATTTGGGGTTATGTGATGTCTCGATATTTGTACAAGTATCCATCGTGTCTAAGACAACATTTAAGACGAGATTTGCAAGAACTACTGAGGAAGTACATATTTTAGTATAATTGAGTCATGTTTCATGGTTAGATTCGTTCTTCATTTTTGGTCATTTTATGTGATTTGATGTAGTTTAGTGCAAGATAGGGAAATAACCGTAAGGATAACAAGTCATGAGTAGGAGAGCCCAAGATATGTGAGAATATACATAGAATACCCCTAGACAGATCAAGTCAAATAACATTAACAAAAAGAACAAGAAATTTTGGGCTAAGTGTGTGATTAAAGTAATCACCGGTTTTGACAAAATAGAAATGGTTTCCCAAAAATAAAAGAAATAAAATTCAATTTTAATGTAAAATAACTATTACAGAAAAATGAATTACGATTACAAGAAAATGAAATACAGTTACAGGGAAAGAAAAGCAATAACAATTACACCTACGGTTGTTAAAAAGATATTCCGGCGTACCGGTATCTCTAACAGAAAAAACAAAACTCTACTTAGCGTTTTTAGAGAGAAAGTGAGGCAGAGTCTTATTCTTTTCTGGTGTATTTTCGTAGCTGGTATTGGTGGAGTGGGAGCTCTTTATATAGGGGAGAGGTGAGGAGTCAAACCTATGCCAGCGGAAACGTCCCCATTAAGTCCCTTGATTACCTCCCGTAATTGACTTGATTGGGTTGAAGGTTTTGATTGTCTCCTCTTAATCACCACATTTTTTATATTCTGTAACAGCTGGTTGACTTGATATTCTCACGTGTTGACTATCTTCTTGTAATAGCTGATGGAATATTCTCCTTAACGCGTGTGTGATTGGTGGAGACTTGTCTTTACGTTTATCTTCTGGTTGAGTTTGAATTGTCAACGACCACTATAAGAGCTGATAGAAAAACCCATTTTATTTTTTGACTCCACAACTCCCCAACTCCCCAACACCCCCACGAGCCCACGACGTCGCCGGTGCCGGTGCCGGGCCGGGCGGGTGAGTGGTGGTGGTGGTGGTGCGCGCGTGTGGTGCTTTATTATTACCTTTTAGCTTCCATAATGACTAGTTATTGTGGTAGGAATGTATAGATAAGTTATTTTAAATTTATAAAATTTCTTACTCACCTCCTATGTGGGACAAAATCCTTCACAAAAGTTGTGTTTTCCACTTTTCAAAGGGAATGGGAAGAGTCTTAGTTAATCCTCTATATTAATCTAAGTCTCTTCCACTTCTCCTAAAAGAACATGATCGGATTATAGATCATACTCTTAAATTAATAATTGTATAATTTTAATCCAACAATCCCCCACTCAGGGTCTTTTGGAGAGGCAGTGATCAGGTTTCCATACCTATCAACATTTGGGTGAATTGTACTTAAGTGGCAATATCTTTTGATTTGAATTGACACGTAGTGAAGTGAGGCAACCACTGAATTCCGTTTAAGTGAACTTACTCTTGAACTTAACGGTTTTCGATCGAGACCCCCACAGCACATACTCGACCCTTCTGAAAGCTATAGTTCCCTCGAACACCACCTTTCAGTTCATCAAGTCCTTCTCTAAGTACCACCCTTTATGGGCTATGAACCTTTTGGATTTCTTCATTTTAAGATTGTTTTAAGGACGTCTCCTTTTAACATTCTATTATAAAGTTTGGGTCTCGCGATTACCCGTGAATTCATCAAGTCCTTCTCGAAAGGACTACTATTTAGGCTATGAATTCTCTATGAGTTTAAACACTAATTACATCTTATTCATCAAGACCTTCTCAACAGGACCACCACAAGTGGCTATGAATTTTAAGACGGTTTCGTTTTGAGCCATTGGGATGGAGAGAATCACATTGACTCATTAGTCACATGTTCCCCATTAATGGGTTTCAATCCCATCCCCCTCGACGCCTCCAGGACTACTCTCCTAGTTAAGCCTTTCGTAAATGGATCAGCTAGGTTGTTCTCTGATCGTACATATTCCAAGGCTATCACACCATTTTTCAGTAACTGTCTTACTGACCCATGTCTGATGCGAATATGTCTCTTTTTCCCATTATAGGCGCTATATGAGCGACTCCAGTGGTTGCTTGTGAATCACAGTGGATACACACAGGTGTGGCACTTCCTTCACAAAGTGGAACATCTGATAGGAGACTCCTCAACCACTCAGCTTCTTTCCCAACTAACTCTAGTGCTATGAACTTAGACTCCATGGTGGAGCGTGTTATACAAGTCTGTTTGGAAGACTTCCACAATACATCACCTCCCCCTAAGGAGAACAAATAGCCACTGGTGGAGTTTACTTCGTCATTGTCAAAGATCCAGTTTGCATCACAAAATCCCTCAAGGACTACATGAAATTTGTTATAGTGCAAGCCTAGATCAATGGTACCCCTTAAGTACTTCAATAGATGGCGAAGTGCAACCCAGTGGTCACTACTTGGGTTATGAGTATAGAGACTAAGTCTACTCACGGCATAGGAAATATCGGGTCGAGTATAGTTCATCAAGAACATCACACTACCTATGATCTTAGCATATTCATTTTGGGATACAGCGTCTCCAACGTGTTTGGATAAATGAATGCTAGAATCATAAGGAGTATTTACAGGCATTACTTCAAAGGAATTAAACTTCTTCAGCATCCTTTCTACGTAATGAGACCGATTCAGGGTAATACCATTACTGCTCCTAATGATTTTTACCCCAAGTATTACATCAGCTTCTCATATATCTTTCATGTCGAATCTGGATGACAAGAAGCGTTTAGTCTCATTTATAATATGAATAGTAGTACCAAAGATGAGCATGTCATCTACATAGAGGCAGACGATAACACACTCTGAATTTGTTACCTTGGAGTAAACACATGAATCAGAAGTGTTAGCTACAAAACCATCTGAAATAAGAGTACTATCTATTTTTTCATACCATTTTTTGGTGCCTATTTCAAACCATACAAGAATTTTTTCAACTTACAAACTTTGTCATCTTGAACAGGGACCACACACCCTTTAGGTTAAGCCATGTAGATCTCTTCATCTAGATCTCCATTCGGGAACGCGGTTTTGACATCCATTTGATGTATTACAAGTTCGTGAATAACGGCTAGAGCAATAAGGGTTCTTATCATGGCAATTTTGGTCACTGGGGAGTAAGTGTCAAAGTAGTCTAAACCTTTCTTTTGGGTAAAGCCCTTAATAACAAGTCTCACTTTGAATTTTTCTATTGAGCCATCAGGTCTCAACTTTTTCTTAAAAATCCATTTGCTACTAATAGGTTTGCTACCCCTAGGTAAGTCAGTTAACTCCAATGTATGGTTACTTTTAATAGACTCAATTTCACTATTAATGGCCTCTTTCCAAAAACTAGCATCTATAGATTTTAAAGCATCCTCATAAGTTTTTGGGTCTTCCTCCATGAGGAGGCAGTTGACTACCTGTTCTTTTAATAGATCAATGCGAAAACCTTCGGTCATAAAGACTGTTATAAAGTCAGGGCCGAAGCTGGACTCGATCCTGCGCCTCTTACTTTTCCTAGGTTCTTCCTCGGGAATACTACTAGGCTCTATGGAAGTGGAGGGGTCAGGGAAAACATCACAAAGAGGTAAAACATCATTAGTATATATGTTATCAAAAGGTAAAGAAGCATTGACAGTATTTACATTTTTCAAAGAGAAAACGTGTTCAAAGAACTCAGCATCTCTAGATTCACAAATAGAGTTATCATCAAAGGACAAGAATCTGTATACCGCACTATTCTGAGCGTACCCTATGAAAATTGAGTCAACGTTTTTGGGTCCAACGGTGACAGTTTTAAAATCAGGTAGTTTGACTTTGGCTAGGCAACCCCACATTTTTAAAAATTTCAGGTTTGGTGGAAAACCCTTCCACATCTCATAAGGGGTATTTTCTAGGGATTTATGTGGTACCCTATTAAGTTCATAACAGGCTGATAAAACAGCTTCCCCCTACATGTTGTTGGTAAACTGGACTTATTAACATGGCATTCATGGTCTCTTTAAGGGACATATTCTTTCTTTCTTCTATGCCATTTTGTTGGGGTGTATAAGGGGCACTAAGTTCATGGATAATCCCATTGGTTTCACAAAACTCTTTATGTGAATTATAACTATACTCGCCTCCTCTATCGGACCTAAGTCATTTGATTTTACAGTCTAGTTGGTTTTCAACTTCGGCTTTATATTTTAAAAACGTATTTTCTGCCTCATCTTTAGTTTTAAGAAGATACACTTTAGTAAATCTAGAGTAGTCATCTACGAAGGTTATGTAGTAAAGTTTTCCTCCTCTACTAGTGGAGTTTTTAAAATCAGCTAAGTCCAAATGAACTAATTCAAGCAATTTAGTTTGTCTCGTGGTAATGGATTTAAAAGGTTTTTTCGCAAGTTTGGACCCTACACATATTTGACATTTTTCAAATTCATCCACATTGTGAAGGGGTATTAGTCCAAGATTTTTAATCCTTTTAATAGACGCAACATTTAAATGGCCTAGTCTACCATGCCACGTTTGAACAGACATAACAATATAAGCAGAATTAGATGCATTCTCATTAAGGGTTACAGTGTTTAAAACAAACAAGCCATTATTTAAGTACCCTTTCCCCACGAACTCGTCATTTTTTGTGATAATGACTTCCCCCCCCCCCCCCCTCGAAAACAATTTTGAGACTTACTTTGTTAAGAAGCGCCCCGGAAACTAAGTTCCTACAGAGAGAGGGGACAAAGAGAACATCATTCAGTTCAAGAATCTTACCAGAGGTGAGTTTGAGGGGAACCTGACCTTTCCCGAGAACTGTAGCGGTGGAAGAGTCACCCAAGTACACACACTCACCATCAGTAACCTTTTTGAATTTCTTGAACAGGGTTTTGCTTGCGTAGAAGTGTCGAGAAGCTCCAGTGTCAAGGATCCACTCACTCTTGTTCTCTACAAGTTTACCTCAACCATTACCGCGGCAATTATTTATTCGGTCTCAGTCAGATTAACGGCAGTTTTGGGACCCTGGACAGCCCTAAGGGGACATTCGAAAGCTCTATGTCCTTCTTTACCACAACTATAACAGGCCCCTTTAGGTTTTTGAATCTTACCAGAAGTTTTGAATCCTCCACCTTGTTTGCTAGAGTTTCCGTGGTTCTTGTTTCCCCCAGACTTAGGCTTGTTAGAGCCTTGTTGCTTTCCCTTCCCTTTGAACCTGTCTTTGTTACCTTGGCCAGATCCTTTGACGAGATTAGCTTTCGAGGAATGAGAAGGGAAGGAGATTGACTTATCCTTGAGTCGATTGACTTCTTCGACTTGTATGTGGCTGATGAGTTCTTGGAGGGTCATTTCTTTCTTTTTGTGTTTGAGGTGGTTGCGTTATTCACTCCAAGATGGGGAAAATTTCTCAAGCAAAATGTTGTCTTGAAGAACTTCGCACACCTTCATGCCTTTGGCGATTACCTCCGCGCATAGGTTCTCGTACACATGAAGTTGTTCGGTCATGGGTTTCTCATCCGTGAGTCTAAAACTGTACCAATTCCCAGTGACGTACTTTTTCTTACCAGAGTCATCATCCCCATATTTCTTCTCGAGAGTTTCCCATATGATCTATGCCGATTTCTCTTTGGAAAGGAGATCAAAGATGAGATTAGTAACGTTGTTCAACATCCAGCCCCGAGCCATGGTATTAGCTCTTTTGAACCTGGATTCGAGGGCAGCATGTCTAGCTAGCTCTTGTTCAGTATGAGCTCCAATTTACAAAAGTGGAGAAACCTCAACTATAGCAAAGTCGAGTTCATACTGTTCAAGACAAATCATAATTTTTTGCGCTCAACGCTTGTAGTTAGAACCATTAAGGGGTTCCAACCTGTTCACGTCGAGAAGTGGCTTTGCGTTCAAAGAAGAACCAACAGCCGAAATAGGAAGAGCCATTTCTAGAAAATAACCGGTGAGAAAAGAAAATGAATATCTTTCTAAATTGTGATTAAAGTAATCACCGGTTTTGACAAAATAGAAATGGTTTCCCAAAAAACAAAAGAAATAAAATTCGATTTTAATGTAAACTAACTATTACAGAAAAATGAATTACTTACACGGAAAGAAAAGCAATAACAATCACACCTACGGTTGTTAAAAAGAAGTTCCGGCGTACTGGTATCTCTAACGGAAAAACGAAACTCTACTTAGCGTTTTTTAGAGAGAAAGTGAGGCAGAGTGTTATTCTTTTTTGGTGTATTTTCGTAGCTGGTATTGGTGGAGTGGGAGCTCTCTATATAGGGGGGAGGTGAGGAGTCAAACCTAGGCCAGCAGAAACGTCCCCATTAAGTCCCTTCATTACCTCCCGTAGTTGACTTGATTGGGTTGACGGTTTTGATTGACTCCTCTTAATCACCACGTTTTTTATATTTTGTAACAGCTGGCTGACTATCTTCTTGTAAGAGAAGATGGAATATTCTCCTTAACGCGTGCGTGATTGGTGGAGACTCCCCAACTTCCCAACTCCCCCACGAGCCCACGCTGGTGCCGGGCTGGCCGGTTGGGTGGTGGTGGTGCGCGTGTGCGGCTTTATTATTCCCTTTTAGCTTCCACAGTGACTAGTTATTGTGGTAGGAATACATAGGTAAGTTATTTTATATAAGATAAAATTTCTTACTCGCCTCCTATATGGAACAAAATCCTTCACAAAAGTTGTCTTTTCCACTTCTCAAAAGGAATGGGAAGAGTCTTAGTTAATCCTTTATATTAATCTAAGTCTCTTCACTTCTCTCAAAAAAACATGATTGGATTATAGATTATACTCTTAATTTAATAATTGTATAACTTTAATCCAACAAGTTGAAGAATGTAGCTCACTTACTTGACTTGTTGGAACTCGTCTACTTTTAGCACACAGAGTAAACCTTACTAGTTAATGAGAATAAGAAGTCAGGGGAATAGCTTGCTTACCTCCAGCGTGGCCAACCAAGTAGGCGAGGTGAAGATCAGAATATCTTGATGAGGAGCTTTCCTACTTCCAACTTGGCGAGCTCTAACTAACTAGGCGAGCTAGTACAGTGTGATTGTAGATTCTCTTTTATCCTAATATTCGACTATTACATTCTCTTTATGGTTGAACGGTGATGGTTTTAAATACCTTTTATTATCTTATATATGGACGGATTTAAGAATTTTTCTCGAGTTTTGACATAGGTCACACTTGGGTTTGGGTGTAGGTTTTCATTTCAATATATTAATCATGCATCTAATCTTATGATCATTAAACGTTGTATATTATCTTTCTTCAGATACGATCTAAAGAGTATTTTGAGTAAATATATAGTAATTTTGTCTAATAAATGGATGAATAAATGGTACTCTATAATTAATCTTCATGCTATATTAAATGTAAAGCTCTGTTTCCAGTTTTTGACTAAAACTGAAATCCAACCGAATATTTTGCTTTTTTATAATTTTAAAATCAAACCGGGCGATTCGCATTTGGTTTTATATTCGGATTTTGGTTTCAGATTGGTTCGATTCGGCTCAGTTTTGGTTCACTATGTATTTGGATGCTTGACCAATAATTGTAGTTATACTATTTCTTGAAATACATTATCCAATATCGACTAATATTCTAATACAATTATGTTACTATTCTAATAACAACTATCTTAATTTACAATACTAAATAAGTTTATAAAATTAAAACTATTACTTTCGAATTCATACAATCATAATTAATAAAACCAATCAAGTGGACACTTACTAATATAGTCTTAAGTGATATAAAAAATTCTCACAAATAACACCGTCAAATAGCAAAACAAAAATTTCAAGTATATGATAGATTCTCAACTAAATTTTCTCTCAGATAATCCTTATAAAAAATTTCTTACATTCTCTATTTTTTCTGTGTCGGTATGGTTTTTATTCGGGTTTTTAGTTCAGTTTTCGCATAGTAAACTGAACCGAACCAAAAAAATTCGAATTTTGAAAATTGAAAACCGAACCATTTGGTTTTTCGGTTCTTGGTTTTTTTTATTCGATTTTTTGGTTCTCATTTACTCACCCCTATTATTGGGTTATTGGCCATCAAAATCAAATAAACCTCCATACACATACAAGCATAACCCCTATAATATAACTCATATACTATCAATATTTTCAAAAAACACTTATTGATACCCAAGGTACCATAAAGACCAAATTTCACTTTTTGATTTCCCGTTCACTAATCATTGAAACTAAGAAGCCATATAAACACTATAACATCACAAAGAAATAAGTGTGAAATATAACACTGTTTCTAAATTATCAAATATTATAATGCATTATATTACATGATAAGATAAATGAAACTAGTTCGAGTAAAAGTAGTTAGAGAATAGAAACAAAAGTTGTTAGAATATTATAGATACACGTGTGTATGTATCGTATAAGAACATCACACCCAATGGGTTATAAATAGAAAACCATTGTAATCAGTTTACTCAATGAAAAAAAAATATACAAATCATATACTCTCTCTCCTTTATCATGGTATCAGATTAGCCAAATGGGATTTTTTTTTCTCTGAATCATCTCCATCGCATCGATGGATTCTTTCTTCTCCCTCACGACATAATCCTTCTCAAATCACAATCCCTGCTACTCGGTCCTTTCTTCTTCCGCTGCTCATTTTAAATCAAAATGGATACCTCTTCGTCTTTGTCAGCAACTCCACTTATCAATTCGTCTATGTCGATTCCGGCTGGGCTTCTTCTTCTCCGACAAAATTGGTCAAGCTTAGTTCAAGTAAAGCTTGATTCCGCAAATTATGTACTTTGGTGAGCTCAATTGGAGGCTGTCCTTGAAGATCATGGCTACCTCAGTCATGTTAACGATGGTTTTCAACAACCTTCATCGGTTGATCCGCTGTTTTCTCAGTGGTTAATTGAAGACCAACAACTTAAGGTTTCTCTTCTTGCCTCTATGATTCCTTTTATATTGTCACAAGTGGTTAAATTACCTCATACCTTTGATGTATGGCATAACTTGATGAGATTTTTGTTTCATAATGTCGTACACATGTTCATCAGCTTAAAATGAAATTTTGTAATATTCAAAAAGGCGATAGAACTATGAATGCATATTTAGGTGGGATTTAAGAGCTTTGCGATGGGTCAGAAACTGTTGTGTCGTCTTTGCCTCTTGAAGATGTGATAATGTACACTCTAAAGGGTCTACCGTTTGAATATAATCAGTTTAAATCGAGTATCCGAATTTCAAATGCTCAATCCTCCACATTGAGTTTTCACTCCCTTTGTAGCTTACTTGTCTCTAAGGAACTCCATATGAAAGTAGTGGATTCCTGTAATCTCTCTTCTTCTCACACTACGACATTTACTAACAATCAAGCTTCCTTACGAGTCGTGGTTCTTCATTTCGAGAACGGGGTCGAGGTTGATCTCGTGGTTCTTCTTCAACTTCGCAGTCAATTTTGGGAGCACCTCCTTCTTCGTAAAATTCACAATTATCCTCTACTGCACCTACGTGTCAGATCTGCATACGCTATGGTCATACAACTATTGACTGTTGGTATCGTAATGATTATGTGAATTTTCCCTCTCCTAAAGCACAACAGCAAACTGCGTTAGCTGGCCAGGTATCTTCTTCATCTCACTCATCATCTTCATCCACTTATGATCTTAAAATTGTGGTATTTAGACTCTTGCACTAATAGTCATGTCACACATGATATTAATCTTCTGCAAAATTCTTCGCCGTATAATGTTTCAAACTCAGTTGATATGGGAAATGGTAATGCCTTGCCTATTGCTAACATTGGGAACAATAAGTACTCTAATTCGAGGGGTTCATTTCATCTAAATTTTGTGTTATATGTTCCTAATATTACTTCAAATCTACTCTCTATATCCAAGTTTACTCGTGACAATAATTTTGTTATCATATTCACCTCATCCTCTATGTCTATTTTTGATGCTTATAGTTATGTTCTCTTGTTTCAGGGCCCCTGTGAAGGTGGTCTATACTCAATTCCTTTAGGTGGTCAAGTTCGTTCTTCCAAGTCTCTTTCTCAGTCGATCATGTGTATCTCCTCCAAATCAACTTTGTAGTCTCCTATGTTATGGCACTTTTTCCTTGGTCACCCATATACAAATGCTTCATCTCAGTTGTCATCACTTTTACATACTAGACTAGACTTTCATGGTGTGAAATGTAATGACTGTGTTGTGTCTAAGGCACATAAATTGCCATTTACTTCTTCTATAACTCGTAGTAATAATATATTTGATCTTGTAAAAAGTGATGTATGGGTTCCCTTCCCTGTCAATTCTTCTTCCTTATTCAAATGTTACTTGATTTTTATTGATGATTTTTCACGCTATACTGGGATATATCCTCTCAAACTCAAGTCAGATGTGTTTCATGTCTTTCAATTTTTTTAATTAATGATTTTTACTCAATTTTCTACCAAAATTAAAGTCCTTCGAACTGATAATGGTGGAGAATAGTTAAGTCATGCTTTTCAATCCTTTCTTGCTCTTCATGGCGTTTTACACCATACTTCCTGTCCACACAAGCTTAAACAAAATGGTGTCTCTGAAGAAAACATCGCCATCTTATTGAAACCATGATGACTTTACTTAATCATGCTTCTATACCTTCAACTTATTAGCTTGATGCTAATTCAACAACTGTTTACCTCATAAATTTCTTCTCACTCCAGTACTCTCAAATTCTAGTCCCTTCTCCATTTTGTTCAACAAATTTCCCTCTTACTTCTATCTCAAAGTGTTTGGGTGATTATGCTATCCATGGCTTAAGCCTTATGCTCCACATAATTTGTCACCTAAGTTTGAGCCTTGTATTTTCTTAGGTTATTTTCACCTTTTCTAAAGGCTATAAATGTCTCTCAATAATCACTCATTGTAAATTATTTCTCGTCATGTATTGTTTGATGAATCTTCGTTTCCATTTTAGAAACAAATCAATTCTTCTAAGTCAACTTTGGATGAATCTTTTTCTACATTTTGTGATTTATTCAATTTCGCCATCAATCCTCATGCTATTTCCCAACCTTTTACTTCTCCTATCGAGTCATCCTCATTATGTCTTGAATCTAGCGAACCCTCCTCCTCTAATAGTCCATTACCTTCATCTCCACCACCCGTACCACCCAAACATCCAATGGTTACTCGTTTTCAAACTGGTTCACTCAAACCTACATATAAGTGTCAACACGTTTCAGTTTCTTTTTCTTCTTTACTTGAACCTACCTCGTTTAAAGAGGCTTCCAAGTTACAATGTTTCCAAGAAGCAATGCATGATGAATATACTGCATTGATTAACCATAATACGTGGGAATTGGTCCCCCCCCACCTTGTAATTGAACACCCGTCACTTGTAAATGGATCTATCAGATTAAACGTAATGTTGATGGGTCAATTTCTAGATATAAAGCATGCTTAGTTGCTCGAGGATTTCTACAGGAATATGTACTTGACTATACGGAGACTTTTAGCCTAGTGGTCAAACATCAAACTCTGCGTCTCATTCTCCATTTAGTTGCTCATTTTGACTGGCCTATTAAGCAACTTGGTGTCTCAAACGTGTTTCTTCATGGCCTGCTTAATGAGGAGGTATATATGGCACAACCACTTGGTTTTATCAATAAGGATCATCCTAACTATGCTTGCAGGTTAAAGAGGTCGTTCCATGGCCTTAAACAGGCTCCACGAGCATGGTACCAGCTCTTAACCTCGTTTTTACAATCTCACAAGTTTGTTTTTAGCTCTGCAGACACGTCAATGTTTGTGTGTGGTTCTAATAACACTCTCACTATTACTTTGGTGTATGTTGATGATATCTTAATCATAGGTTCAAACTCTGCACTTATTTCTACTGTTATTCAATCTCTTAAGTCCCGTTTCTCAATGAAGGACTTAGGTGATCTCTCGTACTTTCTTGGCTTGGATATAACTCGATCTTCTAACGGGCTCACGGTTAACCAATCCACATATGCTTCAACTATTCTTCAACGAGTTGGCCTCAGTGAATGCAAGTCCTCTCCAACTCTTTCACTAAATAAATATGTTGTTCATTCTACTGAAGATTTATCACCTTTTGAGAATATATACTTATTTCGTAGCTTGCTTGGTGCATTGCAATACTTGACAATAACTCGTCCTGGTATTGCGTTTTTTGTAAATCAGCTTTGCCAAGCTATGCACAAACCAACAAATTTGGATTACTCAGCGCTTCAACGTGTTTCGCGTTATGAGAAGGGCACAATTAATCACAACTTGAATTTTTGTAAGTCTTCTCTATCTCTTAAAGCCTTTTCTGATTCATATTGGGCCAGCAATTCGTCGGATAGGTGATCCACAACAGGATATTGTATATTTCTTGGGTCAAATCTTCTTTCTTGGGGTCTAAGAAACGGACTACAGTTTCACAATCCTCAATGAAGCCTAGTATCGTGCTATGGCCTACGTTTCTGCTAAACTTAAGTAGATTACATTTCTCCTTAAAAGCTTGAAAATTCCTGTTGAAGTTCATGTGTTAGCTTGTGACTACCTTTCTGCAACTGCTTTGGCAAATAACCCTGTCTTTCATACACGTACACGTCATATTAACGTTGATTATCACTTTGTACGAGAACAAGTAACTACTAAGCTTCTTCACTTATTTTATGTTCCTTCTCATATGCAGTTAGCTGACATTTTTACTAAGGAATTTCCTACTACTACTTTCTCGTTTCTCTCTTCGAAGCTTTTCCTCATTAAGGTTCAGGGTGACTAACGGTCGTAACGTTCCGGTTTCGTGCCGGTCCCTAGCGGTCTCGGTCCTTATCGGTCCGTGCCGCTTACCGGTCCTAGGTTAACGGTCCCGGTCCGTGCCGTAACTCGGACTTGGGATGTCGAGAACCTGACCGTTAAGGGGACCGCTTAAACCGGTTCCGGTACGGTCCTTAGCGGTGCTTACCGGTCCGGATCTTCCAATCTTCAAGTAGTTGCTTCTTTAAGATTGCAGGAGTTTCAGTCTCGCCTAGTGTTCCCATATGATCTATTTGTAACAAAAAAAAAGATAATACATATTAAATACATGGAGCCCTTGGTTCTATTATTCAACCATAGCAGATATATCTACAGTTTAAATGGCATAAAATATAAGTTTGGAAGAAGAAGTTGCAATAATATTTTTGCCAGAAAAATAAGTTTCTTTAAAAATATTTAACGTAAAACCAGTGAGAATGATTGCATAAAAATGCTAATCAATTCAAGGGAAGTATAAAAATGCTAATCAATAAACAAACTAAAATTCTTTCAATGTATTACAAAAAATCTTTGATTACCTGCTGAGCTTTTAAGCTTTGATTTGCTTGAGTGAACATACGATCTTGTAGTATTGTCCAGATTATCTTTAAGAGTTTTCTGCTTAACTAAGTTTTCATCATTGAACTTCATCAGACGCTCTTCTCCCATCCATGCATCCCATCTGTTTCATAACACACTTAAACCTCAACAACTAACATATTACGTATATATATAATTGTAATTGAAAAACATTAAATACACCAAAAAACTTAATAGGCAGATGCATAAACATAAAGAAAATACAAGGGGTGCTAAATGAAATAAAATAAAATTTACGTGCATTATTATTTAGCGAAAGCTTTTCATAAATCAAAATGAATATAATTATCAAGAGAGAAACGATTGAAGATTTAGCTATAATATCAGGATTAATAGGAGTCCAATTTATGTATGCTGCAAATACAGTGGTGTTGAGTTATCTTATGTCATTAGAATCATTTTTTCATCTCTTATAATCCTCTCAAATTTCGCCACATTCCTTGTCTTATTTCCATTTTCAATCTGTTTCGAGAGGTGATCAATTTATCCATCATGTATATTTCTTGAAAAATGTGATTCATTCATTTTACATTCTTCAATTTCTAACGTCAATGGCCTCAAGGATTCGCTTTCAAAGTGTGGATTCAACTACTTTTGATCTCTTTTGGAGGGTACTTTTTTTTTTTTTTTTTTTCATGTTTTTCTTATATTTTTACAGTTTGTAATATACCTTTTTACTCGTATTTGCCAGAGTTACGTTATTTCAATCCTTATTACTGACGGGGATCAATTTAAAGTCACAAGCAATGGCGACAGCTATGCCAAATCTCGCACCATGACTTATCTCGTAGTATTGTCCAGTTTATCTTTAAGAGTTTTCTGCTTAACTAAGTTTTCATCATTGAAATTTAATGTATCGAGCCCTATTCTAATTTCGAATACACAGGGAATTCATAAGTCATTTTCGATTACAAACAACATTTTTGGGGGCAATTTCCGAATACACAGGGACTAGAGGGACTAGAGTGACAATTTTTGAATACACAGGGCCTTAAAGAGTAATTTTCGAACATAATTTGCAGAAAATCAACAATCAAACACTTGAGTTCAAGCCATCTACTTACCATAGTAGAAAGAATGCATAAACCATCATCTACACATCCCATCTTCATCAATTGGAGCTCAAATACACGCAAATAAGATTAATCAAACCATATGTTACAAAAATTGGATAACACTAATTACAGAATGGACAATTGATGATTCAAGATGAAATACACATACCATATAATCTTCTCGCCAAACCCCATTCCACCTCTGCCTTTAATCGGCATTTTCCGACCCCCAAAAACCCACTCCAACAATCAAATAGCCACGACATCATTCGAAAATACATATAATTATAATGGGTTATTTCAGGTATTGGGCTATATGGGTTAATAAGAATTGGGTTGGGTTGGGTTTCGAAATACTTATACATATAATTATAAAAAAAAAAACCTTATAGGGCCGGTTCCGGGCCGGTCCGGTTCCGGTCCTTAATAAAATCACAACACGTGAGAACCGCACCGCCTGAGTCACACGCGTGCCGTGCAGTGCCGCCGTTGACCGGAGGTTCCGTGCCGTGCGTTGATCGGTCCGGTCCGGTCCGTAGGACCGGTTTCCCGGAACCGATAGTCACCGTGAATTAAGGTGCTCGATTTAAGAGGGGATGATAAGATAAATAAAACTAGTGTGAGTAAAAGTAGTTAGAGAATAGAAACAAAAGTTCTTAGAATATTATAGATACAAGTGTGTATGTATTGTATAAGAACATCACACCGAATGGGTTATAAATAGAACACCATTGTAATCACTTCACACAATGAAATAAAATATACTAAACATATACTCTCTCTCCTTTAACACTACATAGGGACATATTATTTTGTGGAAGAACTCATAGGTAAATTAACCACTAGTACAATAAACGGAAAATAATGATTTCGAACTAAAGCCAACTTTGTTATGGTGTGACTGTGGATTTAATGTGCTGAATAAGACGATCCAAGTTGAGACTTGATGAACCACCTTCACCAATAGAATCTCTGGCCAGTTTAGCCATTGCATTTGCTTTTTCTAGTAACTCCTCACTCCTCACTTCCATGAGTTCCCTGACCTTTTTTTCAACTATAACTCTGTCACATGTATCTTTTATATCTATTCCTAGCTTCCAAACTTCTTCCACAAATCGGCTATTCAATTGCTGATCAGCAAAAAATGGCCAACATAACATTGGTACGCCTTGGAAAATACTTTCCAGAGTAGAGTTCCATCCACTGTGAGTAAAAAATCCACCTATTGCTGTGTGTGCAAGGACTTGTTCTTGTGGAGCCCAATTCACCATGTAACCTCTTTCTTTAGTAGCTTTCTTTAATTCTAATGGAAACTTACTTGCATCATCTTGCTCGATTATGGACTCTGGCCTCATCACCCACAAGAATCGCTTACCACTATTTACTATACCATGCCAAAATTCAAGAAGTTGGTCTTTTGTTAACACGGTAATGCTTCCAAAGCTCACAAAGATAACAGATCTTGATGGTTGTTTGTCAAGCCATTTAATGCAGTTTCCATCTTCTTCCCATAGACTATTTGAACTTGATTTCACAGCTAATCTCGCCTTTAAGTGTGCGTGAAGTGGTCCGATAGTGTAAATATTTGGGCAGTGAGTCCGTATTTGCGAGAGCATTGGTCCTTCTAGATCTTCAAAGGTGTTAAGTATGAGTCCATGTGCTCTTGGACTCTGCAATGTCTCACTTAAAATCATCTTAAAACCAGTGCTAGATAGATCACTAGGACGGCAATAATCTGGAAGGTCACGCCTCCTGAGAAAACTTTCCATGCCTTTCACATTCTTTATCGGTACATCCATATCACATCCTACATCTTATTCACACCACAATACCTGAAGTGAGAAAATATGGAAAATGACCAGTAAATAAATAAAGGAAAAGCAGACCTGTAAATGGGAGCTCCCCTGCTTCAATGAGTTGAGGAATGCAAAAGTAAGCCCAAAATGAGCAAGCACTGATTGTGCGGAAATATATGACAGATACACCAAGCTCCTCAGCTAGATCGATAGCGAAACTTATGATCCCATCTGCAATAATGCATGTTATAGGAGGCCTGTTAGCTTTATGGTAGTGATCACGTTTTAGCAACTCTCTGAGAAATGGCTTCGCAGCAACTTTCAAAGAATTGTGTAAGAAAGCAACAAGGTCATGAGTATTTTGATTGTCTTGATAAATTTCACTAGGAAGGGTCTCAAATTTGAAGGTAGAATAACTCATGAAGCGAGATTCAACATCACTGTTACGTACGAGGCGCTTGTGGATATCGATAGACAAGATAAAGGTGACATGAATACCGGCTAGACAGAGAAGCTCAGCTAATTTGAGCATGACGTTGACATGGCCCTGTGCTGGAAAGGGAAAGATGACTACGTGAGGTGCCATTGTTGTATCAGCCATCTGGGAATGAATTTTGGTAAATTAGAGCCAAATTGCTAACTTCTTTTTTTTTTATTCAAATTAAATTGCTAACTTGATCTTTAAAGGAAGCAAAGTTCTAATTATAGTGTTCCAAAGCCTGTCCAACCCTTAGGCCGAGTCCAACCGGTTACCAATTCTAGCAAAAAACTAGAATTGGGGTTGACTCCTTAATTTTTAATCTCCAACATTAATAGAATAAGGAATGCTACATTAATTAAATCCCAATTGTTTAAATTGTGTTTCGATACATCTGTTGATCCATACAATTTCTAGCCATTTTTTTATTATGTTGCATACACTTCACGGAAAGGATGTTCTTTTTCTTTTTATTTTTCTTCATTCACTTTATAACTAAAATTTTAGCTACAACATTTTCTTTCTTCACTTAATTTTGTATACTTCTAACATTCATTTTTTTCTTTTTAATTTCATGTTTAAAATAAAAACCTTAGTTACATGAGAACATGACACTTAGGGTCTTGAACACACACCCCTCTTCAAGATGGGGACCCGGCCTAGAGCCTCTTCTTACTAAAGACCTCAGCAACTTTTTGAGACATGAACCCCAAAACCCCTGTTACCTTTCTACCCTTTTAGACTTATATATATACTAAATATATCATTTTCTGAATTATAAAACAAAACACAACCAAACCCTGGAAATTAGACTCTCTCTCCTCTCTCTCCTCTCACTATCGCCGAGATGCCCACCACCATCAACAACCTCTCTCCTCCTCTTCATTGCCGGAATAGCCATCTTCTCAGACGAACAGTACCACCACCTCCATGACTTCTCTGCTCGAAGAAGATGATGAATAGACTCCGTTTCGCGAGCTCGTGACCACCGGAGTTGCTGGATACTGTTCGTGACCACCGTAGCTGCTGGAGAAGATTGGTTCGTGACCACCGGAGCTGCCACCTAGGGTTACGCGAGTTGGCGGACTGGTTCTGAAGGAACGCAATTACGATTATATCACATATAAAACAGCGGAAAAAAATTGCAATCCTAATAGATAATCTAGTTGCGATTTAAGAATTTAAAAACAAAGTATAATAACAATTACATACCTTAAGCCCGTTGTGTGAGAATCGAATTGTCAAATTCTAGCTTCAAAGATTTGAAGCCTCCACGCTTTGCACACCGAGCTTGAGCCTTACTTCTAGAATCACCATTCTAGCTTGGAGACAAAAGACCTTTTGTTTCTTGTGGGTTTTTCTTTCTTGGAAGAAAAACTGATGAGAAAAATTATCATGTATAATGATAACTCATTATACTTATAACTCAAGAGAAGAAAATGAAAAGACAAGAATGGAAAAGTCAGGAACGTATAATGAAATTGATTATCTTAATAATCTAGTCCATTACCACTTGTGAAGTGGACTTGGACCTTTTACATTATACAAAACCATTGACTAGCCGAGCGGTTAGTGACACATTTCACACTACTAGAGGTCTACGGTTCGATCCACAAACTTGTCAATTTTTCTTTTTCCTTTTTGTCTTAGTCCGGTCTTTTATTAGAATATTAATTTGTGCTAGCAAATTAATATACCAATATTCCAAGTATATATTTAATTAATATTTATTATCTAATAATAAAATTAATTAACTACATGAAGCAAGATCAATACACTCGTTAGTGTGCGACTACGTGGGTTCATCGTTAAACCGGTAGTAGTTAATTTAATTAACTACTAATCGAGGTTGGCGTCTAACAACACTCCTCAACGACCGGATAACGTGAAGTAACTCTGTACAAAGAACCCGGTAAAGGATCATACACTTATTCCCTCTATCTTTACAGCTCCGGATCATCCTGGGATATGGTACAACTGTCAAATCCCATTAGAAAATCAACTACGTTACACGTCGATTATCAACGATTGACGAATGACCTAAGAAACCCCTTTCTTCATTCATTCTATCACCTTGGCCAAGGATTTGATACAATCGTTATAATCTTATGATATCGTAGAGCTCAAACTCTTTACCTAGAGTTGATAGATTCCATCTTGACTCATCCCTAGGAGCATATATACTTAGTCGTGTCCAATATCCTTTCGACTAGCATTGTGACACACTAGTAGTCCAGTATCAAAACACAACAAACATATACACAACAGTAGTGATGATCTCAGGTCAAAGGATTACAAGCATAAAATTCCTTCTAGAGATTAACCTACTTGACAGTTCAAGGTAATTAACCATTAGGAATCTCTACTTTTAGTCAGTTCGATAATCACATCTCTATGTGCATTATCTATGCACCTAACTCGGTAAACGAGAACTACCGATATTTATCCAATAAATACTTGTTAGCTACATATTAATCTAACTGGATCATCGAGGTCCTAACTCGATGATCCTACGATTAAGAACAAGTTTAGATTAAGTCCTATAAGCTAGATTCTCATTATCATAACACCTTATGATATCTAGTTCGTAACTTAATCAAGGATTTGCCTTTATATTATGAAGATTAATACCATAAGAGTAAATGACACTTTTGCCCCCTGTGTTTATACCCGATTGACAGGTTGCCCCCTAACTCTTAAAATGCGCCTAGATGCCCCCCAAGATTTGTTTTTGTGACCCGTTACCCCCTACTGCGTGTTCCGTCCATTTATCACCGTTAAAAGTGACGTGGCAATTCCACGTCACAATTTTTTTTTTTTTTTTAAATCCAGGTGTTAATTGCGTTTTTAATTAACTTAACCCTTATTTTAACAAGGGCAAGATGGGGAATTCACCAATGGCTATCCTATATATACCCCAAAAACAACAAAGCAAATTAACTTAACAAAAACGAAAATCAAAAGGAGAAAACCAAGGAGCGCGGGTTTTGTGAAGAACTCGACGAACACCAAATCCAAACCCAGGAAAGCAAAATTCTTGTGCTTTGAAGAAGATCAATGGCGCAGGCAAATCAATGGAGTAAGTGGGTTTATTTATTAACCCTAAATCCTTGCTCATTGGCTAAGATCCTTTAACCCGAAAATATAGGGTTTTGTACTAAATTTATTACATACATAGATATCACGCGTGGATTGAGGGATTTTCTTAGTAATAATAGCAGATTTTACGGGATTCGGTTACCATACCCGTAGTTTGACTATTGTTTTTCCATTTTGTGATTCTTAATGTATTTGGTAACTAATCTATTCAATTAAAATTTGCTTGTTTAACAGATAAATTCGCACTAAGGATTCACTTCGGTGGGTTCTTTAATGAAGATAAGAGTTCCTATCATGAAGTGAGCATAGAGTATGTTGACGGTTGTCATTATGACAAGTTTAGTATACCAGTTCTTAGAAAAATTCTTTCGAAATTGGGTGTAATTTGTTACTCTGATGTTTATTATTTGAAAGTGGGTTCAAATCTACCTGATGGGTTAGTGTGTTTAGATAGCGAGGACAAAGGCATGGAGATGTGTAGAATCGCAGACAACAACGTAACTGTGGACCTTTACGTTGTGAATAATCCCATAGGCCCTGATGACCAAGTTCTTCAATCTCCCATCTTCATGCCTTTGTTACTAAAGTGGAAAAAGGATGAAGAAACAGTTAACCAGCGAGAAGAAGTCAATGTTAATGAAGTAGAAGTAGATGAACAAGAATTAGTTCAAAACTGTAATGAAGTGAAAAGCTTAGAGGAAAACAAGCTTGTAGAAGAAGGTTTAAAGGTAGAAAGTCATTTGACAGTTTACCCCTTTCAGTTCTTTAACTTATATTTCATTCTTTGTTTCAGGTTGTTTCTGAAGAAGGAGCTCAGACCTGTGATAAAAATGAAGGTGAAAAGGAGGAAGGAGTTAATGGTGAAGAAGTATCTCGGACTGCTGATGAAGTCCATAATAAAGTGGATGATAATGATAGTAATGTTGAAGAAGAACACCAGAATTGCAAAGAAGGGACAAAGGTTGTGTGACAGTTTACCCCTTACTATTTCGTATGCTTGACAAATTACCCCCTAAATATTTCATTCTTTGTTTCAGGTTGTTTCTGAAGAAGGAGCTCAGACCTGTGATAACAATGAAGGTGAAAAGGAGGAAGGAGTTTCTGGTGAAGAAGTATCTCAGACTGCTGATGAAGTCCATAATAAAGTGGATGATAATGATGTTGAAGAAGAACACCAGAATTGCAAAGAAGGGACAAAGGTTGTGTGACAGTTTACCCCTTACTATTTCGTATGTTTGACAAATTACCCCCTAAATATTTCATTCTTTGTTTCAGGTTGTTTTTGAAGAAGGAGCGCAGACCTGTGATAACAATGAAGGTGAAAAGGAGGAAGGAGTTACTGGTGAAGAAGTATCTCAGACTGCTGATGAAGTCCATAATAAAGTGGATGATAATGATGTTGAAGAAGAACACCAGAATTGCAAAGAAGGGACAAAGGTTGTGTGACAGTTTACCCCTTACTATTTCGTATGCTTGACAAATTACCCCCTAAATATTTCATTCTTTGTTTCAGGTTGTTTTTGAAGAACAAAGCACACAAATTAATGAGAAGGAAGGGGATGACAGTTTGGAAGAACAACTCTCTGATATAGGAGAGAAGGAGAAGTCTGTTAATGATATGTTGGAGAAAGTGTTGAAAGCTTTGAACACTGAAGATAATGTGACTACGAGGAGTTCCAAACATAAATCTCCATTGAGGCCTTTCCGGCTTATAGATGAAGACCTAACAGATGACTCGGATAATGTCATTAACAACCCTGATGGTGAAGAAGATGTGGATGAGGAGTTCAGTGATAATGAGTTACTTGCTAATGTCATAAAGAAGAAGAAGTTGGTTATACAACAACAGAAGAAACAAACCAGTTCACAAGTAAAGAAAACAGAAACAGTTGGTAACAAGAAACGTACGAGGGCTAGTATAAAAAGAACAAGAGTAGAAGGAGTGGGCCCTAGTGGTACCAAACGAGAGAGTTACAAGAAAAAGAAGTTGTCTGAACCTGATGAAGATGTGGATGAAGAATCCACAACTGATGACGATTATATAATAGATAGCGACATCGATTTGAGTGAGGGTGATGACGACCAGGATTATAATACATTCATTGACTCGGATGTGGAAGTGGATAGAATGAATGTGGAAAATGATGATGCAGATGTTTCTGAAGGCGATAGTGATGATGTTGGTGGTGGGACAGATTCGGATGAATATATACATGATTCCGAAGATCTGAGTACAGCTAGTTCTTCTTCTGGTACAGATGAAGATGGAAAAAATAAAAAGTTGCGCAAGAAAAAGATGAAATACCCCCTATTTAAGGCGAGTATAGATATGTAGAAGCCTAGATTTGTTTTAGGATTGACGTTTGCGAATGCCTCTGATCTTAGACAAGCAGTAAGAACACATGCCATAAGAAAGGTGGTCAACATTAAGTTTGTGAAGAACGATTGGAATCGGATTAGAGTTGTTTGCAAAGGAGCAGGATGTGGGTGGTTTTTATATGCATCGTATAAAGAAAAGGTTGGTGGGCTGGTGATAATGAGTTTATGTAATAAACATAGTTGTGGTAAAAACCTTAACCATAAGCATGTTACTGCAAAGTTCTTGGCAAATACTTTTAAAGATATGATAAGATTGAACCTCTACAGTAATGTGAGTGACTTTCAACAGTTAGTGCATCGGGATTATTCAGTTAATGTTAGTACCAGAACATGCTACAGGGCATATAAGTCTGCAAAAAGCATGATTGAGGCTGAATACAAGGATCAATACAAAAAGCTTTTTGATTATGCAGCAGAAATAAGAAGAAGTAACCCTGGAAGTACTGTAGCAATTGAAACAACTACTGATGAGGTAACTGGAGTAGAAAGATTTCAAAGAATTTATGTTTGCTTAGAGGGTTGCAGAAGGGGATTTTTAGAGGGTTGTAGAAAGGTTGTTGGGGTTGATGGATGTCACTTGAAAGGTCCACATCCTGGTGTAATTTTGACAGCAGTTGGTATTGATGGGAACAATTGTATCTTCCCAATTTTGTATTGTGTAGCTGAGAAAGAAGATAGCAATTCTTGGAGATGGTTTTTTAATCTGTTGATACAAGATCTTGGTATTACTAATCAAGAAGAATGGACTTTCATATCAGATAGACAAAAGGTTGGTTATCCTTCACTGGCTTAATTAAAATGTTTTCTTTAGAACACTGAATTTATATCTAAATGTATGTGTGTATAGGGTTTGCTTCAAGTGATGAGTGACATGCTTCCAGATATTGAACATAGACATTGTGTAAGGCATCTCTACAATAATTTCAAAATCAAACATCCTGGAATGGCCTTAAAAGACAAAGTTTGGGAAGCTGCTAGGGCCCCCACAGAATACATATTTAATGAGGTCATGGCTGAGATTAAAAACATGAATGAGGAGGCATTCAATTGGCTATCTAGTTTAGATCCTAAGACATGGACAAGGTCTCACTTTAGTACTGTTACAAAATGTGATCTTCTACTTAACAACATCTGTGAAAGCTATAACAATGCCATAAAAAAAGTCAGGTATTATGACTACTTACCCCCTATAAAGTGCTAATTTATGACTACGTACCCCCTATAAAGTTTTATTTAGTGACTACGTACCCCCTATAAAGTTTTATTTGGTGACTACTTACCACCCTATAAAGTTTTATTTAATGACTACTTACCCCCTACTTAGTTTTACATAATGACTATTTACCCCCTATAAAGTTTTATTTAATGACCACTTACCCCCTATAAACCCTACACAACTGACAGTAAAGGTTTTTTTTTCTCAGGGACAAGTCTATCATCCTCATACTAGAGGGTCTGAGGATGTATAGTTTGAAAAGGCTTCAGTCTAAAAGAGCATGGATGACAAAATACGAAGGTGATCTATGTCCTAAGGTTAGGAAGTTGGTGAATAAAGGTAAAACAAACAGTGGAAAGTGGCATGCAGTGTTTTGCGGTGAAATGAAATTTGAAGTAAGGAACCTTGGAACAGATTCGTATGCTGTAGATTTAGATACAAATAGCTGTCCCTGCAGGAGGTGGGAGCTATCTGGGATACCTTGCTTTCATGCGATAGCGAGTATTCAATACATAGGTAAAGACCCAGAAAACTATGTCCACGAATGCTACTCAAAGCTGACGTATATGAAGGCTTATACACCAATGATATACCCTATAAATGGACCAAAGATGTGGCCTAGTACAAGGCCTGTAAGTGTAGAACCTCCAGTAGCTTTTAAGTTGGTTGGCAGACCCAAAAGGGCAAGAACTAAGGAGGCAGATGAGGACCAGGTTAAAAAGTGGAGGAAAGAAAGAACATCTGAAGGTGTTCAAAAGATGTTAATGAAAGGTACTTCACATAAATGTGCAATTTGCAAGGGAGAAGGCCATAACAAAAGGTCATGTAAGGCAAATTTAAGTACTACAGAACAGGAAACAGTAGGATTGGAGGATATTCAAGGTGATAATGAAGTTATGGGAGATGGTGCAGCTGATGGTAGGGGTGTTGGTGACAATGAAGTTATGGAAGATGGTGTAGCTGATGGTAGGGGTGTTGGTGTTAATGCAGATGTGGATGAGACCCCAGATGAGACGATTAACAAAATGTTTGATGAGTTAGAAGTCCAACCCTCTGCTCCTTCTAACCCACAGTCTACTCCATCTGAGCCTGAAAATTTAAATGTGACAAAAAAAGATACAATTGGTGAGAAAGACAAAGAGAAAAAAACAATTGCTAAGGCAACCAGAGGATCAAAACCAAAGATGCGCTTACCTCAGGAAAAGGATTCAGGAGTTAACTCACCCCCTAGATCCAGACCAAGGATGCGCTTACCAGGACAAACATCACAGGAGGCAGGTGATAATTCACCACACAGATCCAGACCAAAGATGCGCTTTCCAGTACACAGATCAGTTGAGCCAGTAGTTGATAGTCCACCTAAGTCCAGACCAAAGATGCGCATACCAGACAAAGCAGTGGAAAAACCAATACGCCAAAGCAGTAGAATTAAGGATCAAGGATTGAAGACAGTTTCAGGAGGTTCAAGCACAATGCCTATATCTTTAGAGGAAGATGAACCAGGGACACAAAAGGGAAATACTTCTGTTGCTCCTACATCACCATTAGAGGTCATTATTATTGAAATAGAAACTATTTTTTGCATTAGGTATTGTTTATAAGACATTGTATTATGTGAATAATGATTACAGGTTGATGAATCTGGGAAACAAAAACAGCAGACTACAAATAATCCTCCTAAATCAATTTTAAAGGTTTGTACTAATACCCCCTTTAAAGTTATGGTTTATGACTAATTACCCCCTATACCTTATTATGTTTTGTCAACTTACCCCCTATAATTGTTTATGTCTTGACTACTTACCCCCTATAACTTACTTTGTTTATGCAGAAGGTAAAGATGGAGAAGTTAACAGAACTATTGGAAAAAGCAAAGCATAAAAATGCTGGGGATGCACAAACAAATGAGAATGAGAAAACAAGTGAGCAGATTAGCATAGACAAAACAAAGGAGAAAGCCCCCCCTAAGCAAAAAAAGAAGAATTCATTAAGGAACATCCCAGGGGTAAGTATATAATGATTTGACTAACTACCCCTTAGACTTTTATTTCAGTGACTAAATGCCCCCTGGATCTACAAAATTGTGCAAAAAAGACCTTCTGCAGATACCTTTATTGAATGCTTTTATTTGTTTACCATGTAGGTGAGGTTCAAACATGATAAACCACCAGCAGAATCAGGATCAAAAAGGAGTTTACCTGAGGTTAGCCATGTGTTGATTTTTTTTACACCATTACATACTACAGAATGCTTAACTTCTTCTTTATCATTCTACCAGGAAGGAGACACAAGACTACCAGAGAAAAAGCGGCGCGTAATCCAGCATAAACAGGGGGTGGTAATGCGAGAGGGTGATCCAAAGTATGTAACTGTTGCTGAAGCACTTCGTATGAGGAAGGCAGCCACCAGTTCTTCAGTAAAAACTAGGAAAGAAGCTAAAGATTGAAGAATTCTGCAGATTTGAGTGTTTTATATTTCTGTGTTTTGTGACTTTTATTTTGTGTAAAAGTAGATCTTCACGCAGCAAGGATGTGGTTTTTAAGGGTTTCTAGTATGAGGTGTAGGTGGTATTTAAATACTGTTTTTTTGTTGGTAAGGCCTTTATTGCAGGTCTGTGGTGCTTTGTATGCTAGTGCACAAGTGGATGCTTTGAATATTTTTTTTGCTATGGTCTATGTAATGCCAGCACTTTATTGTTTTCTTTATCTACTTTTTTTAGATTTCATTAGATTCTATTGTCCATTAAGTGTTTCTTTAACATACTATATTCATTGCACAGCAAAACACAACTTAAACAAACCGCAATAACTTCATAATCCACTTCAACAAAAACCAAAAACTTTAGTTAAACAGTCTATTACAAACAAAGCTGAAAACTAACACATTACACCAGATTTAGAACTACAACAAACTGATAAAACAAACACAAAACACCAACAGCTGCAAACTTCAACAAAATGATCAATCAAACACAAAACACCATCAGTTGCAACCACCTGCTGCATCACTCTGGCTAAACCAAAATACACCTCCAACAACATTCTAATTCTTTGACACACTAATACAAGACAAAATGGAGAGGAAGAGGAATATAATCATGAAGCAGGTCCATTTCAGAAACTTGTTTTCCCGAGATATAGTGTCCATCGATATGTTAAGACGTTGCACCTCATTCTCCAAGACAGTTACTTTCACACGCTCAAATTTCAAATCTTTTGAGACAACTTGTTCTTTTTCTTGCAATTCAACCAACTGTGTGTTCAGTTCATTCACTTTCTCATGTTCAAGCTTCAAATCTGCAAAAGCTTTTTTCTCTAACAGCATCATATCTCCGTAATCAGAGACCAACAAGTTCATCTTCGTCTCCATTGCATCTTTCTCAAGACAGTGATTGGAATCTTTAAATAGAAGCCCTCGAATTATCGAACTAGTAGCCTCCGGCAATGGCTCATCCAACCACATGAAGAACTTGCAATCCATTGAACACCCCCAATACATGCACCTGTAAAACCTCCTGCAAGGATTCGTATCTGTCCAAGAGGTGTGAAGCCTTGCTAGTTTCTTGCATCTGCAATAGGGGACTTGAGAAGTGTAGTGCGAAGAAGAACCAGCGCTATCGGCTTTAAGGGGCGACATCGGCATCAACGTTGAAGGTATTGGGAGGATCCGACGCGATTTACTGTAGAAAGCTAGGGTTTTGGTGTTCTTCGAGTTCTTCCCCAAACCGAACCCTTTTTCTCCTTTTGATTTTCGTTTTTGGTTAAGTTAAGATGTTAAAGTGTTTTTGGGGTATATATAGGATAGCCATTGGTGAATTCCCCATCTTGCCCTTGTTAAAATAAGGGTTAAGTTAATTAAAAACGCAATTAACACCTGGATTTAAAAAAAAAAAAAATTGTGACGTGGAATTGCCACGTCACTTTTAACGGTGATAAATGGACGGAACACGCAGTAGGGGGTAACGGGTCACAAAAACAAATCTTGGGGGGCATCTAGGCGCATTTTAAGAGTTAGGGGGCAACCTGTCAATCGGGTATAAACACAGGGGGCAAAAGTGTTATTTACTCATACCATAATCATAAAGGCTTGCCATAGATTCAAGGAAACAATTTCTTTAATCAAAACTGTAGGCATAACTATTATCGTGTACAGTAAACACTTGTGTTCAATTCATTACAAGACGATCGGGGCTAGGGCATAATTCCAACAATCTCCCACTTGGCCTAGACCCAATCGTTCAAGTACCATAATTCATAAACAGTTTGTTCTCATCAGTCTCTTCTGATAGACACACTTAAATGAATAGATATACATCGTGTTCCTTCCCTCTACCTATTGAATGTGAACATCTTCATGTTCAATTATATCTCGAATCAAGCGGTAGTACTGCAGAATTTGTTTGGATCTATAGTTTATTCTAGGTTTCTTTAATCATACAATATCTCAAATATTGTCATCGTATAAAGAAACAATATCTACATTGTGAAACCACACTATGTATATATAAAGAACTATTTTATCCAAACCACTGGCATAGTTGCATCTTATGCTGCTATGTATTCTACTTCTAGTAACCGAAATCTGCTACAGTGTCTTGATTGGAACTATTCCAATTTACTTCTCCTCTATATAGACACAACCATATTTTGATTTGCTATCATCCACGTTTGAAGCAAAACAAGCATCTATATACCCAATTAGCTTCAACTTATATTCTCCACATATGAGGAATTGGTCCTTAATACTTCTTAAGTACTTAAGGATAGTCTTTACTACTTTCCAACATTTCTCATCAAGGTTACCTTCATACCTACTCGCTACTCCTAGCGTGTAGTGTACTTTAGGTCTTATACATTTTTCATGGTGTGTTAGATAGATCCTTATTGTTTTAACAAATAGGACTATACACATTCATTCTCTTACTTTTAGGGTCCTAGAACAAACCCTAACATTAAGAGTAACTCCAAAGCCTATTGTCGAATAGATACTCTTGGAATTTCCATGCGATACTTCTAAAAAAGTATAAATGTAGTAAGATTGATATAGGTCAAGTAGCTTCTTTGATCTATCACTGTAGATCCCAATTCAAGGAATATAAGCTACTATCCTAAATATTTCATGGAGAACTATTTAAAATTCAAAAACTTGGTTAATTGCTTGGTTGGTATATCATATCCTTATGTGATAATATGTCATCTACATATAACATTAGGAAGATAAGTGTACTCCCACTAGTCCTTTGTACTCTTATGACTCTTATTCTAAAATCATAAAATCAAACTATTTGATTGTATGAAAGAGAATAATCATACTCAGTGACATTTGCTGAACCCATTAAATGTATTTTGGAACTTACATATTTTATTATGAGTAAATAGAAATATTAGACCTTTAGGATTGGTCTTAAGGACGTCATAAACTCCCATTTAGTGAAAACTATTTTTCACATGATATTACCATATCTCAAAATAATAGTATGTAGTTACCAATCTGAAATGAACTAAGCATTACTATGAGAAAAGGAATTCACCATAACTGATGTTTTCCTTTTGATTTAAACGCTTAGCAATTAGAAGGACGTTATGGGTCTCTACCCTACCGTCTACTCCAATCATTTCCCTAGCACCCATTTACTATAAATGGATCTTATATCTATTAAAGATTCAACCAAAGTACTACACTTCGTTGATCCTTATAGATATCAATTCAGATTCTATGGTTCTTAACCACTTGTCACTATCTAGACTAGTCATAGCCTCTTCATAGGGACATAGGATCATCACTTGATGGGGTTTTCATCTATATGATTTCCTCATCAAACAATCACCATTATTACAATTGATTTTGGTGTATGATGATATCTATATAACCTATAGGAGGCTTGTGTACAATAAATACTTCTTTCTCTTGATTTGTTAACTATCTTTTTCCAAGAAAGGTTCATGAATCGTCCCTAATTCCTCAAGTGTGAGACTTGAACCTTAAATGAAACTATTAACTCGTCAAGGAAAGAAAGACTGGCATGCATCGGATGCTCTTTAGCTTGTATAAATAACTCTGAAACCTTTATTTCATTATGATCTATTTCCACATTATGAATTCCTTCACTATGGAATTCCAATCTATAAAGGTTGTCTACCTTACCACAAACCCTTTGTGTTCAGAATGGTGTGGAAATATTACCTCGTTATTTTATTTGGGTATCCAACAAATCTATATTTGAAAGATATCAACTCAAGCTTAGCCATCATAAGTCGTTTAGTATAAATCAAACATTTCAAAATCTACATTTTAAGGTTTGATTTATATCATCTCCATACCACATATGGATTTTATCGACTGTTTAGTGGGACCTAAGAGTTTATTAAATATGCAATTGACTTTAAAACATAATCCCATAGGAATATTTAAAACCTAGAAAATCACTGAGACAAAATCTAATTTTGTCATAGATAATCTATTAATTCCTTGCTAAGATATTCACCTATACAGGTTGATATCTTACTTCCTTCATACTCTTATATACTTGCTTTCAACTTCACTCAATAGTAATTTGAACATTTCAAATTATTTATATTGGTGTTACGTTTGTAAACACATCTATATCTGTTATATAGTTTGTGAAGGAGATGAAGTAAGAATATCTATCTTTGGCTAAAGTTTAGACTGACCACATACATCAATATATAGTGGACATAAGAACTCATTAACATTGTCTCAATTTTCATCAAAATGAGATTTAGTCATATTTCATTGAGATAAGTCTCACAAGTTTCATATGATTCAAAATCATATTCTACAAGGAAATCTTCCTTGTGAAACTAGTAAACTTTTTCTCACAATTTATGACTTAGTCTATAACACCAAAGATAAGGTTTGATTAGTACGATTATCTATTTCGGTTTATGACCAGAAACAACTATAACATAATCACGTAGTTACTTAGGCAATTATAATCACCATATTGTAAGTATCCAATGGGGTGTAATTCATCAAGATGAAAAACTCCATTGGTCATTTTATATTACATTAATAAATCATAACCATCTTATGATCAAATGACTATTTTGTTCGAAAACAAGTTTACGAACAATAATACAGTTTTCTTACAATATGTTTTTCCATATGCATCTTTGAAGAATTAGTTATTACAATTGTGGTTACAACAATTGCTCCATTACCGAAATTGTAATTTAACTTCTCTTATTCTTGTTTGTCTATTAATCTTTAGAGTATGCAACATTTTGCATATTTCTAAACTACTACGAGTATCCAATACCCTTTTCGAGTAATTAATAGAAGTTCAAGAAATTAAGGAAACAATTTCCATTAATGCCCTTACCTTGTTTCTTGGTATTAGATAACTGGTATCTAAAGGTCATACTAAGTTACTTATACATCTTCTAAAGATATCTAAGGATTCATGGGATTATCATGCTTAAAATATCTTTTGGAGTTCATAACTCATGGATACAAGAATATAAACTTAGTACCATTACTAGGTTCATATTACTTTAGACATGCATCATATACATTCTATTCATCCTCAAGAGACACTTTAGTCAATAGCTCATTGAGCATATCAATGAGTCTCATGTGCATAAGAAAGACTCTCAAGTTGCGGTCACAAATCTTGAGATTACTTAACCAACTTGGGATGATTTGAGAAGTGATTTAGCAGAAATACTGAGAAATCTAATCATTGGAAGGTATAGGAAACAATGCGTTAAGAACACTATTATATAACTGTCAAAGATATGGACTGTTATCTAAGAGATATATAATTGGAAACTTTAAAACATGAATGAGCCCCCTGGTAGTCAGGTCGTTTCTCACGCATAATTAAAGTGAATAATGAAACTTTAAAACATGAATGAGCCCCCTGGTAGTCAGGCTGTTTCTCACTCATAATTAAAGTGTGGTACATTACCTATTTTATCAAATAAAATGCGAGACTCAAAACTATTTAGCCCCCTGGTAGTCAGGTCGTTTCTAATAAGTTTTGTTGAGTTAATCCATCCCATAATAGAATATTATCAATCTCACATCCTCTGGGTAGTCCAGACTAAAAACGTGAATTAATAAGTTAATCCTATTATCAAGCAATCTAGAGTTTTATAATTTGTACTCGAACTACAAGTCCACCTGGTAGTCAGATCAAAACTTATAAACTTAACAAATTTGAAACTCTATTTACGATGGACAAGTCTCACGAAATATCTAATATTTCGTCTTAATAAACTCAATAATTTTAATGACAAGTGGGAATAGCCTAAGATTCATAATCTAAGAATTGAGACGAAAATCAGACAATCTAATCGAACGATTTAAGTCTATTGTTTCAAAAACCATGATATTATTTATTTTATTACTAAAACCATTTTTAGTACTAAATAAAAATTACCTTATCAAAACTACAATAGCAATAGATAAAAGTAAAAGATAAAAAATTAATTAACACATTACCTTAATAACAAAATTAAAAATGGTAACATGTCAAAGATAGAGTAATGTTCACCAACATTACTTTCGGCAGTCGTTTCTATTTCCTTTTTTTTTTAATTAGAAAGCAATAAAGAAAAAAGCTTGACTTTCAAGTGCAAATTTCCAAAGTGATGTAAAGTATTTGACATACAAACCGTCTTTATAAGGGCATGACCAATGGGGTCTTTATTTTAGGTCTTCAAATCTAAATTTGAAGACCCAATATAAAGACCCATTGATAAAATTGAGTCTTCAAATCATAGTCAACACCAATGGTCTAATTTTATATTTGAGTCTTTATATGAAACATACTAATAATTACACACATTATTTTGTTTATTCATAATTTATATTATTAAATTAATTTGATATTAGATAATTATTATTTAGATAATAATAATTTTTTTTATTAATATTTTGATGTAAAAAAAATTAAATTCGGATATATATTTAAAAATTTGATCTAATAACTCGAAATCATGAAATAAAATCTATCTTGGATATAATTGATAGATATACTCAAATCCGTAATCATTTAACATCCGTTTGATGAGATTTTGTATATTCAATCTCAACCATTCAATTTTTATCGTAATCTTGAAAATCTTTGATCCTTATAACAGTCGTTGGATTAGATTCTTTATCGTTAATATCAACCGTTTGATCCCTATCACTTATCCACTCCTTACATTATATATACCAAACCTATTATACGTTCTTCATCACCTTATCCTTCACACTCAACCTCTATCACTAAAATGGCATACCATGGATCATCAACCTCTTCAAGTTCATCTGAAGATGAAATGGTCTACGGTCATATAGAAGATATGCGTAATGAAGTTGAACAACTCTATGCCAATGTAGCTGAAGAAAACCAACGTGTACATGGTGGTACATCGAGACGACGATCTATAAAAAATAGAGATCGGGTAGGTACACATAACAGACTTATGAATGATTATTTCGTTGATCGTCCTTTGTATTCGGATGATGATTTCAGTCGTAGGTACCGAATGAGACGCCCATTGTTTTTGCGAATTCAAGGTGACATAATGCGTTTTTCAAAATACTTCAGACAAACTCCAGATGCAGTGGGAAAGCTAGGTTTATCACCAGAAATCAAGATGACAGCCGCCCTGCGTATGCTTGCTTACAGAAGACCTGCAGATCTGAATGATGAATGTTTAAAAATATCCAGCACTACCTCTTTAGAGGCACTCTCAAAATTTTGTCGTGCCGTGAATGCAATATATAGTAGTGAATATCTTCGTCGACCTAATAATGCTGATATTGTTAGGTTACTCAGGAAAGCCGAAGAAAGGGGCCTTCCAGGAATGTTGGGAAGTGTAGACTGTATGCATTGGGAGTTGGAAAATTGTCCACCTGCGTGGGCCGGTCACTATAAGGGACACCATGGTTACCCACAATCATACTGGAAGCTGTAGCATCCTATGACACTTGGATCTGGCATTCGTACTTTGGCCCACCAGGTGCGTCTAATGATCTTAACGTACTATACACTTCACCAATATTCAATGATGTTCTTGAGGGTTTAAATACACTGGTTCAATATACTGTTAATGGTAGAGAATACACCCAAGGATATTACCTAGCTGATGGTATATATCCTCGTTGGTCCACCCTTGTTCAAGCAATTCCAGGGGCAACTGAACGAGATAAAAAAGAATTTAATAAAAAACAAATGGCATATCGTAAGGACGTTGAAAGGGCTTTTGGAATTCTCCAGATAAAATGGGAAATTCTTAAAGGGCCTTCTCGTTTTTGGAAGCAAAGCGATCTTAGTAACATTATGCAAACATGTATAATTCTTCACAATATGATTGTTGAAGACAACCGACTCGTGAATGGTGATGATTATGTTGATGATCCGTCAAGGTACCATAGCACGTCTTCTCCTGTTGTGTTAACTCGAGACACAATAACCATTACTCAATTTCTCAGTAATCGCACGCATATCAGGGATTCTGCAGCTTACTTTCAGCTCCGAAATGATCTTATTGCACATGTCTGGAACGAAAGCCGTTACGAGATTTGATGATTAAGCTACGTAATTTCAGTTTGTGTGATTTTAATTTATGTAATTTGTGTGATTTTAATTTATGTAATTTTCAATTTGTGTAATTTTCAATTTATGTAATTTTCAATTTATGTAATTTTCAATTTGTGTAATTTTAATTTCATGTACTTTTTAATTATGTACTTTTTAATATGTTTGTGATCGTACTTTTTAAAATCATTATTATCTTTGATGTCATATTTATTTGAAGTCATTTTTTATTTATATAATTTTAAAACATAAAACTTAAAAATATCTCACAAACACAATAGTTAGAAAGTGAGACACACCAGAATAGATAAATTAAAAGATTACATTGATAAATAGAAACAGTACATTGAAAAAATATTACATTAATAAATTAAAACACCCCTACACTTAAAATATCAATAAAGACACAAATGATTTATAGATCCTTGTTCCGTTACGGCATTTCAGGACGGTAGACATCTTCATTATCTTCCCTGAATAGTTCACGAGCGGACATGGGTAATCTTGAAATAATCTCTTGTTGTTTATGTATTACCCACCTTCTTCTTCCTGGACTTTCGATCGCGGATACCTTCATCTTCATTATCTTCGAATCTCGATTATCAATATAAGCTTCTTGAAATCTTTTAAGTCTTTCCTCTTTTTCTTGTATTTCAGCTAAAGTCTGGCCTACAATGGCTTTCTCTTTACCTTTTAGCCTTTTAGCTTTCTTTATTCCCATGGGTCTTGATCCTCCAGGCTCTGTTTGTGTCTCAGGTACGAACTCCGCCTGATTATCTACTTCCATTGAAGATGGAGATGGAGATGGAGTACCAGTGGGAGTCACATTAGGACCCGTTTCATTTAAATTTGCTCCAAATGGGTACATGTTCATAACTGGAGAATTGATCTCAAGAATCATCTTCCATTTATGACCCTCTTTTAAATATTTCCAACAATGATCGAAAATAAAACGTTTCCCCCCCGAATTATATAACTCAATAGCATCACCAACCTACCAAATACATACTCAAATGTATTAAAATATTAATTAAGTGACAGAAAAATTTACAAAAATAAAATATATGACGTAAATTAATTCTTACCATGTCACTGACATTTGCACCACTCCTTGGTCGTATTTTTGCCTCTTTCATGCACTCAGCATATCTTGTGCATGCCTTGCTGATTACGCTAAACCGTTGTTTTAAACTGTTTGGTGTTCTAGTCGTACCAGGAGGAGGTGTGCAAAACTCCATGAATTTTTCGTGAATTCGGCTCCATAGGGTTTCTTTGGATTGACTACATCCAATTATAACATCTTCGCTGATAGGAATATAAGCACGACATAATGCTATATCTTCTTCTTCAGAATAATTAGAACCTTTTGGAACTTTGCTTGTGTTTGCCATGTTATCACAAACTAAAAAATATGATTCAATAAATCGTTAGTAAATCGAAATATAATTTTACAATATATTATTATTCTAAAATTTTAAACTATATATATCACAAAAGTAATTTGTAAGGACTAAAAAATATAATAACTAAAATAAGTGGAGCAAATTTTATTAATATAAGTAAAATAGGGATTAACCATCTAACATAGTTTTCAAGAAGGACTAATATGCAATTAGTATTACTATATATTAAAAATAAAATGCCTAATTCATTCTAATTAACTATTTTGCTTAAAATCAATGGCCACCGATCTAAACATTCTCTTCAGAACACATCTATTCTTCTTCTTCATCTATGCCTTTTATTATACATCAAATACAAAAAAAAAAACTACGGCCGCTTCAATCACAAGTTTTCATCAAGATCAAATATCAAAGGAACCATTATTTACAGAAGGATTTTTATTTGAACAAGCTTTCTTCCCAATTCAATCAATATACAGGGGCTCAAATACATATTTATATTCAAATATAAATCTCTCTACAAGTCTATTCAATCTCTTCTTATATAATTTTGGTAAGATACTCTTTAATCTATCAAAATAATTAGCAAAAAGTATGTACCTTTTTTGTTGATCAGTGGATGGAATGAGTCTTGATGAAGAGTTGCTGTGTTAATTAGGTGTTGTGTATCAGTGTTTATATAATAGGAATTTCAAGATTCTCCAATAAATGTTCAACGGGAAAAAATATTACCGTGTTTTTGGGCTGTGTAATTGTTCAACGGTAACAATTTGGAATTTTAGATTATGTAGTTATTTCTATGATTTTGATGTTTTATGATTTAGATTATGTAATCACTGTTGAGGAATTGTTGCAGATATTTTATTCTATTTTAGTCTCAATTGTGCAGCTTTTCTTCTCTTCTGCAGGTAATGGGTATATATAAATTTAGTCAAATTTAACAAAAAAACTGAATACTCGGTCTTTATCTCTAAATCTGACCAGTCTTCAAATATTGCATTGGTGTTGCTTTTTTTGACAATTTTAGTTTTGGGTCTTCAAATGTAACATTTGAAGACCCCATTGGTCTTGCTCTAAATATAACGCATTTGATAAAAAAACTGTTCTCAAAGTGATGTACAATACATCACATAAAGACAACACAGTATAGCCTTTTTTTTCTTCTTCTTTTTTTTTTTTCTCGGAAAAGTGATGTTCAAAAACATCACATGGAGACATCAAAGCTTAGTGGATAAAAAGCACAATACACCCGTCAACCACTAAAATTTCTCAATCCAATTTAACGTTTTCCAAACAAAAAGAAAAAAAAACCAGTGCCACATAATCGTTCCAAACGAAAAATAAAAGCCACAGCAGCTATAGAAATGCTGTTCCAAATTAAACGTAAAAGAAAACAAACTGCCTGAATAAAAAAAATTCTGAACAAATGTTGTCTGACAACATACAAATTTCTTTTTCTTTCCTTTTCCTTTTTAATTGCATCGAAACTTATTTTCAATAAACAATTTCTTTAACACCTCTATGAATCTCATGTATTATACAATATAAAAAACCATGATTTTCATATAAATCTTATAAACAAAACACAAATATTATCAAATAATATTATATTTAAATTCTTTAAAACGCAACAAGCCTGCTCTGATACCACTTGAAGGAACGCAATTACGATTATATCACATATAAAACAGCTGAAAAAAATTGCAATCCTAATAGATAATCTAGTTGCGATTTAAGAATTTAAAAACAAAGTATAATAACAATTACATACCTTAAGCCCGTTGTGTGAGAATCGAATTGTCAAATTCTAGCTTCAAAGATTTGAAGCCTCCACGCTTTGCACACCGAGCTTGAGCCTTACTTCTAGAATCACCATTCTAGCTTGGAGACAAAAGACCTTTTGTTTCTTGTGGGTTTTTTTTTCTTGGAAGAAAAACTGATGAGAAAAATTATCATGTATAATGATAACTCATTATACTTATAACTCAAGAGAAGAAAATGAAAAGACAAGAATGGAAAAGTCAGGAACGTATAATGAAATTGATTATCTTAATAATCTAGTCCATTACCACTTGTGAAGTGGACTTGGACCTTCTACATTATACAAAACCATTGACTAGCCGAGCGGTTAGTGACACATTTCACACTACTAGAGGTCTACGGTTCGATCCACAAACTTGTCAATTTTTCTTTTTCCTTTTTGTCTTAGTCCGGTCTTTTATTAGAATATTAATTTGTGCTAGCAAATTAATATACCAATATTCCAAGTATATATTTAATTAATATTTATTATCTAATAATAAAATTAATTAACTACATGAAGCAAGATCAATACACTCGTTAGTGTGCGACTACGTGGGTTCATCGTTAAACCGGTAGTAGTTAATTTAATTAACTACTAATCGAGGTTGGCGTCTAACAACACTCCTCAACGACCGGATAACGTGAAGTAACTCTGTACAAAGAACCCGGTAAAGGATCATACACTTATTCCCTCTATCTTTACAGCTCCGGATCATCCTGGGATATGGTACAACTGTCAAATCCCATTAGAAAATCAACTACGTTACACGTCGATTATCAACGATTGACGAATGACCTAAGAAACCCCTTTCTTCATTCATTCTATCACCTTGGCCAAGGATTTGATACAATCGTTATAATCTTATGACATCGTAGAGCTCAAACTCTTTACCTAGAGTTGATAGATTCCATCTTGACTCATCCCTAGGAGCATATATACTTAGTCGTGTCCAATATCCTTTCGACTAGCATTGTGACACACTAGTAGTCCAGTATCAAAACACAACAAACATATACACAACAGTAGTGATGATCTCAGGTCAAAGGATTACAAGCATAAAATTCCTTCTAGAGATTAACCTACTTGACAGTTCAAGGTAATTAACCATTAGGAATCTCTACTTTTAGTCAGTTCGATAATCACATCTCTATGTGCATTATCTATGCACCTAACTCGGTAAACGAGAACTACCGATATTTATCCAATAAATACTTGTTAGCTACATATTAATCTAACTGGATCATCGAGGTCCTAACTCGATGATCCTACGATTAAGAACAAGTTTAGATTAAGTCCTATAAGCTAGATTCTCATTATCATAACACCTTATGATATCTAGTTCGTAACTTAATCAAGGATTTGCCTTTATATTATGAAGATTAATACCATAATCATAAAGGCTTGCCATAGATTCAAGGAAACAATTTCTTTAATCAAAACTGTAGGCATAACTATTATCGTGTACAGTAAACACTTGTGTTCAATTCATTACAAGACGATCGGGGCTAGGGCATAATTCCAACAATCTCCCACTTGGCCTAGACCCAATCGTTCAAGTACCATAATTCATAAACAGTTTGTTCTCATCAGTCTCTTCTGATAGACACACTTAAATGAATAGATATACATCGTGTTCCTTCCCTCTACCTATTGAATGTGAACATCTTCATGTTCAATTATATCTCGAATCAAGCGGTAGTACTGCAGAATTTGTTTGGATCTATAGTTTATTCTAGGTTTCTTTAATCATACAATATCTCAAATATTGTCATCGTATAAAGAAACAATATCTACATTGTGAAACCACACTATGTATATATAAAGAACTATTTTATCCAAACCACTGGCATAGTTGCATCTTATGCTGCTATGTATTCTACTTCTAGTAACCGAAATCTGCTACAGTGTCTTGATTGGAACTATTCCAATTTACTTCTCCTCTATATAGACACAACCATATTTTGATTTGCTATCATCCACGTTTGAAGCAAAACAAGCATCTATATACCCAATTAGCTTCAACTTATATTCTCCACATATGAGGAATTGGTCCTTAATACTTCTTAAGTACTTAAGGATAGTCTTTACTACTTTCCAACATTTCTCATCAAGGTTACCTTCATACCTACTCGCTACTCCTAGCGTGTAGTGTACTTTAGGTCTTATACATTTTTCATGGTGTGTTAGATAGATCCTTATTGTTTTAACAAATAGGACTATACACATTCATTCTCTTACTTTTAGGGTCCTAGAACAAACCCTAACATTAAGAGTAACTCCAAAGCCTATTGTCGAATAGATACTCTTGGAATTTCCATGCGATACTTCTAAAAAAGTATAAATGTAGTAAGATTGATATAGGTCAAGTAGCTTCTTTGATCTATCACTGTAGATCCCAATTCAAGGAATATAAGCTACTATCCTAAATATTTCATGGAGAACTATTTAAAATTCAAAAACTTGGTTAATTGCTTGGTTGGTATATCATATCCTTATGTGATAATATGTCATCTACATATAACATTAGGAAGATAAGTGTACTCCCACTAGTCCTTTGTACTCTTATGACTCTTATTCTAAAATCATAAAATCAAACTATTTGATTGTATGAAAGAGAATAATCATACTCAGTGACATTTGCTGAACCCATTAAATGTATTTTGGAACTTACATATTTTATTATGAGTAAATAGAAATATTAGACCTTTAGGATTGGTCTTAAGGACGTCATAAACTCCCATTTAGTGAAAACTATTTTTCACATGATATTACCATATCTCAAAATAATAGTATGTAGTTACCAATCTGAAATGAACTAAGCATTACTATGAGAAAAGGAATTCACCATAACTGATGTTTTCCTTTTGATTTAAACGCTTAGCAATTAGAAGGACGTTATGGGTCTCTACCCTACCGTCTACTCCAATCATTTCCCTAGCACCCATTTACTATAAATGGATCTTATATCTATTAAAGATTCAACCAAAGTACTACACTTCGTTGATCCTTATAGATATCAATTCAGATTCTATGGTTCTTAACCACTTGTCACTATCTAGACTAGTCATAGCCTCTTCATAGGGACATAGGATCATCACTTGATGGGGTTTTCATCTATATGATTTCCTCATCAAACAATCACCATTATTACAATTGATTTTGGTGTATGATGATATCTATATAACCTATAGGAGGCTTGTGTACAATAAATACTTCTTTCTCTTGATTTGTTAACTATCTTTTTCCAAGAAAGGTTCATGAATCGTCCCTAATTCCTCAAGTGTGAGACTTGAACCTTAAATGAAACTATTAACTCGTCAAGGAAAGAAAGACTGGCATGCATCGGATGCTCTTTAGCTTGTATAAATAACTCTGAAACCTTTATTTCATTATGATCTATTTCCACATTATGAATTCCTTCACTATGGAATTCCAATCTATAAAGGTTGTCTACCTTACCACAAACCCTTTGTGTTCAGAATGGTGTGGAAATATTACCTCGTTATTTTATTTGGGTATCCAACAAATCTATATTTGAAAGATATCAACTCAAGCTTAGCCATCATAAGTCGTTTAGTATAAATCAAACATTTCAAAATCTACATTTTAAGGTTTGATTTATATCATCTCCATACCACATATGGATTTTATCGACTGTTTAGTGGGACCTAAGAGTTTATTAAATATGCAATTGACTTTAAAACATAATCCCATAGGAATATTTAAAACCTAGAAAATCACTGAGACAAAATCTAATTTTGTCATAGATAATCTATTAATTCCTTGCTAAGATATTCACCTATACAGGTTGATATCTTACTTCCTTCATACTCTTATATACTTGCTTTCAACTTCACTCAATAGTAATTTGAACATTTCAAATTATTTATATTGGTGTTACGTTTGTAAACACATCTATATCTGTTATATAGTTTGTGAAGGAGATGAAGTAAGAATATCTATCTTTGGCTAAAGTTTAGACTGACCACATACATCAATATATAGTGGACATAAGAACTCATTAACATTGTCTCAATTTTCATCAAAATGAGATTTAGTCATATTTCATTGAGATAAGTCTCACAAGTTTCATATGATTCAAAATCATATTCTACAAGGAAATCTTCCTTGTGAAACTAGTAAACTTTTTCTCACAATTTATGACTTAGTCTATAACACCAAAGATAAGGTTTGATTAGTACGATTATCTATTTCGGTTTATGACCAGAAACAACTATAACATAATCACGTAGTTACTTAGGCAATTATAATCACCATATTGTAAGTATCCAATGGGGTGTAATTCATCAAGATGAAAAACTCCATTGGTCATTTTATATTACATTAATAAATCATAACCATCTTATGATCAAATGACTATTTTGTTCGAAAACAAGTTTACGAACAATAATACAGTTTTCTTACAATATGTTTTTCCATATGCATCTTTGAAGAATTAGTTATTACAATTGTGGTTACAACAATTGCTCCATTACCGAAATTGTAATTTAACTTCTCTTATTCTTGTTTGTCTATTAATCTTTAGAGTATGCAACATTTTGCATATTTCTAAACTACTACGAGTATCCAATACCCTTTTCGAGTAATTAATAGAAGTTCAAGAAATTAAGGAAACAATTTCCATTAATGCCCTTACCTTGTTTCTTGGTATTAGATAACTGGTATCTAAAGGTCATACTAAGTTACTTATACATCTTCTAAAGATATCTAAGGATTCATGGGATTATCATGCTTAAAATATCTTTTGGAGTTCATAACTCATGGATACAAGAATATAAACTTAGTACCATTACTAGGTTCATATTACTTTAGACATGCATCATATACATTCTATTCATCCTCAAGAGACACTTTAGTCAATAGCTCATTGAGCATATCAATGAGTCTCATGTGCATAAGAAAGACTCTCAAGTTGCGGTCACAAATCTTGAGATTACTTAACCAACTTGGGATGATTTGAGAAGTGATTTAGCAGAAATACTGAGAAATCTAATCATTGGAAGGTATAGGAAACAATGCGTTAAGAACACTATTATATAACTGTCAAAGATATGGACTGTTATCTAAGAGATATATAATTGGAAACTTTAAAACATGAATGAGCCCCCTGGTAGTCAGGTCGTTTCTCACGCATAATTAAAGTGAATAATGAAACTTTAAAACATGAATGAGCCCCCTGGTAGTCAGGCTGTTTCTCACTCATAATTAAAGTGTGGTACATTACCTATTTTATCAAATAAAATGCGAGACTCAAAACTATTTAGCCCCCTGGTAGTCAGGTCGTTTCTAATAAGTTTTGTTGAGTTAATCCATCCCATAATAGAATATTATCAATCTCACATCCTCTGGGTAGTCCAGACTAAAAACGTGAATTAATAAGTTAATCCTATTATCAAGCAATCTAGAGTTTTATAATTTGTACTCGAACTACAAGTCCACCTGGTAGTCAGATCAAAACTTATAAACTTAACAAATTTGAAACTCTATTTACGATGGACAAGTCTCACGAAATATCTAATATTTCGTCTTAATAAACTCAATAATTTTAATGACAAGTGGGAATAGCCTAAGATTCATAATCTAAGAATTGAGACGAAAATCAGACAATCTAATCGAACGATTTAAGTCTATTGTTTCAACAACCATGATATTATTTATTTTATTACTAAAACCATTTTTAGTACTAAATAAAAATTACCTTATCAAAACTACAATAGCAATAGATAAAAGTAAAAGATAAAAAATTAATTAACACATTACCTTAATAACAAAATTAAAAATGGTAACATGTCAAAGATAGAGTAATGTTCACCAACATTACTTTCGGCAGTCGTTTCTATTTCCTTTTTTTTTTAATTAGAAAGCAATAAAGAAAAAAGCTTGACTTTCAAGTGCAAATTTCCAAAGTGATGTAAAGTATTTGACATACAAACCGTCTTTATAAGGGCATGACCAATGGGGTCTTTATTTTAGGTCTTCAAATCTAAATTTGAAGACCCAATATAAAGACCCATTGATAAAATTGAGTCTTCAAATCATAGTCAACACCAATGGTCTAATTTTATATTTGAGTCTTTATATGAAACATACTAATAATTACACACATTATTTTGTTTATTCATAATTTATATTATTAAATTAATTTGATATTAGATAATTATTATTTAGATAATAATAATTTTTTTTATTAATATTTTGATGTAAAAAAAATTAAATTCGGATATATATTTAAAAATTTGATCTAATAACTCGAAATCATGAAATAAAATCTATCTTGGATATAATTGATAGATATACTCAAATCCGTAATCATTTAACATCCGTTTGATGAGATTTTGTATATTCAATCTCAACCATTCAATTTTTATCGTAATCTTGAAAATCTTTGATCCTTATAACAGTCGTTGGATTAGATTCTTTATCGTTAATATCAACCGTTTGATCCCTATCACTTATCCACTCCTTACATTATATATACCAAACCTATTATACGTTCTTCATCACCTTATCCTTCACACTCAACCTCTATCACTAAAATGGCATACCATGGATCATCAACCTCTTCAAGTTCATCTGAAGATGAAATGGTCTACGGTCATATAGAAGATATGCGTAATGAAGTTGAACAACTCTATGCCAATGTAGCTGAAGAAAACCAACGTGTACATGGTGGTACATCGAGACGACGATCTATAAAAAATAGAGATCGGGTAGGTACACATAACAGACTTATGAATGATTATTTCGTTGATCGTCCTTTGTATTCGGATGATGATTTCAGTCGTAGGTACCGAATGAGACGCCCATTGTTTTTGCGAATTCAAGGTGACATAATGCGTTTTTCAAAATACTTCAGACAATCTCCAGATGCAGTGGGAAAGCTAGGTTTATCACCAGAAATCAAGATGACAGCCGCCCTGCGTATGCTTGCTTACAGAAGACCTGCAGATCTGAATGATGAATGTTTAAAAATATCCAGCACTACCTCTTTAGAGGCACTCTCAAAATTTTGTCGTGCCGTGAATGCAATATATAGTAGTGAATATCTTCGTCGACCTAATAATGCTGATATTGTTAGGTTACTCAGGAAAGCCGAAGAAAGGGGCCTTCCAGGAATGTTGGGAAGTGTAGACTGTATGCATTGGGAGTTGGAAAATTGTCCACCTGCGTGGGCCGGTCACTATAAGGGACACCATGGTTACCCACAATCATACTGGAAGCTGTAGCATCCTATGACACTTGGATCTGGCATTCGTACTTTGGCCCACCAGGTGCGTCTAATGATCTTAACGTACTATACACTTCACCAATATTCAATGATGTTCTTGAGGGTTTAAATACACTGGTTCAATATACTGTTAATGGTAGAGAATACACCCAAGGATATTACCTAGCTGATGGTATATATCCTCGTTGGTCCACCCTTGTTCAAGCAATTCCAGGGGCAACTGAACGAGATAAAAAAGAATTTAATAAAAAACAAATGGCATATCGTAAGGACGTTGAAAGGGCTTTTGGAATTCTCCAGATAAAATGGGAAATTCTTAAAGGGCCTTCTCGTTTTTGGAAGCAAAGCGATCTTAGTAACATTATGCAAACATGTATAATTCTTCACAATATGATTGTTGAAGACAACCGACTCGTGAATGGTGATGATTATGTTGATGATCCGTCAAGGTACCATAGCACGTCTTCTCCTGTTGTGTTAACTCGAGACACAATAACCATTACTCAATTTCTCAGTAATCGCACGCATATCAGGGATTCTGCAGCTTACTTTCAGCTCCGAAATGATCTTATTGCACATGTCTGGAACGAAAGCCGTTACGAGATTTGATGATTAAGCTACGTAATTTCAGTTTGTGTGATTTTAATTTATGTAATTTGTGTGATTTTAATTTATGTAATTTTCAATTTGTGTAATTTTCAATTTATGTAATTTTCAATTTATGTAATTTTCAATTTGTGTAATTTTAATTTCATGTACTTTTTAATTATGTACTTTTTAATATGTTTGTGATCGTACTTTTTAAAATCATTATTATCTTTGATGTCATATTTATTTGAAGTCATTTTTTATTTATATAATTTTAAAACATAAAACTTAAAAATATCTCACAAACACAATAGTTAGAAAGTGAGACACACCAGAATAGATAAATTAAAAGATTACATTGATAAATAGAAACAGTACATTGAAAAAATATTACATTAATAAATTAAAACACCCCTACACTTAAAATATCAATAAAGACACAAATGATTTATAGATCCTTGTTCCGTTACGGCATTTCAGGACGGTAGACATCTTCATTATCTTCCCTGAATAGTTCACGAGCGGACATGGGTAATCTTGAAATAATCTCTTGTTGTTTATGTATTACCCACCTTCTTCTTCCTGGACTTTCGATCGCGGATACCTTCATCTTCATTATCTTCGAATCTCGATTATCAATATAAGCTTCTTGAAATCTTTTAAGTCTTTCCTCTTTTTCTTGTATTTCAGCTAAAGTCTGGCCTACAATGGCTTTCTCTTTACCTTTTAGCCTTTTAGCTTTCTTTATTCCCATGGGTCTTGATCCTCCAGGCTCTGTTTGTGTCTCAGGTACGAACTCCGCCTGATTATCTACTTCCATTGAAGATGGAGATGGAGATGGAGTACCAGTGGGAGTCACATTAGGACCCGTTTCATTTAAATTTGCTCCAAATGGGTACATGTTCATAACTGGAGAATTGATCTCAAGAATCATCTTCCATTTATGACCCTCTTTTAAATATTTCCAACAATGATCGAAAATAAAACGTTTCCCCCCCGAATTATATAACTCAATAGCATCACCAACCTACCAAATACATACTCAAATGTATTAAAATATTAATTAAGTGACAGAAAAATTTACAAAAATAAAATATATGACGTAAATTAATTCTTACCATGTCACTGACATTTGCACCACTCCTTGGTCGTATTTTTGCCTCTTTCATGCACTCAGCATATCTTGTGCATGCCTTGCTGATTACGCTAAACCGTTGTTTTAAACTGTTTGGTGTTCTAGTCGTACCAGGAGGAGGTGTGCAAAACTCCATGAATTTTTCGTGAATTCGGCTCCATAGGGTTTCTTTGGATTGACTACATCCAATTATAACATCTTCGCTGATAGGAATATAAGCACGACATAATGCTATATCTTCTTCTTCAGAATAATTAGAACCTTTTGGAACTTTGCTTGTGTTTGCCATGTTATCACAAACTAAAAAATATGATTCAATAAATCGTTAGTAAATCGAAATATAATTTTACAATATATTATTATTCTAAAATTTTAAACTATATATATCACAAAAGTAATTTGTAAGGACTAAAAAATATAATAACTAAAATAAGTGGAGCAAATTTTATTAATATAAGTAAAATAGGGATTAACCATCTAACATAGTTTTCAAGAAGGACTAATATGCAATTAGTATTACTATATATTAAAAATAAAATGCCTAATTCATTCTAATTAACTATTTTGCTTAAAATCAATGGCCACCGATCTAAACATTCTCTTCAGAACACATCTATTCTTCTTCTTCATCTATGCCTTTTATTATACATCAAATACAAAAAAAAAAACTACGGCCGCTTCAATCACAAGTTTTCATCAAGATCAAATATCAAAGGAACCATTATTTACAGAAGGATTTTTATTTGAACAAGCTTTCTTCCCAATTCAATCAATATACAGGGGCTCAAATACATATTTATATTCAAATATAAATCTCTCTACAAGTCTATTCAATCTCTTCTTATATAATTTTGGTAAGATACTCTTTAATCTATCAAAATAATTAGCAAAAAGTATGTACCTTTTTTGTTGATCAGTGGATGGAATGAGTCTTGATGAAGAGTTGCTGTGTTAATTAGGTGTTGTGTATCAGTGTTTATATAATAGGAATTTCAAGATTCTCCAATAAATGTTCAACGGGAAAAAATATTACCGTGTTTTTGGGCTGTGTAATTGTTCAACGGTAACAATTTGGAATTTTAGATTATATAGTTATTTCTATGATTTTGATGTTTTATGATTTAGATTATGTAATCACTGTTGAGGAATTGTTGCAGATATTTTATTCTATTTTAGTCTCAATTGTGCAGCTTTTCTTCTCTTCTGCAGGTAATGGGTATATATAAATTTAGTCGAATTTAACAAAAAAACTGAATACTCGGTCTTTATCTCTAAATCTGACCAGTCTTCAAATATTGCATTGGTGTTGCTTTTTTTGACAATTTTAGTTTTGGGTCTTCAAATGTAACATTTGAAGACCCCATTGGTCTTGCTCTAAATATAACGCATTTGATAAAAAAACTGTTCTCAAAGTGATGTACAATACATCACATAAAGACAACACAGTATAGCCTTTTTTTTCTTCTTCTTTTTTTTTTTTCTCGGAAAAGTGATGTTCAAAAACATCACATGGAGACATCAAAGCTTAGTGGATAAAAAGCACAATACACCCGTCAACCACTAAAATTTCTCAATCCAATTTAACGTTTTCCAAACAAAAAGAAAAAAAAACCAGTGCCACATAATCGTTCCAAACGAAAAATAAAAGCCACAGCAGCTATAGAAATGCTGTTCCAAATTAAACGTAAAAGAAAACAAACTGCCTGAATAAAAAAAATTCTGAACAAATGTTGTCTGACAACATACAAATTTCTTTTTCTTTCCTTTTCCTTTTTAATTGCATCGAAACTTATTTTCAATAAACAATTTCTTTAACACCTCTATGAATCTCATGTATTATACAATATAAAAAACCATGATTTTCATATAAATCTTATAAACAAAACACAAATATTATCAAATAATATTATATTTAAATTCTTTAAAACGCAACAAGCCTGCTCTGATACCACTTGAAGGAACGCAATTACGATTATATCACATATAAAACAGCTGAAAAAAATTGCAATCCTAATAGATAATCTAGTTGCGATTTAAGAATTTAAAAACAAAGTATAATAACAATTACATACCTTAAGCCCGTTGTGTGAGAATCGAATTGTCAAATTCTAGCTTCAAAGATTTGAAGCCTCCACGCTTTGCACACCGAGCTTGAGCCTTACTTCTAGAATCACCATTCTAGCTTGGAGACAAAAGACCTTTTGTTTCTTGTGGGTTTTTTTTTCTTGGAAGAAAAACTGATGAGAAAAATTATCATGTATAATGATAACTCATTATACTTATAACTCAAGAGAAGAAAATGAAAAGACAAGAATGGAAAAGTCAGGAACGTATAATGAAATTGATTATCTTAATAATCTAGTCCATTACCACTTGTGAAGTGGACTTGGACCTTCTACATTATACAAAACCATTGACTAGCCGAGCGGTTAGTGACACATTTCACACTACTAGAGGTCTACGGTTCGATCCACAAACTTGTCAATTTTTCTTTTTCCTTTTTGTCTTAGTCCGGTCTTTTATTAGAATATTAATTTGTGCTAGCAAATTAATATACCAATATTCCAAGTATATATTTAATTAATATTTATTATCTAATAATAAAATTAATTAACTACATGAAGCAAGATCAATACACTCGTTAGTGTGCGACTACGTGGGTTCATCGTTAAACCGGTAGTAGTTAATTTAATTAACTACTAATCGAGGTTGGCGTCTAACAACACTCCTCAACGACCGGATAACGTGAAGTAACTCTGTACAAAGAACCCGGTAAAGGATCATACACTTATTCCCTCTATCTTTACAGCTCCGGATCATCCTGGGATATGGTACAACTGTCAAATCCCATTAGAAAATCAACTACGTTACACGTCGATTATCAACGATTGACGAATGACCTAAGAAACCCCTTTCTTCATTCATTCTATCACCTTGGCCAAGGATTTGATACAATCGTTATAATCTTATGACATCGTAGAGCTCAAACTCTTTACCTAGAGTTGATAGATTCCATCTTGACTCATCCCTAGGAGCATATATACTTAGTCGTGTCCAATATCCTTTCGACTAGCCTTGTGACACACTAGTAGTCCAGTATCAAAACACAACAAACATATACACAACAGTAGTGATGATCTCAGGTCAAAGGATTACAAGCATAAAATTCCTTCTAGAGATTAACCTACTTGACAGTTCAAGGTAATTAACCATTAGGAATCTCTACTTTTAGTCAGTTCGATAATCACATCTCTATGTGCATTATCTATGCACCTAACTCGGTAAACGAGAACTACCGATATTTATCCAATAAATACTTGTTAGCTACATATTAATCTAACTGGATCATCGAGGTCCTAACTCGATGATCCTACGATTAAGAACAAGTTTAGATTAAGTCCTATAAGCTAGATTCTCATTATCATAACACCTTATGATATCTAGTTCGTAACTTAATCAAGGATTTGCCTTTATATTATGAAGATTAATACCATAATCATAAAGGCTTGCCATAGATTCAAGGAAACAATTTCTTTAATCAAAACTGTAGGCATAACTATTATCGTGTACAGTAAACACTTGTGTTCAATTCATTACAAGACGATCGGGGCTAGGGCATAATTCCAACAGGTTCATCGTCTTCACAGCATCCATGGCGGACTGGTTCACAGCGAGTTGGTCTTCTGCTGCTGCTCTTCTTCGATCCAGAGTTGTGGTGGTTCGAACTGCTGCAGCTAGCGAACTGTTCACCGGATTTTTCCAATAAACAGTACCACCACCTCCATTTCTTCGTTCCTTCTCGGCGCTGCACCTCCAACTGTTCGCAGATCGAGATCCAGCGTGCTCCAACTGTCTTCATCTCCGATCGTGATCGAGATCCAGTGTGCTCCAGCAGTTCGTGACCGCTGCTTTCTTGACCTCCTTATTCGCCGGAGTCTGCAGCGAAGGGGGAGCAGATCGGATCTAGGTGGAAGTGTTATGGTGGTGGTGGTCCTCTTCTTCTCCGGCGAGACGAGAAGGGAGCTCAGGTGGTTCGAAGAATGGTGTCGGTTGTGTAGCCATTTCAGTGGTGGTGGTTGTGTTATGGTGGTGGTGGCGGTTTGGGAAGAAGCAGCGAAGCAGCGAGTCCCTTTTTTTTTCAGTAGGTTGACCAGATCTAAATCTGGTCAAACCAGATAGAATTTTATTTTTGGCTTGTGTAATAATATATGAAAATAATATATTTGTTTTAATAATACTCATTACTTTTGTTAAATAAATTGTTCTGTAATTTTTTTATATTAGTCCTCAATTTTTAAGAGTACTCCGAGTTTTTCTCAGAGTACTCCGAGATTTTCTTAGAGTACTCCGAGATTTGCTTAGAGTACTTCGCAATTTTCTGGCAGTCGGTGGTCTGTGGTTGGATATATAGAGTACTCATTTAAATATATAGAGTACTCACCAAAATTGTCGGAGTACTCAGCAAATTCTCGGAGTACTCTATGTTTTTTCCGGTGACCGGTGACTGGTGGCCTGAGGTCCGTGGTCGGAGGTCGGTGGTCGGTGGTCGGTGGTTGGTGGTCGGTTGTCGGAGATCGGAGGTTGGTGGTAGGTGGTGGGAGGTGGGAGGTGGGAGGTTGGAGGTTGGAGGTAGGTGGGTAGTGGTAGATAGTGGAGAGAGAAACAGTGACATCACACTTTTTTGTCTTTTAGTGTTAGTAAGGGTAGGAAAGACTATTGTAAAAAATGAGGTCCCTAAGAAGAATAGCATTTTTGAAACTACTCTATAGAGAAGAAAGATATTTTCCAAGACCCTATATATAATTCACCCTAGTTACATACTTACATATTATTTTTTATTATTTAGCTTGTTAAAGTTTTGTTTTCTTAAACTTTTTTCAAAACCATTTTTTAAGTCATTTTCTTCCCAGCATTTTTATAATTTATTTTCTATATCAAGTCTCACTTTTATTTTTAAAAAAGATAAATTATAAATTATATTATTATCAAAAAAATAAAATAATATGTTTGTATAAATTATAAATATGTGGAATAAATAATTATACATTATACATATAAAATAACTTTTATAAAATAAATACATGAATTTTTATTACAATAAAGTTTAAATATAAATTTTAAAATTGGGAGTTGAAATATGAAATTTGTTGAAGTGAAGTTGTTGTAAGGAGTATTTAAGAAAAAAAGTGATAGTTTGACTTCCAATTTTGTCTTAAGTAATTGGGAGCGGTTGGACTCACTCTTATGAATAAGTATAGGCCTAATTTATTATATTGTGTTTGATTGGACGTAATTATAGAAAATGTAAGACTTCCATCCTATATTAAATGGTCTAATAGTTACATTGTAATCGTGTGCCATATAATATAAGTGGTAACCCGTTGTATTAAAATAAAATTAGTTGTTACCATATATTGATTAGACCGAAATTAAAATTGCTACTCTAGCAACAAGTTAGAGGTAATCAATCTTAATCCTGGATGTAAAAATATATCAATGAATATCTAAAATAAACTCACTGTCATCTGGAAAAAAAAAAGAATAAAGATACAACGCGTACAAAGTACGGTAACTATGAGTTTTAAACATTTTTAAAGATAGCCTTCCGAGATGGAACTATACCTTCAAAGACTAGTTTGTTTCTCGCCTTCAAATCAAATAAACTGAAGTCCAAAATGAAATATGTCTTGCCTTCTTTTGCCATATTGCTCTTGTTTTCCATTTTGTCAACCATTTGAGGGAGTTTTTTATGGTAATCATCTCGCTCGAGAGACCTAACCACCGTCTCATATCATCCCAAATACATCTTGGCAGTTCACAAGCAAAGAAGAGATGTTTATGCGACCCTAATTCATTCCCACGCAATCCACAAATTAGGTCAAAATCCATAAAGACCAAACAATATAATCATATATTTTATATATTTATTATATTTATTATATTAATTTTGATTTATTTTAAAACACATGGATATTGACAAAATAAGGTTGACCGTTGATCAACCTGGTTGACCATTGACTGGTGACTTTGACCATCGTCTTTTTTGACCTAACCCTCCCAGAGGGTTTTTGACGCCCCAGATAAGTTTTTCAGAGTTTTCTCGTTTTTGTATCTGTCTACGTTGGTCAGGGCTGTTTTGTTTATTGACTGAGTTGACTGAAGACGTTCTTAAGAATTTTTTATGTCCTCAATTCATTTTTTGGCTCGGTTTCTCCAAAGTTTGATTAGTTTTGCTGGTTTGCTTGATTTGATCTTTGATCACGTAGATCGAGGATATTTTATTTTGTTGACTAAGTTGACTAGATATGTTCTCAAGGTTCTTTGGTGTTCTGAATCTGTTTTTATGTCTTGTATATCCAAATTGAGTATTTTTTCCATTTTCTTGTATTGCTTTTTTTTTTTGTTATTTTTTTGTTATTATAATCACAAGTCTTGAAATTCTTTTATTGAATCACAATACAAGATATTTGTTGTGGCATGTTACACTAATTTTAGCCCAACAGAAGTTTGAATTCGTTAATATTAAGGCTATTTTGGCAGTTGACTGCATTAAACGAGGTGTTTGTTAAGATTTTTCGTCGTTGGAGTCCATATTGAGATTAGTTTCTCCAGATTTTTGTGTAACTTGATATTCTTGGTATTGTGTTGATATGCTGGTCTTAATCATGTAAACTTTGGATAATTGCAATACAAGACATTTGTTCACTCAAGTTAAGGTTAGGGGTTGTACTCAGGCATATAAATTTGGCACAAATTTTTATTGGGTTGCATACCCAAGTTTTGGATAGAATGCGAAAATGGATATGTTGAGCACTTTTTCAGTTTTGAAAGCCTTAATGATATGACAAATCAAATTGATTTTGAATATCATTTTGTGCAAGATGTTATCTCTTGTATTGACTTTGTTGTTAATACGCATGGTTGAAGATATGTTGACCAATTGAGTTCGATATCTAGTTAAAGTGTTTCTTATATTTTGTTGGTGTTTGTTGTTTGTTGTTTGATTTGAACCCTTTGGGGTTTTGTGAGTTACGATGGCTAAGTGTTTCTTGGACTAAGTTTACACTCCGTTTGAATTAAGTCCTTTCGGATTTTGTGGAAGAGGAGTGATATTTAAAGAATGGTGAGTTGTTTCTTGACAATTGAGATTTTTTGTCAAGGTGGAGATATTTGTCTGAGATGAAGATATTTGGGTATGGTCGTGATTACTGAATTTGCATCAAGGTGGAGATTTTTAGAGTATTTGGCCCAAATTTCTGTAAGGTTTGATCTGTTTAGTTAGTATCTCTGTTTACATATAAATACAATGTCTTGTATATGTTTGACGTCTCTCTGTTTGTGATATATTAATCTATAGAGACATCATTTTAGGGTTATTTAGTTATTAATTTCGGGCCCATTTATTCATACTTTGCACTTTCTTGTATAGTTTTAGGTGTTTTGTTGTTTTGAGAGCGTTTGCGCATAATTTGTGTAGAAATTAGATATATGGAAGCTATTACACCCATTGAAAGTGATTTGAAGTGGAAAAGTAAAGGAAATCCCTTAGTTGAAGTCAAAAGGGATAAGTTTAAATATATTTGGAAAGTAAAGAAGCTGCCAAAACTATACATGCGTACACTAATTAAATTTCTACAGAAAATTGGTCTGGAATAAGGAGGATATTTTTATATGAGAAGATAGATATTTCAAACAAGGTCGTTTCCATATAAAGAGTATTAAATTCCTATAAGAAACGAAGGAGATATGACCAAATCAATATCTGCTAAGGTTTATCTCTTCCTACAAGTTAGGAATACGAATTTTGGTAAGATCGAGACTCTTTAACTTGGGGATTACTCCTAAATTTGACCAAAGGACTATATGTATCCATTCTTACCTTAAATAAACCATCCTTGGTCAGTTCCTAATCATCTAAAGACCAATAGGAAGCTTACATCAAGATAAGAGAAGACCAAAAAGAGTTTGACAACCATGGGTATGAACTAATTCTATTTTAACTTGAGATTAGAATATGGGTATGAACTAATTCTATTTTAGCTTGAGATCAGAATATGGGTATGAACCATAGACTTGTTTTTTATATCTATTTTAATGTCTTTTACATTTAATTGAAATTGGTGTTGTTATCTCTGCTTTTATGTGCTTTGATTTATTGTCCGTAGTTCTTGCGGTGTACAACATATAAGATTACCTTAATAGTAGTTAGATGGTAACCCGGAAGGGGTGTCTAATTATTGAAACAATTTATTAACGTCTAGTGTGCGGTAGTGCTCCGGAGGGGCTTTCCTAGCTAGATAGTCACTAGGGTTTAAATAAACCACCGATCATTGCGCAGGGTCCCCTTACCCAAGTCCCTTGGTAATTGTTAGGTTGTCACCTAAGTCCACCTGGAAGGGAATTAGGAGGAATATAGAATTCTGCCTATTTCATATCACACAATTCTTTCTTACATAAATAGGTTATAACAAGGCTAGTGGGATCTCGAGCTAAACTCTCATACTACTTTCTTTATCTTTATCTAATTTATGTCTTTATTTTATTTAGTTAATTGTTAGAGTATTAAAACCAAACAAATAATTCAAGAGTCTTTCCTTTTTAGCGTTTTATTCTTCTAGCTTCTTTATTTGCCCTTGATATTTGCATAAGTTCTCTCTAGCTTTCGTAGGCTATGAGAACGAATTCTACTTATCATTAAAACTTGCGTACGATCTATGATACTTGCAGTGAGTAACATGTTGGTTAGGGTAATAGTTGCATCTTTATTTATCATTATTTTATCACACCCTACCAGCCACAAATTTTTTAGCGCCGCTGCCGAGGACTACATCGTTAGTCCTTGTGCATTTATTTAATGCTTTTATTTCAGTTAGTTCTATTTTACGTTTTTGTTTTTAGTTTTGTTTATTTCAGGTTATCAAATGGAAAGTCCAAGAAATCTTGATCTTCCCATCTCATTCTGAGTGCAATCTAAAGGAATCCGCACTCCAGAATTCTAAGCCGCTAAATTTAGGCCTGATGCAGGCATGATTGAACAATTTTTAAGTTATAGCCAATCTAGTGGTGCTGCACATCAGGAATTGGTTCGTTATATTTAGATTTTCATGCAGATCTGTGATGCCTATATCATCAAAAGTGTTACATGGGAGCAGATGTACTACATTATGTTTCAATTCTTTTTAATCGAAAGTGCAAGCAATTGGTATGACTACCAACACCCTGATTCAATTTCAGATTGGGATCAACTCCAAGCAAAATTCCTGGATCGATTGTATCCTATTAGTAGACGCTCAAAAGATATCTTGGAGTTAGAACAGTTATGCAAGAAGAAGGGGAAAGTGTTGGTGAAGCATGGTTATGTTTTAACGAAAAGAAAGCGAGGAATTCATTCCACGTCTCCTCGCCAGAATATCAGTTAGCCATGTTCTATGGAGGACTATACAGTGAGTCCAAGGCAAAGGTAAATAATTTAGGAGATGGAAGTTTTGTGTTATTAGATCCCGAGAATGCTCGTATCATCGTGGAAAGAGTTCTTATAACTGAGAGAAGTTGGCTATTAGAAATAGAAAAAGAAGAAGATTCCTTAGAGATAATGAGAATTGAAGAATTAAGCCAACAACTCAATGAATTACAAGAACAATCATGTTTAGAGAGCAATTTCGTAGCTCAGGTAAATCAAATACACGCAATACCTCCATGTCCTGTTGTGGAGAAAGAAACCATTTGTGGGAGAATTGCATTAATAATCAAGCTTCGATTTCCTTCGTATCTCATCAAAGAAACCATTACTCGAATGACCCTTATCATCCTCAAGGAAGTCACGCTAATTACTATTTCCCACAGAGTCAAAATTGGGTTGAAAATCAAGGTAATTATTATCCAACTCAACATTAGAATTATTATCAAGATCAACCACAACCAATCTATCAACAAGTGCCACCTTATGAAGATAATTATCAAGATCCACATTATAATTTGTATTCAACGCAACAAGCTACATACGATCAACCTTCATCGCAACCTTCAGGTAACAGCTTGGACAAAAGTCTAGATAAATTCATGGAATCTCTGAAGGAAAACATGAAGACAAGTCAACAAAGATTTAAAGAACAAGCGAGGGTTATTACGGAGCTCGAGAATACATTATCACAAATCGCTAATTCCATACAAATCAGGCCAAAAGGGCAACTTCCTAGCGATACTATCAACCCTCAAGATGATGCTTATCATGCAGTTGAATTAAGAAGTGGAAAACAATTACCTCCACCCAGAGTGGAAGAAACGGAACAACCAAAAGAACCAACCCCTATTCCTGAAGAGGTGGTTGAAGAAACTGTTGAAGATAAAATCGAAGAGGTAAATGAACCAAAGGGTGTCCCTATAGAGTAGACACCAGAAAGGAAGAAAAACTTAGTGGTAAACAATACACGTCCTCCTCCACCATTCCCATCACGTGTAAAAAACAAGAACAATGAAAAAGAATTCAAGAAGTTCCTTGACATGGTGATGAAATTAGATATCAACATACCGTTTGTAGAAGCTCTCAAAAGAATGTCAAAATATCTTAAATTCATGAAGGACATTCTTTCCAACAAACGAAGCTTAGAAACTGGGGAATTGATTGGTTTACCTAGGGAGTGTAGTGCTATATGTCAAAACAAGTTGCCACCAAAGCTACAAGATCTCAGAAGATTTACAATTTCTATTGCCATTGTCGAAAGATGGACCATGAAAGCATTATGTCCTTTAGACGCGAGTATCAATCTCATGCTAAAGTCCCTGTTCAAGAAGCTCAACATAGGAGAGGTAGTACCTACTTCAGTGGTATTATAACTGACGGATTGCTCCCTCTCCCAACCAGTAGGTAAAATTGAAGATGTTTTAGTTAAAGTCAGTTGTTTTATATTTCCTTGTGATTTTATTATTCTTGACTACGACGCAGATAAGAATGTCCCCATCATCTTGGGTAGACCATTCTTAGCCACGAGGCGTACACTAATAGATGTTGAGAGTGGTGAATTGATCATGAGGGTCCAAGACGAACAGGTACGGTTCAATGTGTTTAAGCCTATGAAATATCTAGATACGAAAGATGAATGCTTTAAAATAGATGTCATGAGCAAAATTACACAAGAAGTTTTCAATGAATCATGCTTTAGAAGACACCTTAACAACATCCTTAGCACTTGATTCACCAGATATATATGACGATTTAGCAGAAGAAGTTGTTGCTTTAGATTCAGATGAGGTAGACCAAAAGAAAGAATTCATGAACAACTCCGAGCGGCTTGAGACATTGAACCAATAAAGAAACCATCTATAATATGTCCTCCTTTTCTTGAGGAAAAACCGCTTCCTGCTCATTTGTGTTATGAATATTTAGGTATTAACAAAACTTTGCCTGTCCTTATTTCTGCTAACCTTTCAGGTCCTCAAGAAGATAAGTTATTACGCGTGCTTCAAGCTAATAAAGAGTCAATTGGGTGGAATATAGTCGATATAAAGGGGATTAGTCCTACCATTTTCCAACATAAAATCATTCTTGAAGATGAAGGAGGGTGTTCTATAGAAGGGCAAAGAAAACTTATGCCAGCAATGAAGGAGGTGGTAATAAAAGAGGTGATCAAGTTATCAAATGCGGATATTATTTTCCCGATTTTGAGTAGTGAGTGGGTTAGTCTAGTGCAATGTGTTCCAAAGAAAAGAGGTATCACTACCATTCTTAATGATAAAAACGAAGCCATTCCATCAAGAATAATTGTGGGGTGGAGAGTGTGCATGGACTACCGCAAGCTCAACAAAGCCACGAAGAAAGATCACTTCCCTTTACCGTTCATCAATCAAATGTTAGACAATCTTGCATGAAGAGAGTATTACTGCTTCCTTGACGGATATTCAGCTATAATCAGATTCGTGTAGATCCCGCAGATGAACACAAAACAACTTTCACTTGTTCGTTTGACACCTTTGCCTATAGAAGGATGTCGTTGGGTTATGCAATGCACCTGCCACGTTAAAGAGGTGTATGATAGCTATATTTTGGGAGATGATTGATAAATTCTTAGAATTTTTCATGGATGATTTTTCGGTATTTGGAGATAGTTTTGATAAGAGCCTCAATAATCTTGAAAAGGTACTTTTGCGATGTAAAGAAACAAATCTTGTTCTTAATTGGGAAAAATGCCACTTCATGGTTCGTGAAGGAATTGTGTTGGGACATAAAGTTTCAAGTGCAGGAATGGAGGTTGATCGTGCTAAAATTGAAGTTATAAAAACCCTACCACCTCCTGTTTCTGTTAAAGGTGTTAGAAGTTTTTTGGGTCACCCAGGATTTTACAGAAGGTTTATTAAATATTTCTCCAAAATCGCCAAACCGCTTTGTGCTTTACTTGAGAAGGATTCTCCCTTTAACTTTAATGACACATGTATTGAAGCATTTTTTACGATCAAAGAAAAACTCATCTCCACACCAATTGTCACACCTCCATATTGGAACGCTCTGTTCAAAATTATGTGCGATGCAAGTGATCACGCAAGTGGTGTTGTGTTAGGCCAAATAAAAGAGAAGATCTTCCACACGATATATTATGCAAGTAAGACCTTTAACGCTGCAAATGAACTATACAGTGACAGAGAAAGAATTGTTAGCCGTAGTATATACTTTTGATAAGTTTTGTTCCTATCTGCTTGGGATGAAAACGATCGTATACACATATCATTCAGAATTAAAGTAACTTATGGCAAAAAAGAACGCTAAGCCGCATCTTATTAGATGTGTACTATTGCTACAATAATTTGGCATAGATACTCAAGACCGAAAGGGGTGCGAGAACCAAGCTGATCATTTATCCAAGTTTGAAGGATTTGATGTCAACATAGGACCGGAATTGGCAAAGAGGTATTCCCTGATGAATAACTCTTTACTATTAAAAATGAGTTTGTTCCTTGGTATGCCGATATATTTAACATCATAGTGAGTGGTGTATTCCCTACGGATTTCAGTCCACAACAATGAAAGAGGTTAAGACATAGATCAAGACAATTCTTTTGGGATGAGCCCTACCTCTTCAAAGTTTGCAGTGACCAGATTATTAGAAGATGTGTCCATGAGGGCGAAACAAGGAAAATCATTGCAAGCTGCCATGGTTCACCATATGGTGGCCACTTCAAAGGCGATAGAACCATAGAAAAAATTCTTCAATCCAGATTCTATTGGCCTACCCTACACAAAGATTATCATCGGTTCGTCCAGACTTGTCAAAGATGCCAATTCACTGGCAACATATTGAAAAGAGACGAGATGCCACTCAACAATGTTTTAGAAGTATAAATCTTTGATGTATGGGGTATATATATTTCATAGGACCTTTCATCTCTTCCCATGGTAATCTTTATATTTTGCTAGCAGTAGATTATGCGTCAAAGTGGGTCGAAGTAGTGGCAACACCAAAGAACAATGCCAAGACAGTCATGTCGTTCCTTAAATCAATTATCTTTGCAAGACATGGTACGCCACGTGTTCTCATTAGTGGTAAAGGTACCCACTTTATACATTCTCAGTTGAGAGCTCCCTTCTTAAGTTGGGGGGTGAGACACCGCACTTCAACAGGTTATCATCCCCAAACTAACAGTCAAGCTGAGATCTCTAACCGAGAGATCAAATCTATCCTATAGAAGACTGTGAACAAAACGAGGAATATTGTTTGATATATTTATAGTGTCGCGAGACATCATTTTGTGGGGTTATTGGACTCATTTGTGAGATTTATCCCTATTATTTGACATATTGTGATTTCTTTGTCTATTCTCCGATATTTTGTTACTTTGGAACTTTTTTGTGTTAATTGTGTGTTAAGTGTGTACCTAATATGTACGGGGATGATAAGATACCCCTAGATGATGAGGATAAGTCAAGGAGACAAAATCAACCTGATGTCTCCCTAATTGTTCTTATTTTAGACCCTTAGGAGACATTGGTGTTTATTTAATTAATTTGATAGACTTTTGGACTAAATATGCAATAATATGATTTTCCTCTTTTATTTCTAGCATTTTTAATTTATTAAACTTTTGCGCGTAATCTTGTGTATTTTAGTGAAAAGTTTGTAGGTTTTGAATATTAGCTAGGAATGGAATCCGAAAGAAGAGTCAAAGATCACGAGATGAAGTCAAAACTTGAAGATAAATCCCGAAGATATTATTTTTAGAGCTGAAAATCTGTTTTCCAGGCCATATATTTCTGATTTCAAGGTTCTTAAGAGATGATTTAGCCGCTGACCTTTAAAGAGAAAACATTCCTCATCGAGTTACGGAAATTTAGCAACTGATTTCAGGTCAATCGGAGTTGTAACGAAGTGGGAAAAGCCGTTTTAGTGAAGGTGTATCAGCAGTTACGGGATTTTGGGCCAAGAGTGGAGTTGGGCTTTTCTAATTTTCATGTAAACCTTAAGTAAAACCCTAATCCGTTTTTACCACTATAAATAGGCCTTTAGACCTCATTATTCAGTACCTCTCATTTTATTCTTCAATATAAATCATTCTTAGAAGAGAGCGTCCAGAGAAGAAGCAGAAACAAGGAAAAGAAGAAGCTTGGAGCTGGAGACTGTCTGTATCTCCACTTCGCAGCCAAACCAATTCCGAAATTAGGTTTCTCTGTATTTTTATTTCTGTAAGACAGTATGAATTCCTTTACTTTTAATTTAGTTTTTTAATTTTAATATGATCTAAGCTTTTCATAGTGCTTGAGAACAAACAATGGGTGAATCTTAATTTTATGAAATAACGAATGTTGAATTTGGGTTTATCTTAAATTAAATTAGATTGGGTTCATTACTCTTTTCGATAATTTGTGATTATTTACTGATTTTAGAGTCGCGAACTAAGATTAGGTATTAGTATCTAAGCTATTTCACATATGTGGCGTGTGGATCATCCTGACGGAGGGTTTGGGTATAGAATTAAAAGCTATTGATTCTGACGAACTTAGCTAATTCTAGGGCCAATGAGGTAAAACACTTAATCATCCAACGATGGATCATATTTACCCTGACGGGACTAGTGACACTTTAGGATCGCCTTATAGTCCACCCTGACGGGGTATAAGGAATTTAGAATCCCAACCATTGTAATTGACCGATTTAGCCCTTAAACAACATAAGTTAGGAAGTAAAATTAGGAGGATCCTTGCGTTCTCAAGTACTACATCTCATATTGCGTTTTCACTTATTTTATTTGCGTCTTAGCTTTACTTGAATTTAATTATTTGTCTTTTATTCATTAGTTTTAATCAACAAAACCAAACAAACATTTTATTATCTTTTACTTTCATAAGTGCATCAATCACTACTTGCTAAACATTGTGATCAACCATCCGTCCTTGGAACGAATCTGTATTATCATACATACTACTTGGGACAACCGTACACTTGCGGTTGTGGTTCGATTAGCATTTGCATTTATTTTTAGAACACACAAAGGACCACCACAACCCCAAGTCAAGGCGTTAAAAGAGCAAAAAGATACTTTAGGTCAAGTAAGATTACAGATTAAATTTTGAACTCAACTTGAGAGAGTACTTATCCATGAAGATCCTAAGTGAACCCTTTTGTTTTAAGATAATAAATCGAGTAAGGAGCATGTGAGAGGTGGTAATTCGTTATTTGGAGTTGAGACGACAAAGTTATGATATCTTTTCCACCGTGGCTCAAACCAGTCCAAATTTGCTTAAATTTGTTTATGGCTATTTTGACCACTTAAATGGTCCCCAAAAACCATACAAGAATCTCCATAATCTATTAAATCATTTTAGAAGATATAAACATATATGCAACATATTAAGGAGTGGAGCTACATGAGAGGAGCATGAAGAACCAAGGGTTCACCATTCTACCTTTCTATCATAATTTTGTCGTCATTTTTAGTGCTCGTATTTTTTTTTCTAATTCTTAGCTTGAATATGAAAAAGATTATCATTGTATTTAATATTTTCCTTATGATCTAATTCTATTTTTGCTTGAGAATGCTATTGTATGAACCCTATTTTCGAATTATAATGCTTATTTATGGGTTGGGATTATGTATAAATGAAATGATTATTTGTGCATTGGCTATATGGTTAAACTTTAAAGTTGCCGCCCTTACCTTGATCAAGCATTGGGTTGGGTTAGTATTCTAGACCATCGTCTAGAAGGAGGATAATACGGAAATAACATATAGTCGTTCAGTATGTGTTATTAAACTGGAAGGTCTTGACAAGCCGGATAATTTTGTATGGTACACTCATTGAGGTCCTTATATTTGAAATATAGCTCCTTATCTACCCAAAAGTTCACTTAGGACAATTTTGTATGGTACCTGAATACTGTGGATGCCCTTGTGTATACATTAGTTAAACTGTTGCTAGAAAGATATCCATTTAACTCACGTGTAATTTTGTCTAATTTTAATTAGATCTCTTTTTTCTAATTTTTTTTTTTTTAGTATCTGAGAGAGCCATTTTGGATTCGGAGTCATACTAACTCTAACGAGTCTAATGTTTTTTAGCTATTTCTTTAGTTACTAGATCAAATCTCCCTAAATACGACCATGTACTTGACCTTTATCAAAACGTAGAATCTTTAGTATCTATTTCTTTTGGAACAAATAAAAAAGATTATTTCTTTCTACCAAAATAAATAATACATAATTCATATTAATTATTTTAATTTCATTTTTTTGACAAATATTATAATCTTCAAATAGACTTATTATATTTGAACAAAATAACAATACAGACTTAGTATAAAATATGTTGACAAAAAAAAAAGACTTAGTATAAGAACGTGTATGGCATGATTGAAGACTTTTTAAGCATCTACATGACGTTTCACAGTGATAAAATGTAGTCTAATAATCATAAACAATAAGGAAGCCATGATTAAATCTTTTCTTTTTTTGGTCGGTGAAGCCATGAATAAATCAATAATCACCTTTTTATTTATGTAATCTAATTTCTACGAACCTTTAAAGGCCTCAAATGAAAAATATTATTAATCATAAAGGTCTAATTAAATATTTTTTTGTAAAAGGTCTAATTATAATTTTTTGGTTTGTTCTTTTACTTTATATTTCTATTTCAGTTTTATCGTTTGGTATGTACTAATAATTTTTATTTGGTACGTACCAATAATCTTTGTTTGGTATGTAACCAATAAATTATGTTTTGGTACGTACCAAGTAATCTCTGTTTGGTAAGTACCAATTAATTTCTATACTTTTTTTATATTACTAATTAGGTTATAATACTATCTGGTTAGGTACATACACATGTTCATTTTATGATTGATATACACTCATTTTTCATATAATTGCATAATAGGTCCCTAATATCATTAGTATAAAGTCAAATAGTTTTTGTCCATGTCAAGGTTACCCAAGTCAAATTAGGGAGATGAGTCTGTAATATTTAGATAATCCAATCCAAGCTACCGTGTTAAGGTCCAATTAGTATGTGCCAAACAAATTTTTCCTGCAAAAACAATTCAAAAGAATGAAATATGAAACACTTGCATTGGAACAAAAACAAAAAGATAAGCTCTTTACTGTAAACCCAATTGACATATTTAAAATTTTTAAGTAACGAAATGATCTGAATCGTTCTTTGTAACATATTTTTTGCTAAGAATCGATCTCGGCCTCTCTTTATACCCCTTAGATATATATATATATACTAGGTAAAACCCGTGTCTGAAGACACTTAAGAAGAAAAAAAATTCGTTGTCGGAAATCGAACACAGGTTCCAAGGTGAAGGTAAAGGTTAATGTTTTTCTTTTTTGCTCGTTAAGGAGAAGGTTAAATATAAGGTTAAGGTTAGGGTTGAAGTTTAGGTCAAGGTTAAGGAGAGGTTCATGTTGAAAGCATCGTAAACTGAGCATATACCGAGTTAGGATCTTCAGTAAGGATAAGAGCTTTATCAGCAGTGATGGATTCCATCTTAATGATTGTGAATTGAATGCAAGTGAATGAGGAAAGAGCTGAAGCAATAAATGCTTGAAAGGAGAAAGAAGGGAGAAAGTAGGTAAGGACTTAGAAATTAGTAGTAAATGTAATTAGGAATTCATATTTAATGTGTATGTAAGTAATTTGTGTAATGTGAAAGAAGATGATAGTAAGGGACATAATGGTGATGTGGTGGTGGTTTACGGAGGGGGAGATCGTGAAGGAGATCAAACTCAGCTTTCCATCGGGGAATCTGGTTTCACCAATAGGTCAGTAGGAGTAACTTAAGTATCAAAGAAAATTGGAACACCTAAATCTTGAGTTCTAGGTATTCATGCAAACACTAAAGGCTGCAGAAGAAGTCAAGGCACAGTCTATTTACTATATAAGACTGATTAAAGAAGAAAAAATAAAGTTGGAGTCTTTGTTGAGTATGGTACGTGAATAAATGAGGCCAACCAAGAAAACTATCTTATAAGTGTTCATGCTGAAGCATTTATCAAACTAATAACATATCATGAGATCAAATGTAAAATGCTGAGTATATACAAAGGCAAAAGTCATGGTTTCACTTACTGGTTCTTTGAAAACTCATGGGATGTACAATCATTTATCGGAAGCCTTCTAAAAGAGATTAAAGGCCTTTCCCACTTAATCGCCTTAAATATTTCTCACAACAATCTTGAAAAACAAATTAAAAGCAGACATGGAGGAAGCCTCTGCCAACGATCTGGGTCAACTATATGAGTCATTTTGGGTTAATTGAAAATTCATGGCCTATTTAGATAGAAGAGTGAACTTATACTTGATTTTAATAAACCCAGATAGGGTTCAATAGAGCAAAAGGTGTTGGACATATGCTATGTCAAAAAGACATTTGATAGTCAAAGTCTGCTGCTACATCAAGTGGACATGTGATAGTGGAAGTTTTGCTTTTAAATCTTTCCCACATCGGTGGGTTAGAAAAGAATAAAGCTACTTTTATACTATGTGATATCATCTAAGTCCAATAATCCAATAATCATGCACATGGCAAGGCATTGATCTAGCCCACACGCGCACACCACCACCACCACCACCCACCCGCCCGGCCCGGCCCGGCACCGGCAACGGCGTAAGGCGTGGGGCGTGGGTCGTGGGGAGTGGGGAGTTTGGGGAGTCAAAAAATGAAAAATGAAGCAGATTTTGGACCAGCTCTTATAGTAGTGGTTGACTGCTCCAACTCAAACGTAGAGACAAACCTCCACTAATCTCGCACGCGTTAAAGGGATTGGATATTCTGCAGCTGTTACTTAGTCAAGTCAAACACGTGGGCTGTTAATTAGTCAAGTCAATCATGTGGGAAATCAAAAGGTCAACCTAGCTGTTACAGAATAATATAAACGTGGGGGTTACAAAGCAATCAAAACGTCAACCCAATCAATTGAAATCCGGGAGAGAATCATGGGATTTAATAGGGACGTTTTCTGAAGGCTTGTGTATCCACTCCTCACCCCTATATAAAGAGGACTCACTCCACTACTTTCAGAAGCTACGAAAATACACCAAGGAAAAACTCTCTGTCTCACCACCTACTCTCTCTATATTTTCCTAAACGTAGTTTTAGTTCTGTTAGAGATACCGGTCACCCCGGAATATCTTTTTAACAACCATAGATTGACGGTGACTTCGTTTTTCTTTATCGTGTAAGTGTATTTCCGTTTTCCGTGTATTGTTATTGGAATTTCCGTGTATTGTTATTTCCATTTCCTTGTAAACGTTATTTCAAATTCCGTGTAATTGTTATTTCGTTTATTTTCGTGTAAGAGTTTGTTTACACTTAAACTCATTTTATTTTTCATTATTCTTTTCTTTTCGGAAACCATTTTTCTCTTGTAAAACTGGTGGTTATTTTTAATAACAAAAGGTACAACAAAGAACATATCAATCAAAATCAAGTCTTGTAGCTTCCCTTCTCTTCTGATCTGCATATATTATAATTTATTCCATGCATAAGTTGGAATTTAGTAAGCAATCTTCATCACCACTTAAGGAAGTTTAGCTGCTGAAAACACTGTCTTTTTGTATTAATGGTTTCGGTAAAGACCTATGAGTACCTTGAGAGCAGGAAGCGAGTAGCTATCACTTCTGGATCCTATTGCGTCTGCTCATAAACATTACTGAACTTTTCTGCAAGAAATTTATTCACGGCATATTAGAAACAAAACCAAGTTCCTTTTGTATTATATATAAACAGTTTGAAAATGGGTACCACCGGAAAGAACTGAGAGAAGCAATGCATGTATTTCCAGACCAGTTGAGCCTGCTTAAGGTATACATGAGGAAAATGTGTTGCAACCTCGAAATCCACATTCAACCAAGAACGCCTCTTCTCTCATTGGTAGCAGAAAATCAAAATCAGGTGAGAAATGGCTGCTACATCATCAAAGTACTCTGGTTTAGAATGGTGAAGACAGTTTTTTATAAAAACAGAACGTTTAAGCATAAATATCATGAAACTATTCTCTCACCAGAACATATCATACCTTGAGGGTACTCAAATTATTAAGTTTAGACACATCGTCTAAATTATAGGGACCTATTGTGCAATTAACTCAAAAAATCAATACAGGGACTTAAAGTGCAATTAACTCATACAAAGTTAATATAGATAATAAATGATTCAAGAACAGAACTTTGAAAAAAGTATTTGTTTACGAACCAGTTCTAGCTTAATCAGATATGCTCCTGTAAAGCAATAATTACTGTAATTTGAACAAAAAAAAAATTACTGTAAAAAACTTACTAACTACTCCCTCCGTCCACAAATGTTTGTCACAATTTTTAAAAATGGATGTCCACAAAAGGTTGTCATTTTAAAATATCAAGAAACTTTTTTACATGTTCTACCAAGTTTACCCTTATTTAATTTTCAAAAAGTAGAAGACATTAATTGCTTTTCTTAATCATTAAAGAGTTGGTTGAGGGTAATTTAGTAAAAGTAGAAGGCATTAATTGCTTTTCTTAATCTATGTGAAAAAAAAGGTATGACAAACATTTGTGGACGGAGGGAGTAACTATTAAGCGATGTAGGGTCATATATCGGGTCCCATCAGCTTTTCCATGTAGCGTAATTGTGTCTCTGCCTCAACAATTACGAAAACCCCTTATTGTGTTGAGCTAATTGCTCTATCGGTCCTTTTGTAATGCAATAATTGCGCTATTGGTCTCTAAGAAAACACAATTCAATTGCTCTCATAAAGTTTTCTTATATATAATATATCATGCTATTTTTAAACGCCTATCATTACCTTCCACTTTCCCTAGAATGTGTGACACTTTATTGGTGTGTAAATTAACAATCTCAATGCAATAACTATCCTTTTGCAGAACACACACATTAACCTGCATATAATTGTACACCTTGTAAGTAAGTAATGCCTTCCCTAGATTTTAAATAATTACTATTTTAACCCTAAATTTTAAAAGGGGGAATTAAGAAGTGTACTATGAGTTGATGATGTAATACTTATTTTTCGATTACTGAAGAATAGAGCTCGCTCATTAAAGTTGTGCATAAATTTGGAATTGGAGATAAACATTCACCAAAAGGTAAACATAACATTGTTGTAGAGTGTAATTCTAGGTATGTGGGTCCCACAGATTCGTAGATACGCTCGTTACTTGGAATTAACCATGGAGACTCATTTCTTAATCAGACATCACAACATTAGCACACTACTTTCAAAATACCAAATACCCCCCCCCCCCCTTGTAGTTGTACAAAAGGTAAAAAAATACCCATATGGGTTTAAAAGGTCAAAAATGCACTTCAATTTTTTTTGAGGTAATTGCGATATAGGTCCCTATATTATGCAAAATTTGAACTATAGGTTCCAATAGTGACAGATCATGGTATACAAAAATTATATTAGTGCCTTCTGCACTTGGCCCCCTCTCAAATTGTGAAAGTTATCTTATCAAGCATTAATTTATTTATTTTTATCAAAAATTGTACATTTGCTTCATTACTCCCTTTTCTCTTTTGGCAATACGATCCTCTCATCTAGACAAATCAACAGTTGCATTGCATATTCGCTTCATTAGGACCCTGTAATTGAAATACGTATCAAACTCATGAATTACTCTGTAATTGAAATATAGATCAAATTCATGAATTACGCTCTCATACTTAATTACTTGTCAAATTAAAAAATTAAATAACTATGGCATTTAATAAATGGTGGTATGAGAAGCTTCATGGTCGTTCGAGCTATAGTGGTCTGAGAAGCTTCATGACCGCTGATGTAGATCCATGGAGGTGGTCGGGTTCGCAGCACATCACCGTGGTCGAGCTGGGTTGTTGAAGGAGATTATATTGATAATTATAGTAATGATTTAAGCATCTTGATCTTTATTCTAATAATGATTATATTATTGAGAATAATTGGAAAGATGCAGAAAACTCAAGGAGTTACTTTGAAATCGCCAAGGAGAGAATGATTGTTTTTAATGAATGAAGAATTTTCTGGTATTTCCTCCATTGTTGAAGGTTTGAAGCATTCAGACCTTCAAATCTTCAAATATATAGTAGTATCAATAATTGACTCAACAAATTTCACACCCTTGTCATTGAGAAGAAGTATAAGTTCTCCATTTTTATCCTTACCAAACCTCCCTGCAGATTCTCTAAAAACTGATAACACCTTTTGAAGACCTAACTCAATTACTGCATTTTCTGGGGTTGGTGGGCGAAAAGCAAAAATTGTTGCTACATGAGCATCTTCACTCATCTTATCGAAGATATTAAGTGAAGTGTAATTTGTTGGTGGAGAAAAGGTAACATCATGGAAAGGCTTGACGAGTGGTATATTTTAATTCATTTAATTGGCCCCCAGGTGTGATCTAACATCAAATCCAAAGTTTTCTATGTTATTATGGTTAATTGCATAATTTAGCACAAGATTAATGGAAGGTGGTGATGCTTAATTGATTTGAATTTTTTGATTTTTTCTCCATTGTTGAAGGTTTGAAGCATTCAAACCTTCAAAGGTTTTTTTTTAAAAAAAAAGTTAGGAACAATGCTGACGAAGACAGAGTCGCTGAGGTGGCGGTGACATGGAGCCATGTGGCGTTGACTAACGGTCAACTGACAAAAAAATGAAAAAAGGACTAACGGTGTCACAAAAAGTGAAGATATGGGGCGTAAAAGGGTAATTTTGAAGATCAGGGGCGGCCCGTGCACTTTGGGCATAGTTAAGGGGCCAGACGAGGACTTTACCCTATTTAAATTGAAAATATGTTTAATTCTCTGATTTATGTGCTTTGATTTATTGTTTGTTTTCCTTGCTAGTGTACGAGTATAGGATTACCTTAATAGTAGTTAGATGGTCGCCCAGAAGGGGTGTTTAACTATTGAAACACAACATAACGTTTAGTATATGGAATTGGCCCTGACAACACCAGCCTAACTAGATAATCACTAAGGTTTAATTTAATCACCAATCACCATTAGTAGGTAAGACTCCACTTAGGACCTTGGTGGCGCTAGATAATCCTATTTCGGGTCTCCTCATGGTTGAAAGGTCGCCGCCCTAGTTCGCTCTTCGGGGATAGGTAGGAATTTAGAATCCTGATTATTGCAATTCTACATAATTCGTCCTTACATGTTTAGAATAAACAAGGCTAGTGGGGATTACTTGCTAGTTTCTTGAGCTAAACTCTTATACTATATTCTTCTATTTATTTAATTTTCTCTTTAATTTATTAGTTTAATTTTCTTATTTGAAAACCAAATAAAAATCTATTTTCCTTTTCTTTATTCTTGCGTATTATCTATTCTAACTTTTATATTGAAATGCACTTGATAAATCGCATAAGTTCTTCCTAACTTTCGTAGACTTTGAGGAACAAGTCTTATTTATCAGTAAAACTTACATACATTATGTATACTTGTAGAACCGTGCTTAGCCTAGGGTGTTTATTTGCACTTATTTTATCTATTATTTTTATCACGTTTTAGGCGACACCAATTCTTCTCTCTCATTTGTGGGAAGATTGTAATTAATTAGATCAATCCTCCAAGGGGTTATTTGCTTTTGGTTTACTATATTTTTGGTTCCGGTTGGTGTTCGAGATCGTGTTATTAGTATTTGTAGAAACTTTTATTGGGATAAAAGTCCACCGCAAGTTTGTTGGAGTAAGATTTTCATATCGAAAGTAGAATAGGGGGGTTTGGTTTGAAAGATATAGGAGCATGGAATAAAGCATTACTTCTAAAAATTCTTTGGAAGATTGTGGATAAAAAAGACTCTTTTGGAGTAAGTGGATTCATGGTGAGTATTTTCAAACTTGTGGATTTTGGGAGTGGAACCCAAGAAAGGGGGATTCCCCTCTCTTGAAAAATGTTTTGGAACTTAAGGATATTATTCGTAGGCCATTAGGATTTGAAGGTCGAGAGCGTATCTTGGCATTAGGGTTCTCCTTGGAAAATGCACACCAAATCACTAATGAGGTTTCGAGTAAATTTTTTTATGCTTTGTACAAAAAACCTCATGATTTGTTTTTGCCGGAAAACTTTTGTAAAGTCTAGGGCTAATATTATTTGAAACTCGTGTGTAAGTCCTAAACATGCAATTATTGTTTGGATTACTTTGAGGAAGATGCTTAAAACTAAAGATCAGATGACTTATTTGGAGTTGGATCCACTTTGTACTTTATGTGTTGAAGACTTCAAGTCAAATAAGCACCTTTTTATAAACGTGCTTATGCAAGGGATGAGGAGATAAAGACTTGGCTAGGGATAAATAAGGAAATGAACATTCTCCTTAGTGCTTTAAAATGGCTCAAGAAACTTAAATCTAGAGAGAATTGGAGAAGAAAGACACGGAGAATTGGTTTTGGAGCTACCGTATATTGTATTTGGAAGGCGAGAAATAACCTTGCTATGAGAGGTGATTCTACCTCTAGGGAAACGATTAACGAGGAAGTGAAGTAGTGTATATTTTTCATTTTGTATTCCTTATTCACTCATCATTCCTTTTTGGATGATAGTGAGAGATTAACTTGTATTAATGTAAGTTAGTTGTTTTTTCTGCTTCTTAGTTGCTACCTTAAATTTTTGGGTCTAAGTAGGTAACTCTTTGTACAGTTATTTTCTATTTATACAACCGTTCACCTAACCCAAAATAAAGTGAATACCGTGATCACCATTAGTATTATAGACATCACCCAAATACTCAAGCTTGAAGCATAATCATGACTCCGCTAGTGACATCAATAGATTTTAAAAAAAAATTATACATATTTTATTCTATTATATTTTGGTATTTTAGTTTTATATACATATTATGTATATTTTTATAAAATAAATATTGTAAATATTTTTTCAACATGTTCATGTAGCTCACTAATTATTTTAGCTTTATTGTTTTCATTCTTTAGTATTGGTGGATGATATTGAATTCTTTCAAACTCGTTGTTTGTATAATGTTGACTTTGTCTCTAGGTGCTGGTGATTTTCTTTTTTGAAGGGGTTGATTCACTCATGTCAAAAAAAAAAATGGGGGGTTGATTCCCTATGTTGGTTGATTACTTTGTATTAATTTGTTTTTGTTATATATCTGCGTATTCGGTGTTTGCATCTCCATTTTTTGGTTGTTTATATTATTTTTTATCATGTGAGTCACTGATATATAAAGTCAAAATAATTGTACGTTGCACATCCGGGTAAACCCGATACAAGATTGATATCTCAGCGTAGTACAAATACTACTCCTACTCACTCAAAAATCCTATAGATATATCAATGTACATATAAGATAAATGTACATATATGATAATACCACTATCTCTTAAATAAGGGTACACGGCGTACATAGAACGATAAGTACAAATCGTATCCTTCTGAGGATGTCCTTATGGATGGGGACCACTCACTTGAAAGCTCGTGTATTCAGTGCCTGCTAGATGGAATAGACTTTAGTCGCGATCTACCACACTTTCTTCTTTTATGCCGCTCCCATCTTAGTCTTCTTAAGCCATTCGAGTGAGCTAGAAATGGTGATCATCTCTGTCGAAATGCCTAAGCAATACCTCACGTACCGCCAAATATTCCTTTAAAAGTCGCACTAAAAAATAAATGGCTATCAGACTCAAAACCCCATCCACAAAGCAAGCAAGCAGAATCGAACTCCATATGCATTACTCGATCCCAATAGTAACATCCAAACGATAAACAAGTGTTTCAGAGTGACACATGATATCCAAATAATATTTTCCCAAGATTTGGAAGAAGAACGCCTCTGAAAAACGTTGTATGAAGCTCCAAATTTTCCAAAATTAGTCTAACCAACCGAAAAATGCACGATGTTGTTAGCTAGTCTAATGAACTTCCTACCGCGTCAACATTAAATTGTCAACTCACGGGACGAGCCACGTGTGGGTTAAAACTAACAAACACTGATCGTAAATTGGTAATCTATAAAACTATATATATTTATAATATAAACTTATAACAATTTATACATAGATAAATAAATATAATAACAAAAAACTTACAACATATTCCAAATTCACGGAGTAATAGCGTGACTTCTAACATCACTTCGTTAACAAAAGATTTTCCGGGTATGAACGGTATCCTCAAAGATATTACTATTACTTCTCTAATCTAAGCTCATATATATTTTGGAGAAGATGGGAGAAATTTTCAGTTCTGGATGTTGAAGATGAATTTGTGCTGTGTTGAACAATATGACTTCAACCTCTTTATATAGTAGTCATGTGAGTTTCGTAACATTAAACTAAATGGAATCATAAAGAGTTCGCCATAAAGCCAAAAACCGTTTCTCTTTTCTTGAAAAATGGCATGAACCTGGACGTATTCTTTGACAAGGGGGAGAATGAATCTGTTCAGCTTTTGTAACTCCTGAGCCATAAATGTGGGAGTTACCGTTGAGAGCATTCATGTCATCATTTGTAACTTATGGGTCATAAGTGTGGGAGTAATGATGGCGGTCTTTTAATGTGGGGTTTCTGATTGTTAGGAGTGAAGTCCCTGAAGATGACCGACATTTTTTCGGCGAGTACAAGACGACCCAGTTCCGACCAAATAAATACTCGTTCCCAAAATATGTTTTATTTTTATCAACACTTCCCAACACCATTCACGACCTCGCCGCGCCACTGCCCATTGGTGGGGTAGAGCTTATTGCGGGTAGTAAAACAAACTCACCCACAAAATCGTATTCATAAGGGTTCAAACCCTGGTTGGCTACATTTCATACGACTTAACTTCCCATTTAAGCTAGGACCTCTATGTTTTAAGCCTTTTGAAATATATAGGGAGAGATAATACTATAAACCAGTATTTTTACCATCTCTATTTCCGATGTCAAAATTTTCAAGGAAAAGACTATTTCTCTTTCTCCAGGAGCATGAAAAAACCTTTAAAAGCCTTTAATTTCCAACAGTCCCCCACTCAGGCTTTGGGAGAAGAGTGAATAAGTTTCCATGCATACCAGCGTTGGGTGAATTCTACTTAAGCGGCAATATCTTTCAATTTGAATTGACACGTACTGAAGTGAGGCAACCACCAAATCTTGTCAAGTGAACGTACTATTGAACTTGACAGTCTTCGATCGAGACCCTCACATCACGTACTCTACCCGCTAGTATTTATAGATTCCTCAATCATCATCCTTTGTTACACATATGTGATCTCTAATAATGTCTATCCATATTAGACGACCCCTTTCGGATCTAAAGATCACTAAGAGAAATAAATTTCATGTGTCTCCCAAATTCATCAAGTCCTTGTCCATAGGACCACCACAATGGGTTATAAATTTAGATTTGATAAACTCGGATCATCAAGGACGTCTCCTTGAAGTCATATAATGAACAATGTATCTCAATATTGTCTGTGAATTCATTAAGTCCTTCTCAATAGGACCACCACACATGGCTATGAATTCATTAAGTAGGAGAAATATATATATCAACCTCAACAGTGAATTCATCAAGTCCTTCTCAATAAGATCACCACGCATGGCTATGAATTCATTAAGTATGAGAAATATATACCAACCTCAGTGGTGAATTCATCAAGTCTTGCTTAATAAGACCACCACTCATGGCTATGAATTCATTAAGAGTTAATATGTTATGCACAATGTACGCCATAGGGATGGGAAGATACTGCATCATATGGACTCATCGGTCATATGTTTCCCATCAATGGGATTTAGTTTAAATAGTTCTAGGTTTTCTATTTAAATATCTCTTTGCAGAAACTAACGTCCACTGAGTTAGAAGCCTTATTAAAAGTTTTAGGGTTTCTCTCCATAAGATAGAAAGTTACTACATTTCACTTAACATGTCTATCTAAAAACCCTTAAACATAAGAGCAGAGCTACAGTCATGTTCAAACCTTGACTTGATCATGTGCCTCTTACTTCTCCTAGATTCATCCTCGAGAATAATACTAGGCCTCGAAGAATTTTAAAGGGGAGAGTTAATTATCACTTACAGACACATAAGTATTTTAGCGAAAAAGTTATTCAACAGGAAAAGAGGTTTATCACATCATTCACTTTTCCAAGGAAATAAGAATACAACACATCTATAGAAATATGAATTTATATGTTTCACGCATCTCAGTATTTCTTATAAAAATGGAATTTAAGGTCTCGGCCCGGTGTTGACTTCTAAGAAGTCGGGTAGTCCAATCATGGCCAAACACCCCAAATTTTTAATTATTTTAGGTTAAGTGGAAAAGATCTTCCCACGACAAGACAACTTCTCCCCACATTCATTTGGGTAAGCCTGAACTAATCAACAAGGCATTCACTATTTCTTTAAGGGTTCTATGATTGTGCCATTTTGTTGGGCATTAAATACTTAGCACTAAGTTTATGATTTATTCCGTCAACTTCACAAAATTATTATGGGAATATGAACTATATATATTATCCTCAGCGGACCTAAGCATCTTGATTATTAGCAAGTTTATTTACTTTTTCATCTTTACATATATATATATATATGACGTGCTCTATATATATGACGTGCTTTATCTTTACAAGGTAGACTATAGTGAACCTAAAGTAAGCATCTACACAGGTTATAACATCAGTCTCACCTCCTCTACTAGCGGTGTATTAAAGCTAAGCTGTAATACATTAGGTTTTATACTTTGTTCTTTCTAGTGGTCACAGGTTAAAAGGGTTTAAGCAGCCTGGACTCTACACATCTTTGACATTTAAATCTAAACCATCAATATTGTGATCATGGATTAGTCCGTGTGTTTTTAAAAGATTAATCACTAATAAGTATTAATCTACCATGTCACACCTTTAAAGACTCAATATTGTACACAAAGGTATATGCATTCATATTCACAAGTCTGGTGTTTAATAAAACTCAAATAAGGTACCCATACTCAACAAGGTCATCAACTAAAAGTATAATTATTTTTCCTACCCATGAAAACTAGTTAACAACCACTTTAATGAGACTAGTAAGGGGCCACATTGAACGTCAATTAACTCTAAAATATTACCAAATAAAATATAAAGGAACATGGTATTATTTTTATTCCGAGAATAACGACAACGATCGAGTTTTCCTTGTAACCCCATTCTCCATCAACCACTTCCTCGAACGTCTTGACCCTAACAAATCAAGACCAAACTGGTAGAACATGATTAGAAGTTTTTTTCTCCGACATTTAGTAGTTTGAACCATTCATGGATTCCAACTTTAACATGTTGGGAGATGTTTTTGCATTCAAAAGTGAAGCAACAACTAAAAGTAAAAACCATTTCCGATCAGTGTTATTGATAATAAAATATTTTTTTAAATTGTTGGTAAAACTAACAAACACTGATCGTAAATTGGTAATCTAAAAAACTATATATTTATTTATAATATAAACTTACAACATGTTATACATAGATAAATAAATATTATAACAGAAAACTTACAACATATTCCAGAACCACTGAGTAATAGCGTGACTTCTAACATCACTTCATTAAAAAAGGATTTTCCGGGTATGACAGGTACCCTCAAAGGTATTACTATTACTACTCTAATATAAACTCATATATATTTTGGAGAAGATGATAGAACTTTTCAGTTCTGGATGTTGAAGATGAATTTTTGGTGTTTTGAACAGTATGACTTCAACCTCTTTATATAGTTGTTATGTGAGTTTCATAACATTAACACTATATTGAGTCATAAAGATTTTGCCATAAAGCCAAAGACCGTTACTATTTTCTTGAAAAATGGCATGAATCTGGATGTATTCTTTGACAAGGGGGAGAATGAATCTGGTTAGCCTTTGTAAATCCTGAGCCATAAATGTGGGACTAATCGTTGAGAGCATTCATGTCATCATTTGTAACTTCTGGGTCATAAGTGAGGGAGCAATGATGACAGTCTTTTAATGCGGGAGTTTCTGATTGTTAGGAGTAAAGTCCTTAAAGATGACCGACAATTTTTCGGCAAGTACAAGACGACCCAGTTCTGACCAAATAAATACTCGTTCCCAAAATATGTTTTATTTTTATCAAGACTTCCCAACACCCCCCACGACCTCGCCGCGCCACTTCCCATTGGTGGGGTAGATCTTATTGTGGGTAGTAAAACAAACTCATCCACAAAATTATATTCATAAGGGTTCAAACCCTGGTTGGCTACATTTCATATGCCTTAACTTCCCATTTAAGCTAGGACCTCTATGTTTAAGCCTTTTGAAATATATAGGGAGAGATAATACTATAAACCAATAATTTTACCATCTCTATTTCCGATGTCGAAATTTTCAAGGAAAAGACTATTGGTTTTCTCTTTCTCCATGAGCATGAAAAAACCTTTAAAAGCCTTTAATTTCCAACACCACGTACCTCATGCACCCACGTATTCCCCACATCCGCGTGTTGCCTTGCCTAATACCATGATGCACTTGCATTATGCTTCTGTTAGCAGCGTACCCAGTTAGCTCATACATGTAATAGTTGTCACACAGTTTTGCTCATTAAGCGCGAGTTTAGCAGCTGGCATATGCTCTCCATTAGCATATATGTATTGATTGTTGACCTTACCAACCCCCTCCCCTAACCTCATCAACTCGGCTGATGTCGTTCTTCCCTTATACTTAGACAATGATGATGCCATCTTAGAATTAATACTATATGTTAATATTACTTATTTTTAGGCCAGGTTTTTTTAAAAATAAAATTGGCAACTTAATTTTTGCAAACTAAATTCTTAAAATTGTTCTCCCTCACCTTTCTACAAGCATCTTTCAAATTAGTCTCATTAAAAGCGAATCATGAACCTTTACATTCGATGACACTATGGGTTTGTTTGGATTAGGGGATTAGAAGGGATAAGATTATATTAAAGGATAATAATAATCCCCTCCGTTGTTTAAATTAGAAATAATTAGAGGAGAAAATTTATTAACGGATTCTTGGTGGGGCCTAGGGTGTGATAAAATATGATATAAATAAAGTGCAGATAAACACCCTAAGCTAGCACGGTTCTGCAAGTATACAGATCGTATGCAAGTTTTAATGATTAAGTAAGATTCGTTCCCCAGAGACTACAAAGGTTAGGGGAATCTTATGCAATAACCAAGTGCAAATATTTAAAGCTAAAACAAATAAACGCACGAAAAGTAAAGACAAATAGATATTTATTTGGTTTTCAATTAACTAAATTAAACTACGAAAGTAAAGACAGAAAATAAATGCGAAAGAAGAAGTAGTATAAGAATATAGCTTGAGTAAATAGCATGTAATCCCCACTAGTTTTGCCGTTCTAAACATGTAAGGGTGAATTATGTAGTATTTCAATAATCGGTTCCAATTGCGCTAGGTAGTTTTAAATAGGATTTACATGTGTCAATAAGGAGTCCTAAGCAAACTGTTCCTGCAATTGGTAAATAGTAATATATACTAAACCATAGTGATTATCTAGTTAGGTTGATTTGTCAGATCTAAACCGAATACTAGACGTTATGTGCTAAACATGTAATTAAACACAGTTGTCAATGGTGACCTAACTACTAGATGGTAATTCTATATGGCCGCGGTTCCACAAGAACACAGAATATAATTCCAAACACATAAACAGAGAATAAAAACAATAATTTAATTTAAAACATAAAATTCCCAAATTAGATAGATGTCAACCAAAACTAGGGTTCATACATATAGCTAAAACTCAAGCTACTGAAATTTAGTTCATACTAATGCAAGAAAAGAAAGAAATTACAAATTCAGAGGTAGAAGAAGACATTGTGATGAACAGCTCCTTCCAGACTTCTTTTCTTGTGTTGTAAGATTCCACTTGGTTTAAGGTTTCACCAAGGATGATTTAAGAGTGTTAAGAGGCTGTATTTATAGTGTATAGGTTGACCTAATTTGTTTCTTGAAGGAGAGGTTAAGTAATGGACTCCAAGCCCAACTCAAATTCGCATGGAAATAAAGATAATTACTGCTGACTTGTTTTGATCATACCTTCTTCGTTATTGATCGGTTTTTAGCCCACACGATACCAAAAGAATCCTCACAGAATTATCTACGTCCCTATGAAAGGAATCTTCCAAAATCGGCTCGGTTTTGGAGTTATCACCACTTCTTTAGGCGTAGCTGCAGAAATTCTGATTAAGACAGCTTTTCCTTTTCCATGATTTTAGCTTTTCTTTCCTTTATCTCCAATTACCATGCTTATCTCTTTCCATATCTTGTAGTCTTTGACTTGGGCTTTAATTAATCTCCATAATTATCTTTAAAGCTTCACACTAAATAAATCATTAAACTCAATATGCTCTAAAAATATTATTTTACTAAATCAAGACTCAAAATAGGAAAGTGCACCAAATTAAGCTAAAATCGACCTATAAACTAATAAATACGCCTAAAATGATGTCTCGGAAATAGATTTTATTATCACAAATGAGGAGACATCAATTCTTTTAATCCCTTACTATACTATATATTCAATTCTTTCAATTTGGTGTTATTAAAAGTAAAGATTTTTTTATTATATCATAATGTCTAAATTATCCCTATTTTTTATATATAAGATATATTACTAAGGATATAAAAGTCATTTAGTTATAAAAAATCTCTTTCTTTTATTATTTTTCTAATTCAAACACCAAATATATGTAATTCTTTAATAAAATTCTTTTTTTATTTTTATTTAATTCAAATAAAATATAATACTTTTCTTTTTAATTCTTTATTCAATTTTCTTTTCTTATCCTTTATTATACTATCCTTTTTAATCCAAACATACCTTATAGATTGTGGTTTCTATTCGCAGTGGTTTTCCGTTCCATCTCACTATAGGTTGTCGTTTCTATTCACTATAATTTTCCGTCTACATGTATCTTAAATTGTTTGTGATAATTTATTTATAATTTTCTTAATTACTATAAAGAACAAAAAAATTGGAATAGATGAGAATGAAGCGTGCGGCCACGACATAGAAGATTTAAGTAGAGCACGTTGGTGTGGTATCCCACTTTCCGCTATCTATGTTCATATTCACCCGCTCCACACTCTCCTTTGAAACCAAGACTCTTCTTCTCCTTTACTTTTTCTTTTTTTATTACATGGGAGGCAGAATCAGGACCTTCTCTCTTTTACTACTACTACTAGTACTCAACCTAAACCTTCTTCTCTTTTACTCAATAACACACCATTTTCAATTTCCTTCTCTTCTCTATTTACTCATCATATGAGGACTCTGTGCCCAAATTTAGATAGAGAAGATGGCCTCGACACAGTGCTTGAGGTACCTATACCTGAAGAACTCTTTGCTTCCACCAAGCACAAGTCATGGCAAAAATGGATGAAATCACATACTACTAATGAAAAATCTCACACTTCTCATTTCGGTGATAAAAACACCGAAATTCAGCTCTTACTTGGTGTTGTCGGAGCTCCGTTAATCCCTATTCCCGTATCTAAGGATCATTCACTCAACGGAAACCTCAAAGGCCATCCTATCGTAAGTTACATTAGTTGAACTTGTTAAAATACATGGTCAACTTAATTTTATCATATATGCAGGAGGCTTCAATTGCTAAATATATAGTACAACAATATATAGCAGCAGCAGGAGGAGATAACGCTTTGAATGCAATTGATAGCATGTACGCGATGGGAAAGGTGAAAATGGCGACAACAGAAGTGATCTCCGGAGATGGTGTGAGTGTGGGTTGTAACAACATAAGCAACGGTAAAGTGACGAAGGTGAAAAGCGTTAGAAATGGAGGAGAAATGGGAGGGTTTGTTTTATGGCAGAAGAGACCTGATTTATGGAGTTTGGAACTTGTTGTTTCAGCTTGTAAAATTAGTGCAGGTAGTGATGGTAAGGTAGCTTGGAGAGAGACTCCATGGCATCATTCTCATGCTTCTAGAGGTCCACCACGGCCGCTCCGTCGTTCGTTACAGGTATTTTCTTCATAATTTATTATAAATTATTTGTTTGAATCATATAAACTATCTAACCGCTCTTTTGTCTTTCTCTAGAGTCAATTTAATATAGCATACGATACGACTATAATCCACCAAACTTAGATTCGATGTCTTTAGAATTGTTAATTGACACGTGAGCAATATGAAACATGATTGTCCAGTGTTCTAAAATCCAGTCGAGCCAATCCTCAATATTTTCTTTTTTAACATATTACCTTTTAGAACTATTTTTACATCAGGAATAACAATACTTTTATCTTAATCAATAAAATAATTAGCGAAAATAATCTTTTGTACTTAGACTATGAATCAATGAATTTTCTTTGTTTGCCAAATAAAAAAGATAGTAAAATCTATGCAAAAAGGATAAGATTTCTATTTAGTGTTCATTTACAAATTATAATCATTACCGTAATAACCCATACATACCATTAGCTTATATAAGTAAAGTGATTAGTGATTACTATAATTAGATAATGTAATTTCTTTTTCTATTCTAATTTAGATGATATAAATATAAAATCCGGGATATATGTGTTATAATATGATAAGATTCGGGTTTATAATCAGTTGAGCTAATCTTACTTTTTTTTTTGTATTTAAAAAAGTGTGAAGTGAAAGATACAATACAAAGTTTGAAACTAGTTCTTATGTACCATAATAATATGTATGAAGAGGCATGTATAATTTCTGTGGAACTAGTCGAAGTATACACAAATTGGCACGAACAATCCATAGTTAACCAAAGAAAAAAAAATTCAGATTTACTAATAATATAATATAGAATCACATATTTAATATTAGATAGAAGAATTTTTTAAACAAAACCTAACTTTTGAATTTAAAATGTTAGATGGAAGAATCCTCCTTAAAAAAAATATAATTATACACATATATAATATATAATTAATAATCTAAGTTTTTTATAATGTAAATTTCACTTTTACTTTTGATTTTCAATAATTCATTCTTATCCATAATCTTTTTGACTCGATGAAAATCATGTTTAGAGCACAAAGTCTTGTAATATGCATCAAAAAGTCAAATTCAAAGAAAATCAAGAAAATTAGCAACTTTCGTATATGAAAAGGTGCCAAAAGTCATGTCCTAATGCGAAATGGTTGATCTTCTTGACCCTGTGTTATAGTAAAAGTAGCAATTAATATAGCCTTAATAGACTGGTATATTTGCAATCTTAATGTAAATGAAGGGTATTATTGTCTGCTTATAGATTCCTCGGTCATCTGAAATTAACTTAACATATTAAAGTAATTATGTTTATAGGGTCTTGATCCGAGATCAACTGCAAATTTATTCTCCAATTCAATCTGCATTGGCGAGAAGAGAATCAACGAGGAAGACTGTTTCATATTAAAGATTGAAACAGAGCCATCAGTTCTAAAAGCCAGAAGTAGCAGCAATGTGGAGATGATTAGACACACTGTTTGGGGATACTTTAGCCAAAGAACAGGCCTCTTAATACAACTAGAAGATTCTCACCTTCTTCGAATAAAATCCCCGTCAAATGATGTCTTCTGGGAGACAACGATGGAATCAGCAATACAAGATTATAAAACAATCGATGGTGTTAATATTGCACATGGTGGTAGAACATGTGTTTCGTTATTTAGATATGGCGAGAACCCTGAAGGCCACAGTAGAACACGAATGGAAGAGATTTGGAGTATTGAAGAAGTCGACTTTAACATAAAGGGGCTTTCACTAGACTGTTTTTTACCTCCTGGTGATTTAAAGAAAGACGAAGAAGATGATGTTTCAAGTGAAGATACCAAAAATGAAGTGGTACTATTTAAGGATCACGCTGATCCTTCCATGGTCAAGGCTGTTAAGAATGTAGCTAGAGTTGCGGCCATTGATGAAGACATTCTGGTAATCATCGATGAGAATAACAATAACAATTTGTAACTGTTTATTTTGTGGTCATTTTTTGTATATATTGCACCACAGTATATCCATTATCATACACATATAATTATGCAAATAGGTGATATTGGTTATTGGAGTGTTACTGTTGAGTCATATTAGTGGACGAGACACTAGTCATCACTGATGTAATTTTGTTAATCTTACATATATTCTGCATCTTGTTTCCATGTTTTTCTTAATCTTTGTTATATAGTCGATTAATATCGTCATGTGTGACCTTCGGTTACCGGACGAGGAATGTAGAACTTACAGTTAGATTATGCAAAGCTCTAACAATGTAAGATCACTGATTTTTCATTCTGGGAACTTTGAGAACCAGAATGTTTTTTTGTTTGTCGAAAATTGTGACATTTTATTGATAAAAAATAGGTATTATTAGAGTTTACTGGGAATATATAACATAATCCTACTTAAATACAGTAGATCGTAATAAAGAAAACTCTCTGGGCCCTTCTTCTCCTTAAGATTACCTAAACAAATCCAATACCATACACATTAACATTCTTGTTTCATTTAGGCTGTGTGAAGAAATGGAAATGTGATGTCCATTATTCGTGTGATCTAAAACCTACGAGTGCCATATATAAACCTTGTCTTCGTGTGCCAACATTATTATTCATTCTTATTTTCTCTTTCAAATTCAATACTCTCTCCTATTCTCTCTAAACTTTAAGAAACTATAGTTTTCTTTTAGGATGTAAAACGATTAATATACTTGTAATAGTGATAATAAATCTTGGGTATTTCTGATTCGATGGATGCTTAAGATACTTTGATTGTAACTGTGTAATTTGAAAAAATTACTGGTGGATAATATACATAACTTAGCATGGATGTAGTTTAGCCAAACCACAACAACTTCTTCTGTCTTTTACTTTACACCTGCTTATCTCTGTTTTTGGTGTTCTTATTTTTTGGAATCTAAACCGTTTTAATGTGGTAAAACTTTACAACATAGATAAAACCAAGGTTAGGGGTTTGGAAAATTACATTCACCATCTTCACCACCTTCACCATCTGTATGAAAAACTAGCCACGCGACTTTAAATTCGTATGCCTAACGCTTAGGAAAAAAGTCACCTGAGATGTGCTAGCCTCTGATACATTCCTAATAAGATATTGACATCCTTAAGCTAGTCTGGCCTGATCAGCCATGTCTTCACATATTTTCTCTATGCCCGTCTGTAATATCACTACAATTGTCTTAGGATCGGATTATAAGACTACAAGTTTTACGGCGTCAGAAAAGTCAATTACTTAAAAAAGTGTCGGAGAAAAATTTTCTCCTCCAAAAAGATTTGATTTTTATGAAATTAGTTCCAAAGGCTCTTGTTGAAAGATACACCGGTACGTAAAACAAAACACTATCTTATTTTCGGAATTAAAAAGTGTAAATAGTATTTTTGTCCCCGGGTTTTGACCCGATTGACAGGTTGCTTTATAAGTCTTAAAATGCGCCTTCTTACCCCCTAAGTTTTACTCTTTTGTCCCGTTACCCCCTGGTCATGTTTTCCGTCCATTTTTGCCGTTAACTCTGACGTGGCATTTCCATGTCACCTTTTTTATTTTATTTTTAATCCTAATCTTAATTAATTATTTAATTAAAGGGCAAAATAGGTTTTTAATAATTGCTTTAATATTATTAATAAAAATAATAAAATAAAACACACCCCCCCACCCCCCGGAACCCCCTTCCCCTCCTTCGTCTTCTTCCCCGTTTCTGTTTCTTCCAAAAAAAAAAAAGAATTCCAACTTCGCCAATGGGACCTGCTCTTGACAAGGCACTTCCTTTACATAACCGTCAGATTATCTATTCAATTCTTAAAGAACCCCTCGACCCTGTATTGCGTTTTCGATTCTATATCTAGGTTTCACAACACAGGCATTTCCGCATCTGGGATGCAGCAAATTTAATAATTGATAGCCTCGTACAAGATGAGAATACCGTTGGGTGTTACTGGGATGTTCTTCACGATTTTAAAGAAGCTAAAGTTCCAATATCTTCTGACGCATTTTCGGTTTTGATTTCTGCTTATTCAAAATTGAATAATGATGAAAAGGCAGTTGAAACTTTTGGTAGAATGAGGGAGTTTGAATGTAAACCCAATTTGTATGCTTATAATGTGATCTTGAATGTTATGGTACAAAAGAATGTGGTGTTACTAGCTTTAGTTGTTTATAATTTGATGATGAAGTCAAATATTGGCCCAAATTGCTTCACATATAGCATTATGATCAGAGGGTTGTTTAAGAGTAGGGATACGAAGGATGCACTTAGGTTGTTTGATGAGATGAGTGAGAGAGGAATAATGCTAAGTAATGAAACATACATCGCGGTTTTCTCAGGTTTGTGTATGGTAAAGAGGGGTGATGATGCATATGAGTTGTACAAATCGATGAAAAGTAATGGGTATAAGCCAGATACCGTTATTCATAATGTGTTGTTAGATGGGTTTTGTAAAATGGGTCGTGTTGATCAGGCTTTTTCTCTCTTCAAGATGTTTAAAGATGATGGGTATGTTGCAAATTTAACAGGGTTTAGTTGTTTAGTTAATGGTTTAGTGAAAGCTAAGAGGATTGTTGAAGCTTACGACTTGTTTCAAAAGCTTTTAGAGAAAAGAAAAAGTAAATGATACTGCTAGTCTTCATCTCATGGTGGAGAAATTATGTGAATCTGGATTGATTCTTAAAGCATACAAGCTTCTTATACAGTTGTCTGATAATGGTGTTAAACTTGATATTGTAATTTTTTTTTGGAAGAAACAGAAACGGGGAAGAAGAAGAAGAAGAAGATGGGGAAGACGAAGGAGGGTAAGGGGGTTCCAGGGGGTGGGGGTGTTTTATTTTATTATTTTTATTAATAATATTAAAACAATTATTAAAAACCTATTTTTCCATTTAATTAAATAATTAATTTAGATTAGGATTAAAAATAAAATAAAAAAGGTGACATGTATTGCCACGTCAGAGTTAACGGAAAAAATGGACGAAAAACATGACCAGGGGGTAACGGGGCACAAGAGTAAAACTTAGGGGGAAAGAAGGCGCATTTTAAGACTTAGGGGGTAACCTGTCAATCGGGTCAAAACCCAGGGGGTAAAAATGCTATTTACTTAATTAAAAATTCAAAAACCTTGAGTTGTTGCCTGATAATGTTCAAGATGCTCATTGAACAACTTTTTGACCTTAATCGTGTGGAGCCATCACTGGTCTACCGCCACCAGAGATACGGTTAACGATTTTCACTAAGCAAATTTTTGACATTGGTCGCGGTTGAACCACTACTAGTCAAGATACTCTTAGTGCTTTTCGAGATATTCAGTGTGCATTTTGAAATTGTACTTACATAATTACTTTATGCACCTGATAATCAATGAACTTTTGCCACGAATACTATTCTTTTAGGATTAGGTTTTTAATATGTATTTTCATAATAAACAAGTTGTCTCTTTTATGATGCTGGGTATTAAGATTATGGTTTTATTTATCATGGTTTAATCGTATTGAATAATGATAACTTATTTAATAATGATTGTATTAGTAGTTTATACTATATGAATATTTCTTCTAGTAATTCTAGCGTAAAGAAAGCATATGGCATGCTAGACTAGGTCGTATTGAACAAGATTGCATGAACTTGTCGGCAAAAGCAAACTTTTTAGATTTGCTGACTAAGGTTAATTTGCCAACTTGTGAAATTTGTTTGGCATGTAAAGAAAAAATGAACCATTTGGAAAGGTTAAACGAGTCGAGTACTCATTGCAACTGATTCATTCATACATTTGTATCTCAATAAGTGTTCAAAGTAGACGTGGGGAACACTATTTCATCACATTTATAGATGATTTCACTAGGTTTGTTTATGTCTACTAGATTTCTCGCAAATATGAAGCATCAAAATGAGATTCGTCAATGAAGTAGAAAATCAGTTAGAAATGAAGGTAAAAATCTTCTGTATTGGAAATTGGATGCAGAGGCCAAACTTGCCTAACCTCTTTGATAACCTTGACTTTACGTGTTCCTCACTATATAATGTTTTCAAGTATCGGATGAAGAGAGATTACTACCGCAAGAATTGTGATGTTGAGACTACAGAGCTTCGAAGGAAATATTGTTGGTGGTTAGAATTTATAATTATACTTTATTATTTTAATATATTTAAAAAAACAAAAATAGGTTGTAGCTAACACGGCTAGCCGGGCTAAGCAAAAACACACGAGTGGTGCGGGTTCGTAGGCTTATTCCCCGACGCGAGAGGATTAACATTTTAAGCAATTAACTTTTGTATTGAATTATGCTAAAACTTTGACCCTTGGTTGAAACAAGAAGGGAAGAAGAACCCACTGGTGGTTAGAGAACCGGTTGAGGGAAAAGAGTAGAATGTGCCCCTTCCTCGCATGGCGGAATTCTTCTACAAGTTCGGGTCTGACAAAAAAACAAAGAAGGGGATGATGGACCGCTACAAAAAATATGATGAAAGTATTTCAATAATATGATTTCAATTATTTATGAGTGATTGATTTATGGGGTATTGGCGACAAACTTAGTGGCATATAGGAAACATGTGATTAGATTATTCTTTAAAGAGGACACTACACAATCTTATGGATGAACAAATACTAAATACCCTCATATAAAACTAAACACACATAAAGACAAAAAACAAGGGACAATAAGTATGAGAGTAATGCTGGATATCACTCCAAATCATATCACCTTTTTATCACCTACTAGGGGGAATTTAAATGGACCAATCACATGATATCTCTTTCCCGATTTATCACTTTCTCTCTCTTTTATGATTAATCCACATAAGAGGCGATAAAAGGGTGATGTGATCTGGGGTGATATCCAGCATTACTCTAAGTATGAAGGATCAACTCGGTGAGTCACTGAGTATCATCGACCCCCACCCACCAGCCACCACTGGCACCGCTACCCTGCGGCGTACTGAAAGATTTTATACTGAGTAATCAGAGAAAAAAATAAGTATCGCAAATTCTCTAAGTATCAAAAAAAATTCTCTAAGTATTGAGAAAAATTCACTGAGTACTCGGCAAAGATTCTCTAAGTAATCAACAAAAAACACTAAGCACTTAACAAAAACATTAAGTACTTAGGAAAGAAACAATGAATACTTTTAAAAAAACACTAAGTAGAATAAATAAATACATAAAGTTTCATTTATATTGTCTGAAAAAAATTATTACATCACTTAATCTAAGAAAAAAACATAAAGCAGTTTGGATTAGCTCATTGGACAGGGCCTTAGTCATCCACTCTGGTGGTGCAGGTTCGAACCAAGTCAATGACTCCGAGTCCAAAGTGGCTCTCCTATGTAACCAAAAAAAAATACAACGCTAGTTAAAAGAAAAAAAAAACAATACTAGTCTTAAAATTCAGAAATAGCTTTCGCTTCCATTAAAACTATTGCTGCCACTAAAAACCAAAAATAGCTTTTGCTTCCATTGGAAGCCTTTACTATCCTTAAAAACTATTCTTTTCGTCCATTAATTTTGTCATACCTTTTTTTTCACACAGATTAAGAAAAACAATTAATTCTTTCGATTTTTACTAAATTACCCTCAACCAACTAAGTAAATGAATTTAATGATGATAAGCTTTTAAATATTAAATAAGGATAAAATTGGTAAAAAATATAAAAAAAGTTCCTGGTACCTTAAATGGATAACTTTTTGTGGACATCTACTTTTAAAAATTGTGACAAACATTGATGGACTGAGGGAGTAATACTAGTCTACTTCTGGTTCAGGGTTTCACCTCAACTTTTGTTAAGAAAATAATCAGATTCAAACCAAGACCAATAATAGATCTTCACTACTAAAGAATCAGGAATGAACCAGGCCCAATAGCAGATTTCAATGCTAAAAAGGAACCATCTTTTGCTTCACCTAAAATTTTGTTCTTCAGTAGCAGGTTTGATCTGCCAAGCCTAATAACAAACCAGACCGCTAGATCTGTGCGAGCCACGAGCCACGAATTACAAGCCACAAGTTGTGTGAACCGTCAAATGCCAACGGAGCTGAGCATCTGCCATGGCTTCCATGGCTTCTGGTGAAGAATAAATATGCGAAGGAGAGGAGAGAGGAAAATTTATGCTTTAAAATGAGAGAAAAATTTTGTAGGTTGGTGGAGAAGAGAGAAGAGAGGAGGAAGATTAAATCTAGTGAAAAATAAATTTTTTAGGTTTTAAAAAAAATAAGTTAACATATAGTAGAAAAAACAAAAGGGGTATGATAGGTAGTGTAATTTTGAGAAAATTTGGCATGTAGTATTATATATTATTTGTAACCATTAGTAAGAAGTGCGGATTGGGTGAGGGTGTTTGGGTTTATAGGGGTGTCTTCATGACCCGTTGGTTAAAATCTCATTATTTATTTCACGTTTCAAATTTAATTAATTACTATGTATCTATTTCCTGTAACATGACACGTTGAAATCCTTGATGCGTGAACGAGTCAAGAAAATACAGACTTAGTCATAATCCTTATCATCAATACCTTCCACTACTTTGACGCGGAAAGATTGGATCGAGGCTGTCCTCACCGTGACACGCATAAGGATGGGTCCAGCAACGCAATGTTGAGCGCCTGGTGTTGGAGTCTCTCCGAAGGCCAAACATTCAGGATCTGCTAAGTCATCCACTCGTATGGGACAGGATATGAACGGTATGTTGGCTGCCATTAACGACTATCTGATTCCAAAGAGCCAACATCCATAAGTTCTGGAAGTTGACAAATCGACGAGTTCGACAGTTGCCACCCATCCCACGTACAACCTCGAGCAGCTGAGTGGGGCCCTAACTTGGGTTAATCATATTATGGTAGCCGATGGCATATTGACTTTCGATCTTGCCAGATTTTTTAGTCCTCCTCCGGAGTCTTCTCCTGGTGCATCTAGAAGTTTAGTCACCCGTCGCCGCTAAAGAAATCTTGAAGATGAAGAACACGAAGATTTATCTGATGATTGATTTATATTTTTATTTACCATACTCTATGTTTAATACTTTTATTCAGCAAACTTTTAATTACGACTTTCGATATTTATAATTATTTTATCGACTTTTGAATTTATTTCGATGTTTGTAACCATTTGTTCGACTTTTAATTTACTTTATTTAATCATATAATTATTTGTTCAAATTAATATATTTCATGATTTATTGTAATTTACTAAAAAATACAATCCTAATTACAAATTAAAAAATAAATATATAAACAATAATACGAAATTAAAAATAAAATAAATTATTTGAGAAAAAATAGTCACCGGCGACGACCATACCTTCACGAGTAACAAGATAGTTGTTAGTCTCAAATAATATACTGAAAACTAAAAAAGTTGTCACCTATGATATGTTTTTAGGCAACAAATTTTTTCGTCGCCGATGAAAGGTACTCGGGCAACTACTAAGTGTCATCGTACCTGATGCTGTCATTTGCGACATCGTCGACAATATAATGACTCAAAAATTATGCCATCTATAATTCGTCGTGAACTGGGATGTTTAACAATGTGCTATTGACAACAAAATAATGGCGACAACATTTTGTCACAAATAATGAAACAAGATTTTAAACGACGATATTTTGACCCCAAAAAAAACGACGATATGTAATATTTACTAGTGATGAAAAAATTAGTTGTCGGTGAGAGAAACTGTAACGATAAGAATACCAAGGTCCAAACTCCAAACAACATTTTGATTAGCTCTCTTTTAACTTTAAATAGAGATAAGATGTTTATGGATCTGCATGCTAGCAATTCTTTTAGATATATTCCAAATATGTGTAGACATATCAGTGTTATCTTAAGCAAAACTTCTTCAATTCATAGCAAAACTCCAATATTTCTTTTCAAAGTTAGATAGTATTGTATTGAAGTAGCTAATGTGCAAATTCTGTTTTTAATAGAAAGAATCGACCAGGTCAAGTCTCCAACCATACGATTTAAGTTGATAAGTTGGAATCCATGTGACACAATCCAACAAACGAAATCGTAACTGATTACACACTTTCATTTTTATTTTGTCGTTACACTCTAAAATAATGCTTAGTAAGTAATTCTAGTTTTACTTGGTTATGCTTAGTAAGTAATTGATTTTTTCTACTTTACATATTTACTGGGAAATTTTTGTCATACGTAATTTTTTTTTTGAGTAATGATATATGTCATCCTTTTATCACCTTTCTATATATATGTTTTGATTTCTCTGAATAGAAGATAGAGAAAAATTAAATAAGATAGAGAAATCAATTCATTGGTACATGTAGGCATACACCTAGGAGGTGATAAAAGGGTGATACAAAAAAGGTGACAAATATCATTACTCTTTTTTTTTTCTCGGACTGGATTTTTTTTTTTAATTAGTTCACCTTTATGATTTTACCTATAAAAAATTATAATTTATTAAGAACTAACTTATCAACTTTATGAATTATATATAAAAAATCATATTTTATAATTCCTAACTTAAAATTGTGATATGCCATTAGTATGGAAGAATCTAGGGATGTCAATGGTTCAAATATTAACCGTAATCGATGGATATCCGATCCGATAAAAAATCCATTAGTGGAACTGATGGTGCATCCATAAGGGTTTGGTTCTTATAAAAGGTTCCGCTGGATTATCCGTTAGGATTTGATCTTTTACAATAATCTGACGGATAATCCGAAATCCGAATAAATATAAAAATAAAAAATCAAAGTATATATTCTATATATAAAGATATTCTATATATACAAATTTCATACATAATATCGATCAAATATAATTATTCCATACATAAACTAGCTAATTGGTTATTATCTGTTTTATTACTATATTGCATAATATCATTTTATGGTCTTCTAATAATTTTGTAGCTAATTTTAGAATTCTAAAAATATTTAATAATTTATTTTATTTAAATCATTTTAAATGATTGCGGATACGGATTAACCGCGGATAAACCGCATCTGTCGCGAATGCGGATTTGGTAAATAGTTCTAAAATTCGATGGTTAATGGATGCGGATTTGGTTATTGTTTTTCTTAATGGATGTGGATGTGGTTATACAATTTTTCGAGGATATCCGATCCGTTGCCATCCCTATCCCCCTTATGCGTTAGTTAAAACATTCCAGTCTCCACCCTATACTTATTCTCATCACAAAGGAACACCTTATCGTTACGTGACTTGTAAACAAATACACCCGACCTAATTCTTCCATTAAAATTGAAGTTTTTTAAATCTTAATAGTTAAAAACAACCGTTAACAAAAATACATTTCTGACCAATAACTTTCATGTCTACGAAAATAGTATTGGAAAAATCTGACAATATCACTAGAACAGTGAAAAATTAATTTCATATTAATATATTTCAAAAGAAAGTAATTCAAACCCTACTACAAGAAAGTGGAATAACAAGAATATAAAGGTACCCAAACTTATGTAATATTACAACTATTACACCAAGAAATAGACAATCAGAAGTTACATTAGAAATTTAGAGAAAAGAGAATAGATACAAATACACATAAAAAAGAACTATAGAGGCGTCAAAAAGATATTCCGGGAGAAACGGTATCTCTAATGATTGTATCACTCTAATCTCTATATCAAAAAAGATTTGACTAATCATGAAGAAAAGAGTTTCATATTTTTCTAAATTCTTACTTCTTTATATTCAATTCTTTATTCTCTCTAATATAGTCTTTTCTATTATCTCTACAATAGCTTTTTCCTATTCTCTCTAGAATAATTTTTCCATTCTCTGTAGAATTATTTTTTCTTCTTTTCTAAAAATACAAGTGACAAAGTCACTATTTATAGAGTAAATGACAAGACAAAACACCGTCACATAAATGCCTCTTCAATGCTCATTTAAAGCTAGTCGTTTTTTTTTACCAAGTTCTAGTAACTCCCGTAACAACTAAAATAATGAACCATTAATCCTTCATCAAGAATAAGGAATTATTTAAAATTAAATAATTCTAATGGTTTTTTTCTTCCTTAAACTATAAAGTGGCACTATTGAACACAAATAGTATTTTCCACTTCTTCCAAGAGTATGAAAGAATTAATTAAATAAATTGTCTATTATTTAATAAATCCAACAAATAGCTGACTGAAAAAAATTTCTCGGAGTTGGTGGTTGCGGCAGTAGTGCTCGGAGATGACAAATATTTAAAAAAAAAAAACTGGCTAGTACGGTAATGGTGGCGGTGTCTGTGTACGATTTACTTTTAAATAAAATAAATTGCACGGAAATGGTGGTGGTGGTGGCAGTGGAGATCGTTGTGGCGGTGTTCGGTGGCGGTGGTTGATATTTTTTTAAAAAGGGCGGAGGTGGCGGTGATAATATTGGTGGTGGCAACGGCTGTAAAGGCAACGGTGGTGGTGTCTGCACCGGTGTTCAGTGGTGGTGGTGGTGGTGGTCGAAATTAAATTTTAAAAAATTGACCGGTGGTGGCGGCGACAATGTTCGGAGGTGGATGTGGTTCATTATTTGTTTAACATTAAAAAGATAAAATAAAAGTAGTTCAAATATAAAAAGATAGATAATTTTTTTTACAATTATTTAGTTTCGTGAGGAAGTTTTTAATTATATAAATTATTGAAGGTTATTTTAAATAATTAGTATATTTTGGATAAAAATTCTTTAAAATTTATTTAAAATTACATAAAATTATATGTAAAATGTTCATTAGTATATGTTTATTTTTTGATCTTCGCCAACCCCATGCACCCGCTCCCACCCTTCATCATAGGAGTAAATTTAGTACTTTCGTAAGTATCTTTCGTCAATAGAGACTAAATTTTAGAATACTTAGTAGGGTCATTACCATTAATAGTTGTCAATCGAGTTTAACCCATCCCAATTGTGTGATATGACCTTATGCTCAACAAAATGACTCTTTGACTTACCTAAACCAATTCCCTTGATTACATGCAAAGAGTCAAAGAGTTTGATAACTCAATGCTTTTCTCTCCAATCCAACTGATTCGAATCCAATCAAACCATTAAAACCACTATGTAACCCAATAGTATTGTGTTAAGAAAGGCATAGTTGACAAAACAGAGTTACTTTTTACAACAAACAAAGAAGTCGTATTAATAAAGAAATCACTTAACAACGAACACGAAGAAGAAGAGGTTGAAGGTATGTATTTATTTCTTGTGTATTTGTAAAGGTTGGTAATTTAGGGTAATTGCATAATTTAACCATCGATTTTTGATTTGGAATGTGAAACTGATATGCAACCATTGTTTTTTTGTTGAAGTGTAGAAATTATATTCGATTGTGCATAGTATTATCGTTAATTTGTGGGGTGGGTTGTTTGTTTGTTTGGTTTTGGTGGGTTGATTGTCCATATAAATGCATAAATTATTATGTTATTTCATGGTTATTGAATCCTGATTTGGGGTTATAATTGATCATTGTCTAAATTGCAGTCTGTATGGTAAAAATTCATTTTGGATGTATTACGCAAAAAAGACATCAAACAAATATACACACTCAAGTAACTGACGCATCTACGATGCAAACTAGTACCGTGGATACTAAAAGATAACAATACTTTGGAGACCATGTTTGTGCAACAGAGGGAGATGAACGAGGAGGGCTTCTTTTATGAAGTTTTAATTTCAATGTCTCGTTACATCGACTATATTTAAGTATTGTATCAGTACTCCGAATTCAAATTCTTAGCAGTGACATTTGACATGTTTTTATGCTAAATTATGTTCAGATTTATCTTTGTTGGTGTTGGTATGAATATATGTGGTCCTATTTTCAGAATAAATGTTTATCGAGCACAGTTAACGTGTTCAGAAAACCGAACACGGTGGTTTTTATGGTTTACACAGTGGTTTATGATGGGTTATGTGTGGGATAGTATCAGTGTGATAGTTAATAGTGATGGGCTGAAAGTGATGGTATGTGTAAAATAACGGTTATGGATGGGTTACTAGTGTATTTATGGTGGTGTGTGTGTAGGATTTAGTGGGTTATGGCCCTGCTTTGGGTCTGCACTTGAAGCCAAAACCATGTAATGAAGTGGTTTACATGGAAAACCTCAGTGTTGTGTGTGTGTGTTTGTTCTATTGAGTAGGAATTAAAGTACGTTTCTTCACACAAAATTATGATTTGAGATGTTACAACAATAAACATTGGTGTGTGCATATATGAATGAGTTGAATGATTTATGACATTAAGTTATATGTAGTAAATCAATGAGTTACACATATGTTTTTAGAGGGTTTTTAGTTAATATGGTGGGTTAATGGTATATGATATTTGAGTTTTGTAAATAGCATTTGTATGCATATAAAATTCACCAAAAGAAAATCACTCGTATATAAAATTGATGAAACAAAGCATGTAAAGTATCTCTAATTAGACAAAGGATAGACCAAATTTATCCAAGTATATCGAACAATATATATGAAATGTGCCATTAATTGTTCACTTATTATATGAAACACATCCTCGAATGTGATTAAGCGATTCAACGAGGTTTAGGGCAAGTAGCGCGGTTATGACAAAGTCATCCTCACTAACAATCTTGCACTTTTGATACTCACCAATCAAATACAAGAAATCAATACGCTTAGCATCCAACACATGCCATGTCACAGCAACATATTTCTTTATCGAGACAAATGAATCAAATAACTAAAACAACTTCAGCGTTTTCTTCTCAATTTATCAGAGTACGGAAATTACATTTGATACCATTTATTAACCTGAACATTGCATGAACTAAAATGAAACAACATCTTAAAATTAACAACTCAACAGTATTATCTATAAAAATAGTGGGTTACTCGTTCAAGAAAAAAGAGTTATATGAGCATGCCAGTGGGTTATCAATTAAAAACAACAGGTTGGTAATGTAAAAGTAGGGGGTTGGTTTGATAAGAAATGGATTGGTAAGCAAGCTCTCAGCTAAGCACGCAAACTATGAATGGGAAATAATACTTAAACAATGATTTTGTTCTTGTCCAAACAAACCATGAACAACTTAAACCAGTGAGTTGAATCTCAAACACTAATTACTTGCACTGTGATATGAAAAATGCTAAACAACATAAACCAGTTGGTTGAATCTCATACACTAATTACTTACACAATCGCCAATAACAAAACTTATTTTTTACCTAGTATGTTTAGATACGTAGAGTTTGAAAATAAACATAACGTCGAGTATATGCATACAACAAAGAATCGTGAACAATATGGGGTGTTGTTAATATGATGCTTACCTTTATTTGCAAGGACCGATCGAGATTAATCTGTCGTATGAAGATTATGTTTGTAGAAGACGAAAGCTAAAACTTGCAGGAGTGATTGATGGTAACAATCTTTCCATTATATTGTGCTGAAAAATAGGGATTGATTAGATTCGTTTGTAGCTGGAAATTTTGATGGAATTTGTTAATTGATATATTTATGGTAATGAATCAATAAGCAACGCTAAGGGTGGGGGTAAAAAAGTGAGATATTAAAAAATCTGGATCTTTTGCGGGGGTCAAAATTAAATGGACTCTATGGAGGTGGGTTATTGGGGTTTTAGACTTAATTGACTAATATATCTAATTAGTAAGGTTTGTAATTACAAATAGAGTAATTATATATACCACCCAAATCCATACCACCCAATGACGTGGCGTGAATTGGTTGGTTACAAATCTTTAATTAGCTCAAAAAAATAAATAGAGGAAAGATTTGTAACCAACCAATTCACGCCACGTCATTGGGTGGTATGAATTTGGGTGGTATATATAATTACTCTTACAAATATATCACTTTAAGTTAAATTATTATCTAGGTGGAATTGATATAATTTTTTACTTATGCTTTTATTCTAATATAAAAAAGTCATAAAGACTACTTTGTTTGTTTGTGTAAATGATTATATTAAAGTATAAAAAATATACAATGTACAAAACAGTACATCCACTAAAAGTTTACGGTGGTATCTATCTATTCACTAAATCTAGCAAACGCGTTACAAATAATAGTACACTAACATTGTGAATATGATAGAAAATATGCACCACTTAACCGTCTTCACAACTATATCCTTCTTAGAAGTTTTAACTTTCATGACAATATTGCTTTGCACTAGCTAAATATGGTATATAGTAGCTCCAAAGGCCACTCTTCATACTTTTCTCCTCTAATTTTCTCTCGCCTTGAGTTTTTGTAACCATTTAATCGCACTCAAAATAGTAATCATATAATTTTTTATGCATAACCAATTTTTCACTTCATTCCACATGTCCATGCAAAAACTACATCCAAAGAATAGGTGTTTGTTCAATTCAAAATCCTCCTCACACATCTCACAAAACGAGTCAAACTCTATCTTTATCATATGATCCTTAGTGTGAAATCTCTCATTTATCGCCATCCATACAATGATTGCATGTTTTGGAGTTACACAAGAGTCCCACACGATATTTTCCCAAGTCATAAGGAGATTTATACAATGTACAATCACACTAGGAAGATCGTTGGCGGTAGATAACTCGTTGGAGGAGGGGAACCACCTAGCCAAAATCAACTCACCACATAAATTTCCAACCAAAATTCCAATCTCACCTTTTAAACTCCCAAATTTTCTTTAAAAGAGGCGAGTCTATTGGTGGGTCCTGGTGTGTTATAAAATTAAGTGCAAAAATAAAGGAACCACAGTTACCGCAAGTGTACGGTTGTCCAAGTAATATTCGATAAATCGAGTTCGTTCTCAGGGACGGATTAGGTTCAACTCCAGTATTAATCAGATAGTAAGAATAATTGTTTAATAGAAAAGTAAAGAAGAGGTTTTCGTTGGTTTTCTAACAACTAAAGATGCAAATAAATAAAAACTAAATTAAAATAAATAAAAGCAAATAAAAGTCTGACTTCAGAGAAGAGAGATACTCGAGTCTCGCAAGGAATCCACCTAATCAATATAACCTATGCTTTGTTTAAGGGTAGAATTGGTATTAGTATATTAGTTGGGAATCAAATATCTCCTATCCCCCTGTCGGGTGGACCTAGGAGCTATCATAAAGTACTATAAACACCTGTATGGTCGAATATGTCTCTTCGGATGATATGATTTTACCTCATTGGCTATGTAACTAGTTAAGCCTGTCGGTCAATAACGGACATTACACGGGTATTACCTAGATCTGTATTCAAACCCCCCTGTCGGATGATCACTTCGCCACTAAAGTGAATATCCCAAATACTAAAATCTATTTCTAGTTGTACGGAAAAGAAACAGTGATTAAGAACAAAGTAATATCTAATACCTAAGACTCAATTCAAATTAAATCATAACAATCCCAAATTCAAAACAAAGATTAAATTAACTAGGGTTCATCCCTTTAATGCGATTCTCAAGTATATAAAAGTTTAGCTCATAGCAATATTAAAGACTGAAACTAAACAGAAAGACATCATATTTAATTACAGAAAAGAAATATATAACCTAAGGATTAGATGACTGTTGATGGAAGAACAGGATTCCTCCAGCACTAGCTCCTCCTTTGCCTTCTTGCTCTGAAGTGGTTGACTCTCTCTTTAAGGATGTATGAATTGAGTAAAATATGAGAGGTGGTTCTGACTCTCTCTCTAAAGATGTATATATTGAAGAATAATTTAGAGGTACTGAATTAGGAGGTCTAAGGGGTGTATTTATAGGTGTTAGCAAGCCCTAGGTCGAATTACTTGGAGTGGAAGATAAGGCAAGAACTCTTAAATTCGTAGCCCTAAAATCTAGGAAAGGTAAGATTCTGCTGCTGATTTGGTCATATCTTTTTCAATACTTATCCGTTTGAGAAGTTCCAATATATGAAACTGCTTGTCTTGGAAAGAGCTTTCTATTGGTGCAGACCACTCGTCCAGATTCCTAGTCAATCGTAAGTTATGGACTGATCTTTAAAACGTGGCTGGAATTTCATATTCATAAGGCAGCTTTATCTTTTCCTTCTTAGTAAATATCTTTCCTAAATCTTCTTATTTCCATGTAAATCTTCTTTCCTTTACTTATTTATCTTGACTTGGTCTCTAAGTAATTACCATATATCTTTTAAAGCTTCACATTAAATAAATAATTAAACGGCATATGCTTAAAAAGAATAAATCAATAATTCAAGAAATAGAAATAGGAAAGTACACTCTAAAAATAGAAACTCGAGTAAAAACATTTTCTAACACTCTAAAATACACTAAGACTTTAATTCTCACTTCTTCTCCTTGGATTGGTCTTTCATGAAATTCAAGAACCGATTAACTTTGCATTAAAAATAGTCAAATTTATGCACAAAAGCTCAGATTCTGCAAATAGTTAAGTTTCAAGGGGAGAAAGTGCAATATGATCAATTAAGCCTAAAAGTCTATCAAATAAGTCATTTATTCACCTAAAAGAATGTCTCCAAGGGGCTAATAATCAGAACAAATCGGGAGACATCATCTATTTTCTTCACTTGCCACAACGAAACACTCATGTTTTTCAAATATTCACCATGAACCCACCCAATATAAAGCAAATCTTTCTTTTTCACAATCTTCCATAATCTTTTCATAAGAAGCGCTTTGTCTCATGCCCTCGAATCCTTAAGCTCAAAACCACCTCCATCCTTAGGAGTACATATTAATTTCCATTTAATTTGTGGTTCTTTTCCATCCCAATAAAAGTTTTTACAAATACCCATGATATGCTCTTGCACGTAAATCGGAACCATAAAATGGATAGAAAAAAAAAATCACCCCTTGAAGCACCGATCTGATAAGCTCCAATCTTTACAAATATGAAAGCAACCGTGAATTCCAAACTCTAATATAACTCTCCAATTTACCATTCAGATGTGTATAGTCTCTAGAAAGCAATACCGAAGCACCAAGAGGTGTACCCATATAACAAAACAATATTTTCCCTTTCTCAAGTTGTGTTGTTTCCAAATTTCTCAAGCACTCCATTCTTAACCCCCACATAATAAATTTTTGATTTAAGGTCATCGACAAAGGCAATATGTGTAATATTAGTTTTCTCACATTCTGGATGAAATTTAAAACCATGACTTGTATTTTTTTCCAGAAGTCTCAAAATATATTCAATACATAAGATAAAGATATAGGGTGAGAGAGGATCAACTTGTCTCAGTCTTTTTTTTCCTTTGAAGAATCCATGGATTTCTCCATTTAGCCCCACCGAGTATAAAGACTAAATTTTTATCCAATAAGGATAATATATATATTTTCACTTATAATTTTGTCCAAAAAAATATTGCTTTAGACAATTTTACATTATAATAAAAGGTCAATAGAGATCGTATCCCCATTGCCTACCCCTGAATCCGCCTATTCCATATTCCTATTGGTTTGATAAGGGATGTGATGAGGTGGGAGAGGGTTGTGCAACAGGTAAGAAAATCCGACCAACTCGATCAACACGTATAAACTAACCCGAAACAAGAAGGATTGTTGTTTTATTGGGCGGGTTGTCGTTTAAATTTTAAAAAAAAAATTATATTTTTTTGCAGGCTGTGGGTTTTAAGTTGAAATCCACAAATCTGTGTGATCTGACTGCCCTTTTAGTATAAAAACTATAGAAATTCATATTGTTTATTTAACTTCAAAAGATTCATAGATTTTATGTTATTCTTCTTCTATATTTATCTTTTTCTCCATATCAGTTTTAAAACCTCTTAAATTTTAATAATATTATATATATATATATATATATTAAATGTAATTGTATATTGTATTATGATAGTATTTTTGTTTTTCTAAATTTTTAAATTTATTTTCTTAAAATTTCAAGTTATATTTAATTACCAAAAATTATTTGAGTGTAAATTGAGACTCAAAGTCAGATTTTTCATTTGAAATTTTATTTTATTATTTTAGATAAGTATCCAGATTTAGAAAAGTGGACAAACAGGTACCCAACGTTCTGTTTTTAGGCTCATGTTAGTACATGTCGTGAAGTTTGCCGTTAAATTCCACGTGTCAATGACATGACTACCTTTCCCTACAAAATGAAATACCTAATTTTACAAAAGTGGACAAATTAGTATCCAACGTTCTTTATTTGCAAATAGGGTCTTGGGTTTATTAATTGACATGTGGCAATCAACGCCAAATTTCACAGAGGGAATCAACGTGAGTCTAAAAATAGAACGTTCGGTACCTATTTGTACACTTTTGTAAACTCGGGTACTTATTTGTCCAAATTGCGAAACAGTGGGCATCCATAAGAAAATTTTCTCTTTTTAAAATAATATTGACCAGCCTAATGAAATTTGATACAAATGTAACTCGTTTATCGATCCAAGCAACCCATAACGCACCCACAACCTGCCACATCCAAAATACAATGGTTTATAAAATGTATTGGGCGGGTGCGACTTTAATTTTTCAAGTCACACACAAGAATGACGGTTTGCTGATTGAGTATATTATATCCTAAACTAGGGCTGTAAATGAACCAAACCGCTCGCGAGCAGCTCGAACTCGGCTCGGAGAGCTCGTTCGAGATCGGATCGAATATAAACAAGTTCAAGGTCAAGGTCCATTTTAAGCTCAATAAGTAAACGAGTCTGCTTGAACTCGGCTCGTGAGCTCGTTTAAAATTATAAATTATAAATTAATATATTTTCTACTTATTTATATATTATTAAACCTTCAATATCAAATTAGATATTTTTAATTTCTTTAGACATTTATTTTTTCATTAATGTTATGTTTCATATTTTCATGCCACACACTCATGAGTCCCATTTCAACCATAAAAAATGAATCGTTCATGAGCAACTTGTGCTCGACTCTAGAAAAGATTGTTCTATACGTTAACATTTCTGATTTAGATTCATTAAAAGCTCGGGCTCAGCTCGTTTAAATTTGAGCTCGACTCGACCCGATTCATTTAAATTTGAGTTCGGCTCGACTCAAGAAATTAAACAAACAAATCTGTACATCTAGTATCCGACTCGGCTCGACTCGTATACAAACTACCCTAAACTGAACCCAGGATTGTTAGGGTTAGTTGTCATTTTTATATTAAATATGTGAATTAATTTACTTATATTGTATCCTTCATGCATATCCCGAGACGCCATAATGGGTGAGGTGACAGAGTAGCGCGGAGCGCTAGGCAACCGGAAGCCTGGAGGGATCAACATCTGCAGCTTACCTTCCGGTTTGGTAGACTAGATATTGGTTAATAGGATCTCTGAGTCACCTCTCCATTCGACAAAAAAAAAAACAAAAAATAGATAAATTTCAAAAACGTAAATCATAGATAGATAAATTCCGAAAAAAAAAACTTTTTATTCTGTATAGTGTTTAGTCTGATAAAGTTCGATCCAATGATAGACCGTAACCTATTGACTACACCAACCTAATATATTAGAGGTTTCCTAACGCAAGAATGAAATGAAAGATGGATAAAGAAAGAGTAATGAGAGGATTGTCACCTCCTCATGTACTAGTATTCCCCTTACCACTTCAAGGCCCTGTTAATTGCATGCTCAAATTAGCAGAAATACTCTGCCTTGATGAAATACAAGTAACATTTCTCAACACACAACATATCCAACAACGTTTGTTAAGTTACTCTAATAACGTAGAATCTCACTTTAAACGTTATCCCAAGTTTCGTTTCGAGACCATTCCAGATGGTCTTCCAGATGATAATCCCCGCACAGGTGATCAAATATTCAACATAATAGATTCCATGGAAAAAATTACCTACCCGCTCCTAAAAGAGATATTGGTAACTTCTAATTCACTTGGTACCAAGTCTGAGAAGCTGCCTGTGAGTTGCATCATAGCAGATGGGTTTTTCTGCTTTGCTGTTGATCTTGCTAAAGAGATTGGAATTCCACTTATTTATTTTGACACAATCAGTCCCTGTTGTCTATGGACTTTTCTTTGTCTTCCCAGACTCATCCAAGCAGGAGATCTTCCTGTCACTGGTAAAATTTCTTTTCTCCATGTAACATTTTTGTCTTGAACTTGCGAGTTTTTATTATATCGATACTAGCTTGTTTTAGCCAAAAACTTTAATTCATTATTCTCAAAAAGCCTGCCCAAGAATATTTTTGAAAGTCCTTCCATTTTTTATTTTTATGAATTACCATCATCTTCTTGATTATTGTTGGTATTATTATCTGGTTAAATTGCACCGTTAGTCCTTGTATAAAGCCAACGGTGGCCGATCTAGCATAAGTTCAAAGGGGTTTAATAAATTTAAATCTTAGTTTTAAATTTGTTATGAACTTGAATTACTTTTCATATGTTATTATCATCTCTATTTTTTGTTCTATAACTTCTATATATCGGCCACCACAATTATTTGTCTATATTAATGCAAAAATTTAGTCATATTCGATTAATTTTTATTTTCTTTTATATCTCTATCTATCACAGATAATGACATGAGTACACCTATTAATAGCATCCCCGGTATGAAAGGCATACTTAGACGGCGCGATCTTCCAACTTTCTGCCGAACTGCTGAACTAGATGCCCGAGTAATCCAACTTATTATAAAGGAGGGTAAGCATATTCCCCTAGCTCAGGGGATAATACTCAACACATTTGAAGCCCTTGAAAGTCCAATAATTACTCAAATGCGAAATCTTTGTCAAAATGTTTACCCGATTGGGCCTCTACACGCTCACGTGAAGTCAAGATTAATGGCTATGACTACGGAGACAACTCTAGTTCCAGATAATTCTTATGGTCTCTGGGAAGAAGACAGGAAATGCCTGATATGGCTTGACGCACAGCCATCAAAATCTGTTATTTATGTTAGCATTGGCAGTCTTGCAGTCATGACAAAAGATCAACTCATAGAAATGTGGCACGGTTTGGTAAATAGTGGCGTAAGATTCTTATGGGTGCAAAGGCCTAATTCTATTTCTGGATTAGATGATTTCAAGATTCCTGAAGAATTGTCTATAGCCACTGAGGAGAGGGGCTGTATCGTCAGTTGGGTTGCGCAGGAAAAGGTTTTAGACCACCTTGCAATTGGTGGATTTTTAACTCATAGTGGGTGGAATTCGACATTGGAAAGTATAGTAGCTGGTGTGCCGATGATTTGTTGGCCACGTGGATTTGACCAACAGGTAAATAGTCGATACGTTGAGGAGGTATGGAAGCTTGGGTTAGACATGAAGGATACTTGTGATAGAGTCATTGTGGCGAGGATGGTTAAGGAGGTTATGGATAATAGGAGCGTTGAGTTCCAGCGAAGGGCTGCTGAAATGGCGCATTTGGCAAAAGAAAGTGTTAGTGATGGTGGAACTTCATACAACGAATTTGAACGTCTAATTGAAGACATTAAATTGTTAAGGTTGTAACTCTCCTGAAGCATAACGTTTGTAAGGTCTAGTGCAGTAGTTAGGAACGCAACTACTTAGTGTAGAAAATAAAAACAATAACCAGTTGGGGTTAGGTTAACTAGGCAGAGTCTAGGTCCTTCTTCTAAAAGGTACAGGTTCTAACCTAGTCAATGACTCCGAATCCAAAGTGGTTCTTCAATGTATTAAAAAAAAACTAATAATACTTTTATATTTGTGTGTAAAGTAAACATGGACGGGCAGGTGGTACAATGAAAATTACAATCCTTGTTAACCTTTCGATTCACTGTTACGAAATTGACCACTAACGTCCGTCTTGGTATTCGCTAATAATTTCGTTATAATCGCTAAAAATCGGATTCGCCTCTAACGACCATTATGGGTCGCTACTATATCCTTGTTAGAGATCCACATTAGCAATCAACATGGTTTTCAAAAGGAAATACTATTAGCGACCACTGTTGTCGGTAAAGATAGCGCTTTACCAACCACGAAGGTCGTCACTAATAGTTTCCATCAATACCGACCACCTTGGTGGTTGGCAAATATGTCAAACCTCTAGCGATCACTCTGTGGTCGCTTATTCTGATGTACCTTTCGCGACCACCTGGTGGTCGCTGTAAGTCTTATCTATTTTTTGACCAGCCGTTTGTCTCTAAATGGACTGGATGCCCGATTCACTTTATCCTCAAACTTAGCGATTAGATCTAAACTTAGCGTCTCGTGGTAACTTTATTTCATATGTAGCATTACACTCCTCTGGCAATCCATTCATCTCCTCAGTTTCTAAGCTTCGTTTGTTAGAAAGAATGTCCTTCATGAATTTAAGATATTTTGGTATTCTTTTGAGAGCTTCTACAAACGGGATGTTGATATCTAACTTGTTCAACATGTCAAAGAACTTCTTGAATTCTTTCTCATTGTTCTTTTTTTTTTTACACGTGATGGGAATGGTGGAGAAGGACGTGTATTGTTTACCACTGAGCTCTTCTTCTTTTCTGGTGTCTTCTCTGGAACACTCTTTTGTTCAATTACCTCTTCCACCTTATCTTCAATTGTTTCTTCAACCACTTTGTCAGGCTTAAAGGTTGGTTCTGGTTCTACTCTCGGCGAAGGTAATTGTTTTCCACTTCTCAATTCAATTGCAAGACAAGCATCATCTTCCGGAGCAATATTATCACTTGGGAGTTGCCCTTTTGGCCTGCTTTGAAGTGTACTCGCCATTTGTGATAGTGTATGCTCGAGATCCTTGATTACCTTGGACTATGTTTGGAGTCATCACTGGCTCCTCTTCATATTTTCTTCAACTAGTTTCATCATTGAAGCCATACTTGAATCGAAACTCGAAGGTTGCTCTTGTGTAGCTTGTTGCATTGAATATTGAGGTGGTTCTTGATAAGCTTCTGTATAAATTGGTGTTTCTCGATAGATAGGTTGTGGTGGATAGTAAGATTGAGGTCGAGGTTGATAATAAGTCTCTTGATTTCCGACCCAATTTTGATTCCGTAGGGACGTGATAATTAGTGTAACTTCCTTGAGGATGATAATAACCATTAGAATAATGGTTTCTTTGATGAGATACGAAGGAAGTCAAAGCTGGATTATTCATACACTTCTCCCAAGAATGATTTCTTGCTCCACAACCAGGATATGAAGGTAAAGTGTGTACTACATTTACCTGAGCTATTGTTCGCGGATGTTCTCGTAATTCCTTGAGTTGTTGGTTTAACTCTTTGAGCCTTAGAGATTCTAAGGAATCTTCTTGTTTTTCTGATTCAATCGGCCAACTTCTCTCGGTCTCGAGAACTTTCTCTATAAAAGTTTCAGCTTCTTCAGGATCTAATAACACAAAACTTCCCTTTCCTAACAAATCTGCTCTTCTTTAGGACTCGTTATTGAGTCCTCCATAGAACATGGTTAATGAATATCCTGGCGATGATACATTGGAATGGACATCTCGCCTTCTGCTCGTTAAAATGTAACCATGCTTCACCAACACTTTCCCCTTCTTCTTGCATAAATTTTTCAAGCTCCATCATGTCTTTTAAACGTCTACTAACCGGATATAATCGGTCTAGGAATTTGGATTGAAGCTTGTCCCGATCTGGAATAACATCGGGGCGTTGGGAATCATACAAATCGCTTGCACCTCCGGTCAAAAAGAACTGGAACATAACGTAATACATCTGCTCCTTTGTAATGCCTTTTATGATATAAGCGTCACAAATCTGCATAAATTTCTGAACATACCAGACCAGATCTTGTTGTGCAGCACCGCTAAATTGTCCATGACTCACAAATTGCGCTATCATGCCTGGATCGGGTCTAAATTTAGCGGCTTGTATTTTTGGAGTGCGGATTCCTCTCGGTTGCACTCTAAAAGAGATGGAAAGATCAAGTCTCCTCGGGCTTGCCATCTATAAATATCTCTAAAGACAAAACTAAAAGAAAAAGCGTAAAACAGAACTAACTGAAATAAAAGCACTAAATAAATGCACAAGGACTAACAATGTAGTCCCCGGCAGCGGCGCCAAAAACTTGGTGTCGCCTAAGGTGTGATAAAATAATAGATAAAATAAGTGCAAAAATAAACACCCTAGGCTGAGCACGGTTCTGCAAGTACACAGGACGTATGCAAGTCTTACTGATAAATAAGATTCGTTCCTCAGGGACTACAAAGGTTAGAGAGAACTTATGCAAATTATCAAGTGCAAATATGAAATATAGAATTAATAATACGCAAGAAAATAAAGGCAGAGAGATTTTTATTTGGTTTTCTAAATAGAAAATTAAACTAATAAATTAAAGACAGAAAATTAAATGCAAAGAGAAGAAGATAGTATGAGAGTTTAGCTAGAGAAATTAGCAAGTAATCCCCACTAGCCTTGTTTATTCTAAACATGTAAGGGTGAATCATGTAGTATTGCAATTATCAGGATTCTAAATTCCTCCCTATCCCCGGAGAGCGAATAGGGAGGCTACGGCACAACCACGAGGTGACCTTAAATAGGGTTATCCTACGCCACTAGGTTCCTAAGCAGATCTTTCCTTCAATTGGTGATATGGTAATTAAAACAAACCTTAATGATTATCTAGTTAGGCTGGTGTTGTCAGGACCAAATCCTTATTCTAGACGTTATGTAGTGTTTCAATAATTACACACCCCTTCTGGTTGAACATCTAACTACTATTAAGGTAATCCTATACGTAGGCCTCCGCAAGGAAAATAGACAATAAATCAAAGCACATAAACAGAGAATAAAACATGAATTTAAATGAAATACGATGGTATCCCAAATTAGATAGATGTGAAACAAGTCTAGGGTTCATACATATATGTTAAATCTCAAGCTAAATAAAAATTAGTTCATACTAAAGAAAGAAAAGAAAATAATTACAAATTTGAAGGTTGAAGACGACATGATATGGTGTTCAGCTCCTTCCAGACTTCTCTTCTTGTGTTGTAAGCTTCCTCTTGGCTTAAGGTTTGCCAATGATGTGTTTCTTCTAATTAAAGGGTGTATTTATAGGGTGTAGGAAACCCTAAAACGTTTTCTTGGTGTGGAAGAAAAGTAACTTGGACTTTAGCCCAACTCAAATTCGTAACCCTAAAATATAGAAAAGGTAATATTCTGGTGTTGTTTTGTTTTGGTCGTAACTCCTTCAATACTTATCTGTTTGACGCGTTCCAATAGTCGAAATTGATCATCTCGGTAAGCTCTATAACTTTGATTCAGACCATTCTATCAAATTACTAGCCCATCTTGAGTTATGATCACTTATATGGTCGTAGGTGCTGGAATTCAGATTTATTTGGCAACTTTATCTTTTCCTTTTTCATATTTCTTTCATTTATCTCCATTACATGTTTATCTTCTTCCCCTTATCTCTTAGAATTAACTTGGCATCTAATTAATTATCAATTAAACCCAATATGCTCTAAAAATAATAAATAATTAAATCAAGACACGAAATAGGAAAGTATAGTAAATCATGAGAAAATCGACCTATATCCTAATAAATACACCTAAAAGGATGTCTCCAAGCTAGATTAAACCATTACAAATAGGGAAACATCAGGGTACGTACCCAATTCAAAGACATGATATTTACTGCAAAACAATGAGACATTTCTTTTACGTAAAAAAAATAATGACGCATGATAAAACCGAAAACACATCTCTCCATACTCGCATTGGAACAATAAACAAAAAAAAATCTCTTCACATGGTAAAATTAAAATTAGGTAAAAGTGATGAGATTAGGTTAAAAATAATTCAATTTTTTTACCTTCATTTGGGTTCCTCGCAAGCCGGCTTTATTTGGACACAGATGGGCACGTACCCAATTCGAAGACAACAAGTGTGTACCAAGGTGATGTACCCAATTTATATACAACACGTGTGTACCTAGGTGGGTACGTACCCAATTCAAAGACAACATGTGTATATCTAGGTGGGTACGTACCGATTCTTCAGCTTGGTGGGTTTAGTGAATTTTTATGGGTTATGTTAGACCATCTCCAGCATTTGTGCCAAACGGATATCTACTGCAAGAACAATTCAAAAAAGTCAGCGCATTGGAACAAAAACAAATAGGAAAACTTTTCACACTCAGTGTTGGAACAAAAATAAAAAGAAAATATCTTCACACTCAGCGTTGGAGCAAAAAACAAAAAAGAAAATCTCTCCACACTCGCATTGGAACTAAAAATAAAAAGAAATTATCTTCACACTTATATGGGAACAAAAAACAAAATAAAGAGAAAATCACTTCTCATATGGTAAAAGCCTTCTAACGTTCATAAAATGGCCATTCTAGTATTTGTATAAAAATATAATCATATTTTAGAAAAAGTGTAAAAGTGGTAAGATTAGGGTAAAAATATTTTACCTTTATATGTGTTCTTCGCAAGCCGGCTTGATGACGGTGGAGATTGGTCCACGAGTGGTGGCGGTTTTCTTGTGCAGGACTGTGGCTTAGTGCAAGAGATCGGCTTGGTGCGAAGCTGAGACCTAATTGTGAATAGATTTCTTTTTGTTTTTTTCGTTCCAATACGAGAGAGAGAGAGAGAGAGAGAGAGAGAGAGAGAGAGAGAGAGAGAGAGAGAGAGAGAGAGAGAGAGAGAGAGAGAGAGAGAGAGAGAGAGAGAGAGAGAGAGAGAGAGAGAGAGAGAGAGAGAGAGAGAGAGAAATTGGGTAAAAAGAACCCTATTATGGCTTTTTTTTTGTGATTACAAATGTTAATGTGAAAAAAGTAGGTGAATGAGGGTTTTTTGGCATTCTTCTCCTTTTTGTTGGATTTCAAATAGGGATGACAATGGTTACGGTTAAAAACCAAAACCGATGATAATCGAACCAATTAAAAACCGAATTATATAATCCTGCTTAGAACCATTAGGTTATGGTTTTGAAAAGTGTAACCGATGGTTAAAACCATTAGGTTATAGTTTTAGATAAAAATAAAATCGAATAACCAAAAACCGTTTATTATTATATATATTTTCAAATTCTATTATAATCTAGGTTAAATTAGATATATTGAAATTCAAAAACCAAAATCCAAATACTAGATTTAACCAATCAAATAATAATTACGCAATTTAATCAAAGACTAACACAATATTTTATATACCTTGGAGATATTTCTTATATGTGTTGTTTTGGTTTATGAAAATTAACATATTTATTAAATTACCATTTGATTATAGTTAAAAACTGTAAGGCCGTATAATAAACCAAAATTGAATAGTACAGTTATGGTTTTAAAAAGTATAACAGATGGTTAAAATCGTTATGTTATGGCTTTTAATAATATAAACGGTTATGGACAGTTATGGTTTTTTATATTTTTGTAAAGACCAAACCGTTGTCATCCCTAATTTCAAAGTTTAAGTTAGTAGAGACTTTTGTTAGTAAGTTCAATAGGCATATGACCTATATTAATTAATGTCCCTTATTTTGTCGTTACACTTATTTAAGTTTTTTTTGTTACAGCGGAGATCCCAACAAGGATCGTGGTAATCTAATTTAACACATCATTTAATAAACTACCATTAAAGATCACTCTAGGTGTCTTCCAACCGAGTTTATCACGCGTTAGGAATTTCTAAATCCCTCTCGGAGGGTCACTGTATGTCAGGTAATCCTCCGCTTGCTCCATACCAGTATGGACTAGCCAATCGATACAAGAGTTAGTCTCCCTATAAATGGACCTCAAGATGAATGATTTGTTTCTGGCAAGTATTGCACGAATCTGATCTATCCACATCGCTGACGTCCCTCGACCCCTCCTCGACTTATGGATTACCTCTATGGTCTCGGAGGAGTTCACTTCCACTATCACATCAACCATTCCTAAATCTTCTAATCTCTGAAGACCCTCTCTAAGTACAACTAGATTTATTAAAGCAGGTGAATGATGAGTACCTGTGAAAGAAAAGCCAGGAATCCAATTACCGTGTTCGGACCTTGTTAATCCTCATCTACCTCTTTTCTTTCTCCATTCGCTAAAGCCTCCATCTGTGCTTAATTTTACCCCTCGAAGCGGCTTGGTCCATCCAACAAGCTCAATGGCACACTTTCTTGGCGACGATCTTCCCGGGGTTAAGCCCCAAACCTTGGTATAGTTAGTCGTCGTATATAACGCCTACTCTAGCAACCCTTTTCCACTTGGAAATTCACCCTCTCTAAAAAAACATTGTTCCGCTCTTGCAAAATTACCTTAACGAGTGCTCCGAATTTCACACATTCCGTAGCACACATTCCGTAGCACTCCCGCGAACAATTCTTTACTTGCAATGTTCTTTGACCACCACCTATTGTCTCGAGTATCCACATGTGGCTCAAGTCAGATCTCTTCCTCAGAACCTGCCTGGACCGAACCTGTCTAGTGAGGATGAACGCCTACTGCCGTCAGCTGTTGTTCCTCGTCGCGAGTCAACAACTCATTGTCTTTCACTGAACTGCTGTGTTTCAGACCTGGAGCTTATCTCCCCAAAGTTTCTTGGAGTAGGTATAGACCTGCTAAACCGCTGCTGCATAAGAGAGACGCCACTAGCAGCTGCAAAATCCCCCTGTGGCTGCTAATTCTCACCCATCACGAGTTGCTACAATGAAGACGAAGGACCCAAAGAATTAGCTGCAAAAACCCTTCCACCAGAGTTGTTACGAATGATTCTTCTCCTAATTAACTCCTGAACCCCCTTCAACATAACACAATCCCAAAAGAAAGGGATCGCATTCTCTTCAACCAAACCACATCATGGACACAATCCGGAAGTAAGCGTACCACGCTTAGTCAAATTTCCTCGCATAGCTAAACGATCTTGCACATCCTGCCAAATTAATACTCTAGTTTTTTTAGGACAGATTAACTTCCAAATTTGTTCTGAATTGATTTCTAATACCCTCCCATTATCATCATACTCCCAAACGGCTGATCCGGCCGTCTAAACACCGCGTAGCTCATGTATCCAAGACAATTTGTCCTCAGAATCACTATCAAGGTCCCATATAACACTCGTGAGTTCCATTAACTTGGACATCGAGAGAAGATGTTGGAATTTCTCCAATCCCAAACCCCATCCTCTGTAATATATTCATTCGCTTTCTTGAATTTCTTACTCACCTCAATCACATGGATATCATGGTCGATTAGCGGCGAGTCACTTAACCACAAGTCCAACCAAAAGGATATCTTCTGACAATTTTGAAAGAGACATCGGGATCCCCATCTAACTACGACAATACCTTCCGCGATTGCTTTACACATTCTCGACTCACTAGGCTTAGACACATACTATAACAAACTAGTTCTGAAGTACTTTTGCCGCATCATCACCGGCCAAATTGTCAGCTCATCATGAAATAACTTCCATCCCAGCTTTCCTAATAGTGCTTTATTCATATCCTCCGCCAAACGAAAACCCATACCTCCAACTCTCTTCGGTCTACATATGTCCTTCCAAGCCACCCAATTAATATATCTCTCTTCTTCGGTAATCCCAAAATAAACTCTCTCCTAATCTCATCAATCTCCTAGCACACGCAAGTAGGTAATTTCTCCCCATGCATAATGTACATCAGGGATGCACTTAGAACGGAATAAGCAAGTGTTATGCGACCCGCCAGGGAAAGGGTGTTGCCCTTCCATCTTGCCAACTTTCCATGAAGTCCATTGATGATCTCGCCAAAGAAACCTCTTGGCCTTCTACTATAAAGGATAGGAATACCAAAATATTTTCCAAGACCCTCACTTATTTGATAACCACTTCGCGTCGTGATCCTTGAAGCCTCGCCCTCATCAACATTCTTTGAAAAATAGATAATAGACTTGCTTCTACTAATTGCCCCTCCTCCTAGCAAAATGTAGTCAAGGTTTCCTGTAAAATATCAAGATTAGCAACAGTCGCTTCAGCAAATAAAATAAGGTCATCCGCAAAGAAAATACTAGAGATAGGAGTTCCCCCTGAAGTAAAAACTAGTTTTCATTGGCCACACTTTGTATTCATTTGTTATTAATTTTTTAATTTACCTCATTATGCGTAACTTAATGACACTACCAAGTCCCACCCCTTTATGATTACGAAAGAACGCCTATCTTTACTTGGTTTGAAACAAATGCATCGAAAATTATATAATAATCTAGGTTAAATTAGATATATTGAAATTTAAAAACTAAAATTTAAATACTAGATTTAATCAATTAAATAATAAATATGCAATTTGATCAAAGACCAACACAATAATTTATATACCTTGGAGATATTTTTATATGTATGGTTTTAGTTTATGAAAATTAACATATTTATTAGATTACCATTTGATGTAGTTAAATCTATAAAACCATTTAAAAAACTAGAATTTTAAAAAAATAAAACCGATGATTAAGGTAATAACTTTAAATAATATAAATATTTATAGTTATGATTTTTTATATTTTTTTTTTAAAAACCAAACTGTTGTCATCTGTTACAAAGTTTAAGGTAGTACACTACAAGAAATAGTAGTATTAGCGACGAAACTATTGCGACAACAACTAAAATGGTCTCTAATAATATTTTGGGTGAATTATATATAGGGTCTTGGAGACCATCTTTCTTCTCTATAGAGTATAGTCTAAAAAGCTATTCTTCTTAGGGACCTCAGTTTTGACAATAGTCTTTTCTACCCTTACTAACACTAAAAGACAAAAGGGTGATGTCACTTTTTCTCTCTCCAATACCTACCACTACCCACCTACCTCCAACCTCCCACCACCTACCACCGACCTCCGACCACCAGTCACCGGAAAAAAAAATATAGAGTATCGGAAAAACATAGAGTACTCTATATATTTGCTCAGTACTCTATAAATTTACGGAGTACTCTCTAAATTTTTTCGAGTGCACTAATAAAATCACGGAGTAATCTAAGAAAAACTCGGAGTACTCTAAGAAAATTCTCGGAGTACTCTAAGAAAATCTCAGAGTACTCTAAAAATTGGTGAGTATTCTATTAATTTGATGAGTATTATTAAAAAAAAAAAGAGTAAAAAGCCAAAATAAATATTTTATTCACATTTCTAATTACAAAAAATAAACAATTCAAATTATCTTTTACATTGACCAGATCTGGTCAAACCAAATCTAAAAAAAAATTAAAAGAATACAAAAAACAAGCGTACTAAGTACGCTGAACAAAAAAAAAATCAGCATCTTCGCTGGAGCATCCAACATCGAGCGCCACCACAAGCTTCCTCTAGCTGCGCAGCAACCTGTCTTCAACACTAAAACACCACCACCACCATAACACCTCCACCACCACCTGCCTTCTCGCAACCTCTCATGGCCATCATCTTCTTCGTTGCTTCATAAAGATCCGACGACTGTGAAGCAAGCAAATCACATTGAACAGCAGATCGAGATCTCTGGTGCAGCAGATCAAGATCTCCTCGGCTTCGTTGCTTCGCTGCACCACACCTCCGACGAGCTGATTTCCTCAAACAGCCATGGAAGAAAAGAAACATGCAGCAACCTGAGGCGCGCGTGAACGGAGCAGCAGCAGAGGTCTTCGCCGATCGTGTTTCGCCTGGATCTCGTCTGGAAGATGGATAGGTGGTTGGAGCTTCAACGTAGCAGATCGAGCTTCACCAGTCTGTTCGAGGAAGTGTTATGGTGGTGGTAGTCCTCTTCTTCTCCGGCGAGTCGAGAAGCGAGCTCCGGTGGTTCGATCTCCTGCGCGAGAGCATCGAAGAATGGTGTTGGTTGTGTAGCTATTTCGGTGGTGGTATTGGTGGCGGTTTGGGAGTTCACGTCGGAAGAGGGGATTGGGGAGGAGAGGGAAGTGAGAGAAAAGTGGACTGATAATATAATGGTAGGGTTCCTAATTTAGTATATATAGCCAAAAAAAAAGAGGATAGTAAAGTAATTGGGGTTTTGGGTTTTATGTGTTAAAAACTTTCTGAGGTCTTTAGTAAGAAGAGACTCTTGGAGGGGTTGCTATCTTGAAGGGGGGGGGGGGGGGGGGGGGTGTTCAAAACCCTAAATAGCATTTTCTCTAATATTTTTAAAAAACAAAATGGCCTCTAATTATAATTTTAGCGGCAATATTTGCCGCTAAAGATAAAGTTAATAGAGGCAAAAACAAATAATTTGCTACTAAAGGTATCTTTAGCGATGAACTTATAGAGATGACAAATAACAATTATTAGCAGTAGAATTAAAATTTTTAGTGTTAAATTTTTTATCGCTAAAGATGCTATTTTTTGTAGTGTTAGTGGCTTCTGCTAGGAGGTTCAGTAGGCCTATGACCTTTATTAATTAATGCCCCTTATTGTGTCGTTACACTTATTTAAGTTAATATAAAGTATAGTCCTAGTAAAACTAGTTTTCGTTGGCTACACTTGTACTCCCTCCGTCCCAAAAATAATGTCCACTTAGCATTTTCACACAGATTAAGAAATGTCATTATTGAACCCTACATGTACAAAAATACCCTTAATAAATTTCATAATGCACACCTATTTCTATGCATAGGAAAATGCAATCAAGTATAAAATAATAATTCAAATAATTATAAATTAAAAGAAAAGTAGGGGTAATAAGGTAAAAAAGTAGAAAAAGTTGTCTTGAAATGGTAAGTAGACATTATTTTTGGGACACCATATTTAGTAATGTGGACATTATTTTTGGAACGGAGGGAATATTCATTTATGTTAATTTTTAAATTTACCTCGTTGTGCGTAAGTTAATCACTCCCAAAGTCCCAAGTCCCAAGTCCCACCCCTTTATGATTACGAAAGAACGCCTTATCTTGGTTTAAAACAAATGCATCTAACCTAATTTCATCTACTCCCTCTGCTCCATTTTTATTTGTTTAAGTTTATAAAAAAGGATGTCTAATATTATTTGTTTTATTTTTCAATATCAAAATATATTTTCCTCACGTTTTCCAATATTTTCTTTTCAAATAAATGATGTTATGTATATCGATTAAAGGTATTTTTGTAAAAGAAGAAATATTAATTGTTTTTTTAATCTTCGTGTACTAGAAAAAAGTGTACAAACAAAGGTGGGAGGGAAGGAGTAACATTATTTTAATGTTACATAAAACTGAATATTGTCCCCTCTTCATTGTAGTCTGCAGAGTACACAACTAGAGGTTTAGGAAACGCAATAATCATAAAGACGATGGATAAAGAAAGAGTTATGAAAGCATTGTCACCTCCTCATGTACTAGTACTCCCCTTACCACTTCAAGGCCCTGTTAATTGCATGCTCAAATTAGCAGAAATATTCTGTCTTGATGACATACAAGTAACATTTCTCAACACACAATATATCCAACAACGTTTGTTAAGTTACTCTAATAACGTAGAATCTCACTTTAAACGTTATCCCAAGTTTCGTTTCAAGATTATCCCAGATGGTCTTCCGGATGATCATCCGCGCACAGGTGATCAAATTATAAACATAGTAGATGCAATGGAAAGAGTTACCTACCCGCTCCTAAAAGAGATACTGCTAACTTCTGGCTCAATTGGTTCCAAGTCTGAGAATCCTGTGAGTTGCATCATAGCAGATGGGATTTTCTGCTTTGCTGTTGATCTTGCTAAAGAGATCGGAATTCCACTTATTTATTTTGATACAGTTAGTCCCTGTGGTTTATGGACTTTTCTTTGTCTTCCCGAACTCATCCAAGCAGGAGACCTTCCTTTCACTGGTAAAATTTCTTTTTTCCTTGTAATCATTTTATGCCTATGAAATTGATTTTTCAATCCAGTGTTTGTACTTGCAGGGTTCTTAAACATATTGGTTACTTACTAATTTAGTCCAAAAAATTCAATTCATCATCCTCAAAAAGTCTGCCCAAGAATAATTTTAAAAATCCTTCCCTTTTTATTTTCATGATTACATCATCTTCTTAATCATTGTTGGTACTATTATAAATTGCACAGTTAGTCCCTGTATCATGCCAACAGTGGCCAATCAAAGGGGCTTGATAAATTAAAATCTTAGTTTTAAATTTGTTATGAAAATAAAGTATCTTTTTATACGTTGTTATTGATTTAATCTATTATATTTTGTTTTGCCTAGTAACTTCTGTATCATCAGCACCAAGTTATTTGTCTATGATTATTCATAATTTAGCCATATTGGAGTAATTTCTATTTCCTTTTCTTCTATATCTATCACAGATAATGACTTGAGTACACCTATAAATAGTGTCCCCGGTATGGAAGGCATACTCAGGCGCCGCGATCTATCAAGTTTCTGCAGAACCTTTGAACTAAATAAACGAATAACTCAAATGCTTCTAAAGGAGCGTAAGCAGTTTCCCCTAGCTCAGGGGATAATACTTAACACATTTGATGCCCTTGAAGGTCCAATAATTAGTCAAATGGGAAATCTTTGTCAAAATGTTTACGCAATTGGGCCACTACACGCTCATGTGAAGTCAAGATTAATGGCTATGGCTACGGAAACAACGCTCGTCCCAGATAATTCTTATGGTCTTTGGGAAGAAGACAGAAAATGCCTGATATGGCTTGATGCACAACCATCCAAATCTGTTATTTATGTTAGCATTGGCAGTATTGCAGTCATGACAAAAGATCAACTCATAGAAATGTGGCACGGTTTGGTAAATAGTGGCGTAAGATTCTTATGGGTGCAAAGGCCTAATTCTATTTCTGGATTAGATGATTTCAAAGTTCCTGAAGAATTGTCTATAGCTACTGAGGAGAGGGGTTGTATCGTGAGTTGGGTTGCGCAGGAAAAAGTTTTAGACCACTTTGCAATTGGTGGATTCTTAACTCATAGTGGGTGGAATTCGACGTTGGAAAGTATAGTAGCTGGTGTGCCGATGATTTGTTGGCCATATGTATTTGACCAACTGGTAAATAGTCGATACGTTGACGAGGTATGGAAGCTTGGGTTAGACATGAAGGATACTTGTGATAGAGTCATTGTTGCGAGGATGATTAAGGAGGTTATGGATAATCGTAGCGTTGAGTTCCAGCGAAGGGCTGCTGAAATGGCGCATTTGGCAAAAGAAAGTGTTTGTGAGGGTGGAACTTCATACAACGACTTTACACGTCTAATTGAAGACATTAAATTGTTAAGGTTGTAACTCTCCTGAAGCATATCGTTTGTAAGGTCTAGTGCAGTAGTTAGGAACGCAACTACTTAGTGTAGAAAATAAAAACCTAATACATGTAACAGTAAACATTGACGACCTTAAGAGTATCTTTAGTGGTATGGTATTTTGGAACGAGCATTTGCAAAATGACTAAAAGTTGATTTTTGTAAGAAAATGATATTATTTTATAGAGAAGACTATTTTAGTAGCTTCTTGCAAAATGAGAGAAAACTTTGCAAAACCCTATTAATTAAAAAATAAATAATTATTCAAAAAACTCTATTTAAAAGATTTTATTGGCACCGCTACCGGAGATTGAACCCATGTCACTCGTACGACAAGCGGGAATACTTACCACTATACTACAAAGACTTGGTCACCCCTAGATAGTGATATAGATCAACACTAAGTCAGTGTTTGTTTACACTTATTGAGATCTTAATCCGATTCGTTAAGACACTGGATCAATAAGACAGTTTGTTTTTTATGACCAATTCAGATATGAATGCCTCTTAATTGGTCTGTTTCATCAAGATTCTAAACTAAGTCTGAATCATGCAGACACGGCCTCTTAACAAAATAAGTTTATTCAGCTGTTCATTCAGCATTCAGTACTTATTACTTAAAATAAAAACACCTAAATAGGAGGGTCAACTAAACAAGTGTACGGGTCGTTCCAAGTAATAAGTAAGTAAAGTAGGGATAATCGTCTCCACAAGGATTGCGAGTTAATATTAACATGTTTAAATAAATAGTAGAACTAATTGTAATGATAAATGAAATAGATATTTGTTTTGGTTTTTGAATAATAAAAGGTAAACACAAAAACACTGAGTAAACTAAATTAAACTAGAAAATAAACTAAAAAGACTATGCAACTATGAGTAATATACTAGAGTCTCACTAGGAAATCACCTAAATTCATAATCTAATGCATTTGTTTTAAGGGTAAAGTGGGTAATTGGTATTAGTCGGGACTCTACTATCTTCCTAACTCCCGTCAGGGTAAACCTAGGAATCTATTCTACGGTATTACAGACCCCGTCTGGGCGACTATAAGCTACTTTCAAATAAGTATAATCTTACCAAATTGGCTACGTGGTTAGATAAGGTCGCCAGACTCAATAACGAACGCTACACGTTTCTATCATAGTTCTATAGTTAAACCCCCGCCCTTCCGCCTTTCTGGATGATCACCGCCACTAGTGAATAGCCTAATTACTAAAACCTACCCTTGATTCGCGACATCAATGATAGTAAATAAATACAATAATAGAATGAATATGCAATTACGTGCCTTATTTAAATTGGAATAATCTCAAATCTTAAATTAGAAACTAGGGTTCATCCCCATAATACGAGTCCCAAGTAATTTAGATTTAGCTCATATTGAAATACAAAAAATAAATAAAACTAAATTAAGACATAATATGAAATTAACTAAAAAGAACCTAACCTATGGAATGATTGGGCTGTTGTTGAAGAAGAATGGTCTTCTCCAACTTCTGCCCTTTGCTTCCAAGCGTTCTGCCTTTGCCGTTTCTTAAAATATGATATAATATGAAGCTCAATTGAGAGATGGTGATTAATGAGATCTAAGGAACCTTTTGTAATGATTAAAAATATATTAGGTCAACCTTGGGCTCAATAAAGTATAGGGCTCAAATTCATTTATATTCCCAAATTTGCTATACACACTTCATTAAAAAAGGTGCAACTTTTGCATCGTGAGTCCAAATCACCTGAAACCACTTATTAAATTTCGTTAACTCAGAGGTTTATCTATTTCATTTGAACCACCAAAATAGATTATGCACCATTTGGGCTTAGGAAGGGTTTGAAGTGACGACTTTCTAGTTTCAAGTGCTTCTCTACCTTCACTAAAGTGATGTCTTTTTCTCCTTTGACACTTCCATTTGATCTTGGACCTTAAACTTCACTTCTTCTCGTCATCTTAATGCCTTATAGCATCCATGTATCTAAAAACTCCACACTAAACAAAGAAAGTAATGCACAAAAGCTCTAAAAGTAACAATAAGTATAAAACAAAGGTAGAGAGTGCAATATATAAATATATACTTATAAATCTATGACCTAAGTTCATTTTCTACCTAAAATTATGTCTCTAAATGGTATTTATTTATGACAAACAAGGAGACATCACCCCCTACCCCCCACCCCAACTCGAATAACTCCGCTCCTGTCCGTAGGTAAAAATAATTTTTTTATTAAATACTACATCAATTATATCCCAAATAAAATTATATCATGTTAATTTTGCATAGCATTCTATACCTAATATACTTAAGGAAAATATATTGGTTTATATTTAATTATTTGGTCCTTTTTTTTTTACAAGATTATTTAGTACTTTCATCTTTCCTATAAATAACCTACCAACCCAATTTTCTTTACACACTCTCAAACAAGTTACATAAGAAAAATTATATATATATATATAATTATAATTATAATTTCAAAAATCCTAAACTAATCATACATCATACCTTATTTTGTGAATAAATAACCTCCCCTTTCCTCCCAAAACATTCCACCATAAATAACCTCCCCTTTCTTCCCAAAATATTCCACGATGGTGGTTTCGCGGTAGAAAATCTGCAGCAGCAAAGCATGGCGAGGTTGTTAGGTTGTGGTGGCTTTCATACGGTGGTTTTGAGGGTCTTATGCGAGCAAGTCGAGGTATCCATGGCGAAGCTCGTGGTTTCAAGCAAAATTCGTTAATGGAAAAATTTCAAGCGGAGCTCGTGAATGTCGAAGTTATAGGCAGAGCACGGTAGTGGTTGACTTTGTCTTAGTTCAAATGTCGATATACAGCTTCGTGGTGGCTCAACCGGAGCTCTAGTTACAGTGGTGGTTTCATTCGTTTGCGGTGGGTTCTATCGAGTTTTGTCATGGAGCTGGCAAGACACAATGGTAGTGACTCGTGTAAGATTGCTTTCCCGAGCTACAATTTGCCATGATTACATATTTGGTGCTTTCTGCTGAGTTTTGCTTTGGTGGTTTGAATCGAGCTAAAGTTGTGCTTGGAATAAGATGATTACATCATTGTTGTTGACATCCTAGTTTTTTGCAAATCTAGATTTTTGTAATATTAAAATTAATGGAGGTTATTTTTCATTTTACTTCATTTTATTTTATTTTACTTTAAATTGTTTTTGTTAAGATTTTTTTGGTAATATTCCAATTGAAATCTATATATAGTGTATTCATTTTATTTTATTTAAAATTGTTTTTGTTAAGATTTTTTTGGTAATATTCCAACTGAAATCTATATATATTGTATTTATTTTATTTATTTTTGTGTTATTTTTATTTTGTTATTGTTGAATAAAATAAATCAATAATAAAATACTGCTCAGAATTACATTTAGATATTTTTTTTTGAATATATTCAAAAACTATTTTAGTATATTCATAAATTTTGGAGCCATTTGGAGCCAATTTAGAGAATTTTTGAATCTGACTCAAAAATCTTAGCCAACTTAGAAATTTTCATTAGCCAACTTAGAAATAGCTACTAAAAAATTTATGTAGATATATTAAACTTGAAGTATTTTTGTATTTAGTCACCTAATTGTTTGTGTGTTTAATAAAAACTATTGAACAAGAATATTGCAAGTATCCATTATTTATGGCCATCGATCAATCAGGATCAATTATACCATTATAATATATATAGTATTTATGGTCATCGATCAATTAGGATCAATTAGACTATTATAACATATATAGTATATTTTAATTGCTAGTTTCCATGTTAAAACAATATCTGTACAGTACATAATTGCCTCTAATGCATGAATGAAAAACAAGCCTTTACATCTATTCTTTTCTTCATGGTATCAGAGCGGGTTAAAATAAAACCTGCGAAAACCCTAAAAGGCCCAAACACCTTATAAACCAAATGGCCGACGATCCTAAGTCAAAGTCAGAAGAATCTTCTTATAAAATTCAAGCTTTTCAATCTAGTCATGTAAAAACCATTGTCATTACAGTGGACGTTAACTCCCCCTTTTTCCTTCAATCTTCGGATCATCCTGGATTGATATTTGTGGTAACTCCTTTGGAAGAAAATGGAGAAAACTATTTTATTTGGAAACTTATTATGATGAATGCATTGGAATCCAAAACGAAAGTTGGATTCATTGATGGAACATTAAGCAAACCAAGTGTAAATTCTGAAGAGCTCGTTCCTTGGATTAAATGCAATGTTATGGTACGTTCGTGGCTCGTAAACTCCATATGCAAAGAGATTCGGAATAGCGTTGCTTACACATCAACATCAAGAGAGATATGGTTGGATCTGGAAGAGAGATTTTCTCAAGGTAATGCTCCTAGAATTTATGAGATTAGACGTGCAATTGCTTTTCTACAACAAGAAAGTGTGTCTATATCTTCATATTATGGAAAACTTAGAGGGTTATGCGATGAATTGCAAACAATAAATCTGGTACCCACATGCTCATGCGGATGCATTTGTGGCGCATCTAAAAAGATGCAATCCATGAGGGAGAGTGATAAAGTCCATGATTTTCTTATGGGACTTGATGCTGAGTTTACAACCGTGCGATCACAAATTTTGAGCATCGACCCATTGCCAAGTCTTGGACGAGCATACGCCATCGCTGCCCAAGAAGAAAAACAACAAGCCATCGTCACTTCAAGAACACCCAACATAGATTCAACGGCTTTATTAGCAAATAAACATACATCAAAGTTCAAATCAAGCAACGGACAATTTGGAAACAAGCCTTTTTGTGATCATTGCAAGAAAAAAGGTCATATTAAAGGCCATTGTTTTCATATCGTTGGCTATCCAGAAAATTGGAGAAAGAATGGAAAGTTTAACTCCAGACATCAAAACAGTCAAAGGTTTTCAGAAATTCCAAGCGCTAATCATGCCATTACAAACTATCAAAGTCCACCATATAATACAGGAAGTAGAAAGGAAGAAAACTTGGTGTCTTCACGACTTACAGAAGAACAACTCCAGCAGCTTTTGACGATGCTCAACACCAACAACACGCAGATAGTAATGCAACTCCATCTGCAAACTTTGCCAATTTTTCGGGTATGATGTACAACAAAATTACTTGGGTCATTGACTCAAGAGCGACAGATCATTTTGTATCATCAACAAGCCTACTGACAAACTGCATATATAACCCAAATATTCCACTTGTAAGCATACCAGATGGGCGTAAAGTGGCAGTGCGTGCTATTGGGCGTGTGGTGTTAAGCAACAATTTAATTTTGAATAATGTTCTTGGCATTCCAGAATTTGATTGCAACTTATTATCTGTGAATAATTAATAAAAGATTGGAATTGTGCATTAATCTTTTATTCTGGTGGTTGCATTATACAGGACTTAGCCTCGAGGAAGCTGATTGGAATGGGTAGAGCGAGAGATGGTCTTTATTACTTCGAGCCGATGAGAGAAGGTGTGGCACTCATGACAACGACATTTGACTTGGAGTTATGGCACAAGCATCTCGGTCACCTACCTCTTGAGATAATGTCACTTATATTCGGTTCTTTAGTTTCGTCTTCTTGTCGTAAAAGTTTTATTTGTGATGATTGTCATAGGGCAAAACAAACTAGGCTTCGGTTTCCCGTTCATACCAATAAAACGAAAAATCCTTTTGAATTGTTACATTCTGATATTTAGGGTCCATATCATACTGCATCTCATTCAGGGGCACATTATTTTTTAAGCATTGTGGATGATTTTACGCGAACAACGTGGGTGTATCTAATCAAATCGAAATCTGAAACTGGTGATTATCTGATGCACTTCTGTCATTGGGTAAAAACACAGTTTAGCTTGCAAGTAAAGACAATAAGGTCGGATAACGGGAAAGAATTTCTAACAAATAAGTTGTCTTAGTTTTATTCAGATCATGGCATGGAACGACAAACTAGTTGTACTTACACCCCACAACAAAATGGAGTAGTGGAGCGGAAACATCGACATTTGTTGGAAGTAGCCAGAGCCTTGCGATTCAGTGCTAATCTACCTATCTCATTTTGGGGAGAATGTGTCATGACAACTGCATATTTGATAAATAGAATGCCGATATTAACTCTTCAAAACAAGACACCATATGAAGCTTTACTTGGTCGTACACCATCGTATGATCATTTAAGGACCTTCGGGTGCCTTTGTTATGCTCATTCATCACCAAAATATCCGGACAAGTTTGCGTCTCGCTCAAGAAAAGGATTATTTGTAGGTTATCCTTACGGACATAAAGGTTACAAAATTTATGATATATCAATAAAGAAGATTTTTGTTTCTCGGGATGTAGTGTTTTATGAAAGATGGTATCCTGGTGTGTCATTGCCGAACAATCCGAATTTATCCACCTCGATTCCGGAGCCAATTGATTCTGATAATTTTACCACATCTATTAATACTTCAGAAGTTCAGCCTCAATTTGCTCAACATGATTCACCTGATTTAGTGTCTTCTAATGTATCTGAATCTCAAAATAATTCAGCCGACTCTCCACCTTCTGAAGTAGCAATTTCAACAGCAGATGATAACTTAGATGTCCAAAATGATCATAAAAGAGTACGACAGACTCTCATCGGCTTGCTGGCTTTGATTATGTTCTGTTGCCATCTCTTCAACCTCCTCGTTTGCCCAATCTATCAGCTAACTATACGGTATATCCGCTTGCTCAATATATTTCATATGATAACTTGTCTCATGCACATAAAGTCTATTTAGCTGCCATCTTGTCTGGAGATGAGTCGACTTCTTTCACACAGGCAAATAAATATAAACATTTGCGTGATGCCATGAGGAGGGAAATCAAATCTCTTGAGGAAAATAAAACATGGATTCTTGAACCATTACCTCCTAGAAAACGTGCAATAGACTCTAAATGGGTTTATCGCATCAAATATAAGCCAGATGGGAGCATTGAACGGTATAAAGCGCGATTGGTTGTTAAAGGATTTAAACAATTAGAAGGTGTTGATTTTCATGACACTTTTTCTCCAGTTGCGAAACTAGTCACTGTGAGAACCTTGTTAGCAATAGCATTTGTACGGCATTGGGAAATTCACCAACTCGTTGTGAACAACACATTTCTTCATGGTGATCTTCATGAAGAGGTGTACATGACAATTCCTCAAGGTTTTTCTAAAAGAAATGAGAATTGTGTGTGTATATTGAGGAAGTCTCTTTATGGTCTACGCCAAGCATCGCGAAATGGGTACCAAAAGTTTCCTACTTGCCTCACTTCAGTTGGGTTTAATCAATCAGGGTCTGATTATTCGTTATTTACACACACACGAGGTTCATTTTTTACTGCCATCCTTATTTATGTTGATGATGTTATCATCACAGGAAATGATCCAGCCACAATCAGTCGAATTAAGATCCACCTTCATCAGAAATTCCGCATTAAAGATTTGGGAAAATTAAAATATTTCCTTGGAATTGAGGTGGCCCGATCACCTACTGGAATCATATTTAGTCAGCGAAAATACACTCTTGACATAATATCAGAATGTGGTATGATGGGGTCCAAACCATGTAGTTTCCCAATGGACCAGAAACATTGTTTATCGGCTGACAAGGGAGATCCATTTGGTGATACAGCAAGATATCACCGACTTATTGGACGTTTGCTTTATCTCACTATTACACGACCTGACATTTCTTATTCTGTTCACATTCTTAGCCAGTTTATGCAACTTCCTCGCGAGCCTCATTGGGAAGCCGCACTTCGACTACTTCGATATCTCAAAGGAAATCCTGGCCAAAGTATTCTATTTTAATCTGACTAACAACTTAAATTTCGGGCATATTGCGATGCTGATTGGGCTGGATGTCCTACCACACGTCGATCTACAACTGGTTACATTATTTTTCTTGGTGATTCACCCATTTCATGGCGCTCAAAGAAACAAACAGTTGTCTCCCGATCATCAGCTGAAGCAGAATACAGAAGCATGGCAGCAACAACTAGTGAACTCGTATGGCTCTGTCGTCTTCTTCATGATCTTCATGTTGATTTTGTAGACCCCATACCTCTATATTGTGATAACCAGGCTGCAATTCATATAGCGGCTAATCCAGTTTTTCATGAGCGCACAAAGTACATCGAGGTTGATTGTCATTTTATTCGAGATAAGATACAAGCAAATGAACTCACCACTTGCCATATCTCCTCCAAAAATCAACCTGCTGATATATTTACTAAAGCACTTGGTCGAAATCAATTCCATCATCTTTTAGGCAAGTTGGGCATTTCTATGCTTCATGCTCCAACTTGACGGGAAGTATTAAACAAGAATATTGCAAGTATCTATTATTTATGGCCATCGATCAATCAGGATCAATTATACCATTATAATATATATAGTATTATGGCCATCAATGGCAGACCTATGTTGGGCCCATAGGGGGCTCAAGCCCCCCCTGACTTTTTTTTTTAATATTAGTATCTTGTTGTTAAAGAAAGCTTTTTTTAATTTTTTATAAGCCCATTAATTTTCTTTAACCTAACTGAAACATTATTTTCTATAAATTACACAGTATTATCTCTACAAATATTACTTTAATATCAATCTTTTACGAATTATTCTGGATTCATTCGACAGCCGCAACAATCTACTTCTTTACAAAAGCTTAAAAAATTTAGTAAGTTTTTTAATTTATGTGCTTTTTTAAGAATTTGAATTATTTTATGTGAATTATAAATTTTTTATATGAATTTAAAACTTATTAATAAAATTGAGAGATGAATATACAATTTTTTTTTTTATATGAATGGCGTATAAATTGATGTTTCTGTATAATTATAGCTTCTTTTTTTTTTTTTAATTTCAATCTAAGGCAAAAAAAAAACCCCTACGTTCCATCATGGAACAGAACTTCCATGTCTGTGATTACATTTTTTAGGCGGCCAGTGATTTACTTTTTTTTTTCTTTAAATTATAAAAACTACTAATTAAAATTTCAGGTATATGAATTGAATATTTATTTATTTACTATAACAACTAATTACTTTTCAAAACTAGAAAAAGTATAATTATTAATTTACTTATTTTAATTTTAATAGAATATTTATTTAGACAAAAAACCATCACATAGGATTAATGAATAGTTGATTATATAGTGGTGAATTGAACAGATAGTTGATATATATATATATATATATATATATATATATATATATATATATATATATATATATATATATATATATATATATATATATGACTTTATTGATTATTTTACCTTAGAGAACTTGCTTGCAAATCTTTTTTAAGATAATATTCAATAAAGATTAATTTTATTACTAATTTTGACATTTTATATCTCTAATACGTGAAATTTCAATTCTATTTTTTATAGTTATGAAAAATTATTATAAAAGAAAAACGCCTCCTACTCAAGAAGATGAAGATGACCAATCAACTCTTGAAGTCAATCTAAACGATCTTCCTTCAGACCCTGCATTAAGACCAAAAATTTCGAGTTACAATCCTAATGCTCAAGATCAACTTCGTAGAGCATATTTACTGAATGGTCCCTGCCAACCGCAAGATTATACATTTCCTTTGAAGAGTTTTGGAGATCAAAAGAGAAAATTCAATAAAGCGTGGTTTACTGAATATAGTACTTGGTTGGAGTATAGCAAATCAGAAAACAAAGCATAGTGTTTATGTTGCTATCTTTTCAAATCAGATATTGGGGCTCAGTCGGGTGGTGATACTTTTGTTACAGAAGGTTTTCAAAACTGGAAGAAACCAACTAAATTTAGAGATCATGTTGGAGGCTCGAACAGTTCTCATAATAAATATTATGGAAAATGCAGAGATTTGATGAATCAAAAACAACATCTTGAAACAATCATCTGCAAGACTTCAACTCAAGATAAAATCGAATACAAAAGGAGGTTAAATGCTTCTATTGAGGCGACTCGATTTCTTATGTTACAAGGACTCCCATTCCGTGGCCATGATGAAAGTGAAAGCTCCACTAACCCAGGTAACTTTAAACAACTTCTAAAGACTTTTCGTAGAATTAGTCCCGATATTGAGGCCGTTACTTTGAATAATGCTCAAAAAATAATAGAAATGACTAGTCCAAGTATTCAAAAAGATATTGCACGTGCTTATGGAATGGAAACTATAAACATAATTTTGAGTGATTTAGGTAATGCACATTTTTGTCTTATGGTTGATGAATCACGTGACAACTCTATGAAGGAACAAATGGCATTAGTGATACGATACATTGATAGAAAAGGTCATGTGATTGAACGATTTGTGGGTATCGAACATGTTTCTGATACTAGTGCAAAAACCTTAAAAGATGTGATGAATTCTTTAGTAGACATAAATTGAGTATCTCTAAGTTGCGGGGTCAGGGTTATGATGGAGCTAGTAACATGCGAGGCCAGTTCAATGGTTTGAAGTCGTTAATATTAAATGAGAATTCTTGCGCATATTATATTCATTGTTTTGCTCACCAATTACAACTAGTTTTAGTGGGAGTTGCAAAGAATAATGATCATATTGTAGAACTTTTTGAGTTTATTACACGAGTGTTAAAAGTTTTTGGTGCATCATGCAAACGACGTGATATACTTAAAGAGACCAAGGCTAAAAGAATTGTGGATGCATTAGAAAAAGGGGATATAGTGAGTGGAACAGGTTTAAACCAAGAAACAAATCTCAGGCGTGCATGTGATACATGGTGGGGATCTCACTACAATACTTTGGTTAGTGTGACTCATATGTTTAGTGAAGTGATGGAGTGTCTTGAAGTTATTGGAGTTGATGCTACAGATGGACCTCAGCGCGTTGATGCACAAAATATTGGTGAGAGACTTTTGTCATTTGATTTTATTTTTAGTTTATTATTTATGAAGAAAGTATTGGCAATAACAAATGAGTTATCACAAGCACTACAAAAAAAAGATCAAAATATTGTGAATGCAATGGTATTGGTTAGGTTATCAAAAATTCAATTTCAAAATTTGAGAGACTTCTTTGAATAATGACGTTTCGTCCTTCTGTGAAAAATATAAAGTTAGTGTTCAACAAATGGATGATATATATATTGCACGGGGACGAAGAAGGCGTGGCGAAGAAAATATGAAAAACTTGTATCACTATCAAGTTGAGACTTTTTATTCCATCATTAACTTGCAACTTGTGGAGTTAAATGCTCGGTTTTTCTGAAAGTGGTATGGAATTGCTTTTATGTATAGCTTGTTTGAATCCGTCTCACTCGTTTTCTAGTTTCGATAAAGATAAACTTCTACGTTTAGCTGAATTTTATCCAAATGATTTCACTGACTTTGATAGGATAAAACTTAATGACCAGCTGGACACTTACATTTGTGATATACACCATAGTAGTGAATTTTCAGGTTTGAATGGAATTGGTGATCTTGCTAGTAAAATGGTAGAAACTGGGAGAAATGGTGTGTATCATTGGGTTTACTTACTTTTGACATTGGCATTGACGTTGCCGGTTTCCACGGCTTCTGTTGAGAGGTCATTTTTTGCTATGAATATTATCAAGACTGATCTGCGTAACCGGATTAATGATGAATGGTTAAATGATACTATGCTTGTTAACGTCGAGCGGGAATTATCTGAGTTAATTGAAAATGATGTAATCATGGAAATTTTTCAAAAAATGAAAACTCGAAAAGGTCAATTGTAGTTTGGTTAACATTTTTATAATGTTATAGATATTATTTTCATTGATTACCTAAAACGTATTTTAATATTGGTATTTACATAAATATTGTGTTAGTATTAAATAACTTAAGAAAAGAGATGATGTACCCAAGTTCACTATACACCCTAAAAAAAAATTCGAGAGCGCTGCCCCCGAACCCCCATATATTTTAAGCCCCCACTCAATTATTGTCCTGGATCCACCACTGATGGCCATCGACCAATTAGAATTAATTGAACTATTATAACATATATAGTATATTGTAATTGCTAGTTTTTATGTTAAAACAATATCGGTACGGTATGTAATTGCCTCTAATGCATGAATAAAAAACAATCTTTACATCTATTCCTTTCTTCAAAAACAAAATATTTTTTTTTGTTACAGAAGAGGCCAAAAGGCCAGGAACTAAGTTCCTAACAATTATTCATTATACAAATTCTAGGCGTAGCCCATCCACACCTATCCTTCGTTAACAGCCGCCATAATCCATCCGGCGGGTCTCTAATCGCAACCGGGCCATCCACTATACCAAGTCCGCATTTCGCTAGCCAATCCGCGCAGTTATTAGCTTCCCGATAGCTCCATTCTAACAAGAAACTCGGATGGGAACGCAAAATATCACAACACTCTCTCATCGTGTCATTGCCAATAACTCCTGAGTTCACACCGCCCTTCACTAGCGCGTGCAACTCACGCGAGTCTATTTCAATACTAAGATCTGAATAACCTTCTCTCACCACCATTCGAAGTCCGAAGTGTAGTGCAAAAAGTTCCGCTTCAAAGGCCGAATGTGCTCCACTCCTTCCCAAGAAACCTCCTACAAAGTCACCTTTAGAGTTACGGAAAAGACCCCCAACTCCTGCCACATCTCTACCATTACTAAATGCCCCATCTACATTAAGCTTTAACCTCCCCTCTTCCGGCTTAACCCACTTGACTAACACATTTTTCGCCAAAGTAACTAAACCTCCATCGCTTTCTACTCCCCACGCTCGAATATAATCACTCGCCACATTACGGATTATAGCTTTCAATTCCGAGCTAGGCCTCTCTCTAGATGAAGGTTCGAATACGCGTTTATTCCGATCGAGCCAAACGCACCAAGCCATTGCCGCGACTAGTACTCGAACCTCCACACCGCCGATCACTGACTTGTTGGCTAGTATCTCATCCCACTGATTTAACTCCACTGACCGCGCTCCTTGAACCAGACCTGCTGCAACATTTAATTGCAAATGAGGTCCCTGATCTGCTCCATTCGAAAAATCTGCAGAAATTTGCAGATTTAGTCCCTGGTCAGAATTCTCGGTAGTTGCAGAAACTATTTGCAACTCAGGTCCCTGCGCCAATACTCCCATACCAGCTCCCCCTCTCGCCCCTATTACCCCTCCGTCCACACCTCGACCCAAAGACTAATCAACACTCCTCCTAGAAGACAATACCGGCGCCTGATCTCCAGTAGCATTCGCTCCCCCTCGCCTCTGATTTCCCCTCCTCCCTGCCTCCGTACAGCTACTGATCACTTCACTATACCTATTACACGCAAGGAAAAGATGGCCTGCCGTTTCCATATCTCCACCACAGATTCTACAAATTGGATCAGTAGCTATCCCACGCGACCACAAATTTTTCCCCATTGGAAGACGATCCCACACCGCTCGCCAAAGCAAAACCTTGACTTTTTTAGGGCACTTAAGCGACCATATAAGCTTCCAATTAAACCACGAAGCCCCACTATCCGTAATCATACTAGTATAGGCTGATTTCACCGTGAAAGACCCCAATGCCTCATGCCTCCACTTGTAAACCCGATTACTTCCCACACCCGTCTCCACTAACCCACTTCTTAGCACCTCCCGTCCCTCTAAAACATTTTTGCACATCCTTGAGTCCGCTCGTATATATAATAAAATATTTCTTCCCTCGTATATATAATAAAATCAGTTTACAAAACCCGTTGATCGAAACCCCTTATTTTAATATAAGACTCGTATGCTTTAAGAAAAAAATAGCTTATTAAAATGTATTTTCGAAATCTAATAAGTTCCGAAATACGTTTTCAACTACTGCAACTCCTCTCGATCTTATGAATTAGGAAAGTTACAACCTCAACAATCTAATGTCTTCATTTAGACGTTCAAAGTCGTTGTATGAAGTTCCACCATCACAAACACTTTCTTTTGCTAAATTTGCCATTCCAGCAGCCCTGCTGCCCTGGAACACGACGCTCCGATCATCCATAATATCCTTAACCATCCTCGCCACGATGGCTCTGTCACACGTATCCTTTATGTCTAACCCAAGCTTCCATACCTCTTCAACGTATCGACTATTCACCTGTTGGTCAAATCCATGTGGCCAACAAATCATCGGCACACCAGCTACTATACTTTCCAACGTAGAATTCCAGCCACTATGAGTTAAAAATCCACCAATTGCAAAGTGGTCTAAAACTTTTTCCTGCGCAACCCAACTCACTATACAGCCCCTCTCCTCGGTAGCTATAGACAATTCTTCAGGAACTTTGAAATCATCTAATCCAGAAATAGAATTAGGCCTTTGTACCCATAAGAATCTTACACCACTATTTACCAAACCGTGCCAAATTTCTATTAGTTGATCAACTGTCATGACTGCAAGACTGCCAATGCTAACATAAATAACAGATTTTGATGGCTGTGCATCAAGCCATATCAGGCATTTTCCGTCTTCTTCCCAGAGACTATAGGAATTATCTGGGACTAGCGTTTTTTCCCTAGCCTTTAATCTTGTTTTCACGTGAGCATGTAGTGGCCCTATCGCATAAACATTTTGACACAGATTTCGCATTTGAGTAATAATTGGACCTTCAAGGGCTTCAAATGTGTTGAGTATTATCCCTTGAGCTAGGGGAATATGCTTACCCTCCTTTAAAATAAGTTGGATTATTTGGACATTTAGGTCAGCGGTTCTGCAGAAACTTGGAAGATCGCGGCGCCTGAGTATGCCTTCCATACCGGGGACGCTATTTATAGGTGTATTCAAGTCATTATCTGCGACAGATAGAGATATACAAGAAAATAAAAATTACTCCAATATGGCTAAATTTCGCATTATCCAAACATAATTGTGGTGGTTGAGGATATAGAACAATAGAATGTACTTTGTGGATATAGAAGAATTCAATAATAACATATGAAAAGTAATCTTAAAGTCATAACACATTTATAACTAATATTTAAATTTATCAAACGCTTTAGACTTATTAGATGAGCCAGTGTTGACATAATAGTAGGAGTAACGCCTAAAGGTACAATTTATATACCAGCATGATTAAGAATATGTTGGTAATATGAAAATGAAAAGGGAAAGAAGTTCTAAAATATTCTTGGGCAGATATTTTGAGGATGATCAAACCGATCTGTTAAAAAACTGTCAGATTGAAAAATTTCAAGTCCAGCAATAATATAATTATATGAAAATATAACCTTTACCATGAAAAGGAAGTTCCCCTGCTTGGATGAGTTTTGGAACGCACAGATAAGTCCATAGACCACATGGACTAATTGTATCAAAATAAATAAGTGGAATTCCAATCTCTTTAGCAAGATCAACAGCGAAGCAGAAAATCCCATCTGCTATGATGCAACTCACAGGAATTTCAGACTTGGAACCAAGTGAGCTAGAAGTTAGCAGTATCTCTTTTATAAGCGGGTAGGTAACTCTTTCCATTGCATCTACTATGTTTATAATTTGATCACCTGTGCGCGGATTATCATCTGGAAGACCATCTGGGATAATCTTGAAACTGAACTTGGGATAACGTTTAAAGTGAGATTCTACGTTATTAGAGTAACTTAACAAACGTTGTTGAATATGTTGTGTGTTGAAAAATGTTACTTGTATGTCATCTAGGCAAAATATTTCTGCTAATTTGAGCATACAATTAACAGGGCCTTGAAGTGGTAAGGGGAGTACTAGTACATGAGTAGGTGACAATGCTTTCATTACTCTTTCTTTATCCATCTTTATTTTCATTCTTGCATTAGGAAACCATTAATATAAGGATTGTGTACTCTACAAACTACAAGATTACAGTAAATTAAGGGATGAACCTTATCCGGAGTTAGGTGAAAGGAAAAGAAAATTACAATATATATTGAAGAGTGATCAAAATTCAGCTTTGTGTAACTTTAGTATAATGTTAGATAAGATTAGGTTGGATGTATTTGTTTTCAACCCACGTAAAGATAAGTCAAAAGGTGTACTTTTGTAATCATAAAAGGATAGGAGTGTCCTTAATTAACACATAGGGAGGTAAGCTTAAAAAATAAAAAATAGTGTAACGACAAAATAGAAATAGAAGTTAGTAATGATTAACTTGTCTTGGGTTGAATTGTGTCACATCGATTCCGATCATTGACTTAAACGGATGGTTGGGAGGCTTGACCTGGTCGGTTCTTTCTACTTGGGAGTATTAAAAATAGGATTTGCAAATCAGCTATTCCAATATAATACTATCTAAGTTCGAAGAAAATGTTGGGGTTTTGCTATGGATTGGAACTGTATTGGAAATGTTTTGCTTTACAGTATTTGGAATACATCTAGAAGATTTGCTAGCCTGCAAATTTAAAAGAGTAAATAACACTTTTGCCCCCTGTGTTTATACCCGATTGACAGGTTGCCCCCTAACTCTTAAAATGCGCCTAGATGCCCCCTAAGATTTGTTTTTGTGACCCGTTACCCCCTACTGCGTGTTCCGTCCATTTATCACCGTTAAAAGTGACGTGGCAATTCCACGTCACATTTTTTTTTTTTTTTAATCCAGGTGTTAATTGCGTTTTTAATTAACTTAACCCTTATTTTAACAAGGGCAAGATGGGGAATTCACTAAAGGCTATCCTATATATACCCCAAAAACACTTTAACATCTTAACTTAACCAAAAACGAAAATCAAAAGGAGAAAACTGAAGGAGCGCGGGATTTTTGAAGAACTCGACGAACACCAAATCCAAACCCAGAAAAGCAAAGTTCATGTGCTTTGAAGAAGATCAATGGCGCAGGCAAATCAATGGAGTAAGTGGGTTTATTTATTAACCCTAAATCCTTGCTCATTGGCTAAGATCCTTTAACCCCAAAATATAGGGTTTTGTACTAAATTTATTACATACATAGATATCACGCGTGGATTGAGGGATTTTCTTAGTAATAATAGCAGATTTTACGGGATTCGGTTACCATACCCGTAGTTTGATTATTGTTTTTCCATTTTGTGATTCTTAATGTATTTGGTAACTAATCTATTCAATTAAAATTTGCTTGTTTAACAGATAAATTCGCACTAAGGATTCACTTCGGTGGGTTCTTTAATGAAGATAAGAGTTGCTATCATGAAGTGAGCATAGAGTACGTTGACGGTTGTCATTATGACAAGTTTAGTATACCAGTTCTTAGGAAAATTCTTTCGAAATTGGGTGTAATTTGTTACTCTGATGTTTATTATTTGAAAGTGGGTTCAAATCTACCTGATGGTTTAGTATGTTTAGATAGCGAGGACAAAGGCATGGAGATGTGTAGAATCGCAGACAACAACGTAACTGTGGACCTTTACGTTGTGAATAATCTCATAGGCCCTGATGACCAAGTTCTTCAATCTCCCATCTTCATGCCTTTGTTACTAAAGTAGAAAAAGGATGAAGAAACAGTTAACCAGCGAGAAGAAGTTAATGTTAATGAAGTAGAAGTAGATGAACAAGAATTAGTTCAAAACTGTAATGAAGTGAAAAGCTTAGAGGAAAACAAGCTTGTAGAAGAAGGTTTAAAGGTAGAAAGTCATTTGACAGTTTACCCCTTTCAGTTCTTTAACTTATATTTCATTCTTTGTTTCAGGTTGTTTCTGAAGAAGGAGCTCAGACTTGTGATAACAATGAAGGTGAAAAGGAGGAAGGAGTTAATGGTGAAGAAGTATCTCAGACTGCTGATGAAGTCCATAATAAAGTGGATGATAGTAATGTTGAAGAAGAAGACCAGAATTGCAAAGACGGGACAAAGGTTGTGTGACAGTTTGCCCCTTACTATTTCGTATGCTTAACAAATTACCCCCTAAATATTTCATTCTTTGTTTCAGGTTGTTTCTGAAGAAGGAGCTCAGACTTGTGATAACAATGAAGGTGAAAAGGAGGAAGGAGTTAATGGTGAAGAAGTATCTCAGACTGCTGATGAAGTCCATAATAAAGTGGATGATAGTAATGTTGAAGAAGAAGTCCAGAATTGCAAAGACGGGACAAAGGTTGTGTGACAGTTTACCCCTTACTATTTCGTATGCTTGACAAATTACCCCCTAAATATTTCATTCTTTGTTTCAGGTTGTTTCTGAAGAAGGAGCTCAGACTTGTGATAACAATGAAGGTGAAAAGGAGGAAGGAGTTAATGGTGAAGAAGTATCTCAGACTGCTGATGAAGTCCATAATAAAGTGGATGATAGTAATGTTGAAGAAGAAGACCAGAATTGCAAAGACGGGACAAAGGTTGTGTGACAGTTTACCCCTTACTATTTCGTATGCTTGACAAATTACCCCCTAAATATTTCATTCTTTGTTTCAGGTTGTTTCTGAAGAACAAAGCACACAAATTAATGAGAAGGAAGGGGATGACAGTTTGGAAGAACAACTCTCTGATATAGGAGAGAAGGAGAAGTCTGTTAATGATATGTTGGATAAAGTGTTGAAAGCTTTGAACACTGAAGATAATGTGACTACGAGGAGTTCCAAACATAAATCTCCATTGAGGCCTTTCCGGCTTATAGATGAAGACCTAACAGATGACTCGGATAATGTCATTAACAAAGCTGATGGTGAAGAAGATGTGGATGAGGAGTTCAGTGATAATGAGTTACTTGCTAATGTCATAAAGAAGAAGAAGTTGGTTATACAACAACAGAAGAAACAAACCAGTTCACAAGTAAAGAAAACAGAAACAGTAGGTAACAAGAAAAGTACGAGGGCTAGTATAAAAAGAACAAGAGTAGAAGGAGTGGGCCCTAGTGGTACCAAACGAGAGAGTTACAATAAAGGTTGTAGGAAAGATAGTTCTCAAAAGAAAAAGAAGTTGTCTGAACCTGATGAAGATGTGGATGAAGAATCCACAACTGATGACGATTATATAATAGATAGCGACATCGATTTGAGTGAGGGTGATGACGACCAGGATTATAATACATTCATTGACTCGGATGTGGAAGTGGATAGAATGAATGTGGAAAATGATGATGCAGATGCTTCTGAAGGCGATAGTGATGATGTTGGTGGTGGGACAGATTCGGATGAATATATACATGATTCCGAAGATCTGAGTACAGCTAGTTCTTCTTCTGGTACAGATGAAGATGGAAAAAATAAAAAGTTGCGCAAGAAAAAGATGAAATACCCCCTATTTAAGGCGAGTATAGATATGCAGAAGCCTAGATTTGTTTTAGGATTGACATTTGCGAATGCCTCTGATCTTAGACAAGCAGTAAGAACACATGCCATAAGAAAGGTGGTCAACATTAAGTTTGTGAAGAACGATTGGAATCGGATTAGAGTTGTTTGCAAAGGAGCAGGATGTGGGTGGTTTTTATATGCATCGCATAAAGAAAAGGTTGGTGGGCTGGTGATAATGAGTTTATGTAATAAACATAGTTGTGGTAAAAACCTTAACCATAAGCACGTTACTGCAAAGTTCTTGGCAAATACTTTTAAAGATATGATAAGATTGAACCTCTACAGTAATGTGAGTGACTTTCAACAGTTAGTGCATCGGGATTATTCAGTTAATGTTAGTACCAGAACATGCTACAGGGCATATAAGTCTGCAAAAAGCATGATTGAGGCTGAATACAAGGATCAATACAAAAAGCTTTTTGATTATGCAGCAGAAATAAGAAGAAGTAACCCTGGAAGTACTGTAGCAATTGAAACAACTACTGATGAGGTAACTGGAGTAGAAAGATTTCAAAGAATTTATGTTTGCTTAGAGGGTTGCAGAAGGGGATTTTTAGAGGGTTGTAGAAAGGTTGTTGGGGTTGATGGATGTCACTTGAAAGGTCCACATCCTGGTGTAATTTTGACAGCAGTTGGTATTGATGGGAACAATTGTATATTCCCAATTTTGTATTGTGTAGCTGAGAAAGAAGATAGCAATTCTTGGAGATGGTTTTTTAATCTGTTGATACAAGATCTTGGTATTACTAATCAAGAAGAATGGACTTTCATATCAGATAGACAAAAGGTTGGTTATCCTTCACTGGCTTAATTAAATTGTTTTCTTTAGAACACTGAATTTATTTCTAAATGTATGTGTGTATAGGGTTTGCTTCAAGTGATGAGTGACATGCTTCCAGATATTGAACATAGACATTGTGTAAGGCATCTCTACAATAATTTCAAAATCAAACATCCTGGAATGGCCTTAAAAGACAAAGTTTGGGAAGCTGCTAGGGCCCCCACAGAATACATATTTAATGAGGTCATGGCTGAGATTAAAAACATGAATGAGGAGGCATTCAATTGGCTATCTAGTTTAGATCCCAAGACATGGACAAGGTCTCACTTTAGTACTGTTACAAAATGTGATCTTCTACTTAACAACATCTGTGAAAGCTATAACAATGCCATAAAAAAAGTCAGGTATTATGACTACTTACCCCCTATAAAGTGCTAATTTATGACTACGTACCCCCTATAAAGTTTTATTTAATGACTACTTACCCCCTATAAAGTTTTATTTAATGACTACTTACCCACTACTTAGTTTTACATAATGACTACTTACCCCCTACTTATTTTTACATAATGACCACTTCCCCCCCTACTTAGTTTTAGATAATTACTACTTCCTACCCCCTACACAACTGACATTAAAGGTTTTTTTTGCTCAGGGACAAGTCTATCATCCTCATACTAGAGGGTCTCAGGATGTATAGTTTGAAAAGGCTTCAGTCTAAAAGAGCATGGATGACAAAATACGAAGGTGATCTATGTCCTAAGGTTAGGAAGTTGGTGAATAAAGGTAAAACAAACAGTGGAAAGTGGCATGCAGTGTTTTGCGGTGAAATGAAATTTGAAGTAAGGAACCTTGGAACAGATTCGTATGCTGTAGATTTAGATACAAATAGCTGTCCCTGCAGGAGGTGGGAGCTATCTGGGATACCTTGCTTTCATGCGATAGCGAGTATTCAATACATAGGTAAAGACCCAGAAAACTATGTCCACGAATGCTACTCAAAGGTGACGTATATGAAGGCTTATACACCAATGATATACCCTATAAATGGACCAAAGATGTGGCCTAGTACAAGGCCTGTAAGTGTAGAACCTCCAGTAGCTTTTAAGTTGGTTGGCAGACCCAAAAGGGCAAGAACTAAGGAGGCAGATGAGGACCAGGTTAAAAAGTGGAGGAAAGAAAGAACATCTGAAGGTGTTCAAAAGATGTTACTGAAAGGTACTTCACATAAATGTGCAATTTGCAAGGGAGAAGGCCATAACAAAAGGTCATGTAAGGCAAATTTAAGTACTACAGAACAGGAAACAGTAGGATTGGAGGATATTCAAGGTGATAATGAAGTTATGGGAGATGGTGTAGCTGATGGTAGGGGTGTTGGTGACAATGAAGTTATGGAAGATGGTGTAGCTGATGGTAGGGGTGTTGGTGTTAATGCAGCTGTGGATGAGACCCCAGATGAGATGATTAACAAAATGTTTGATGAGTTAGAAGTCCAACCCTCTGCTCCTTCTAACCCACAATCTACTCCATCTGAGCCTGAAAATTTTAATGTGACAAAAAAAGATACAATTGGTGAGAAAGACAAAGAGAAAAAAACAATTGCTAAGACAACCAGAGGATCAAAACCAAAGATGCGCTTACCTCAGGAAAAGGATTCAGGTGTTAACTCACCCCCTAGATCCAGACCAAGGATGCGCTTACCAGGACAAACATCACAGGAGGCAGGTGATAATTCAACACACAGATCCAGACCAAAGATGCGCTTTCCAGTACACAGATCAGATGAGCCAGTAGTTGATAGTCCACCTAAGTCCAGACCAAAGATGCGCATACCAGACAAAGCAGTGGAAAAACCAATACGCCAAAGCAGTAGACTTAAGGATCAAGGATTGAAGACAGTTTCAGGAGGTTCAAGCACAATGCCTATATCTTTAGAGGAAGATGAACCAGGGACACAAAAGGGAAATACTTCTGTTGCTCCTATATCACCATTAGAGGTCATTATTATTGAAATAGAAACTATTTTTTGCATTAGGTATTGTTTATAAGACATTGTATTATGTGAATAATGATTACAGGTTGATGAATCTGGGAAACAAAAACAGAAGACTACAAATAATCCTCCTAAATCAATTTTAAAGGTTTGTACTAATACCCCCTTTAAAGTTATGGTTTATGACTACTTACCCCCTATACCTAATTATGTTTTGTCAACTTACCCCCTATAATTGTTTATGTCTTGACTACTTACCCCCTATAACTTACTTTGTTTATGCAGAAGGTAAAGATGGAGAAGTTGACAGAACTATTGGAAAAAGCAAAGCATAAAAATGCTGGGGATGCACAAACAAATGAGAATGAGAAAACAAGTGAGCAGATTAGCATAGACAAAACAAAGGAGAAAGCCCCCCCTAAGCAAAAAAAGAAGATTTCATTAAGGAACATCCCAGGGGTAAGTATATAATGATTTGACTAACTACCCCTTAGACTTTTATTTCAGTGACTAAATGCCCCCTGGATCTACAAAATTTTGCAAAAAAGACCTTCTGCAGATACCTTTATTGAATGCTTTTATTTGTTTACCATGTAGGTGAGGTTCAAACATGATAAACCACCAGCAGAATCAGGATCAAAAAGGAGTTTACCTGAGGTTAGCCATGTGTTGATTTTTTTTACACCATTACATACTACAGAATGCTTAACTTCTTCTTTATCATTCTACCAGGAAGGAGACACAAGACTACCAGAGAAAAAGCGGCGCGTAATCCAGCATAAACAGGGGGTGGTAATGCGAGAGGGTGATCCAAAGTATGTAACTGTTGCTGAAGCACTTCGTTTGAGGAAGGCAGCCACCAGTTCTTCAGTAAAAACTAGGAAAGAAGCTAAAGATTGAAGAATTCTGCAGATTTGAGTGTTTTATATTTCTGTGTTTTGTGACTTTTATTTTGTGTAAAAGTAGATCTTCACGCAGCAAGGATGTGGTTTTTAAGGGTTTCTAGTATGAGGTGTAGGTGGTATTTAAATACTGTTTTTTTGTTGGTAAGGCCTTTATTGCAGGTCTGTGGTGTTTTGTATGCTAGTGCACAAGTGGATGCTTTGAATATTTTTTTTGCTATGGTCTATGTAATGCCAGCACTTTATTGTTATCTTTATCTACTTTTTTTAGATTGCATTAGATTCTATTGTCCATTAAGTGTTTCTTTAACATACTATATTCATTGCACAGTAAAACACAACTTAAACAAACCGCAATAACTTCATAATCCAATTCAACAAAAACCAAAAACTTTAGTTAAACAGTCAATTACAAACAAAGCTGAAAACTAACACATTACACCAGATTTAGAACTTCAACAAACTGATAAAACAAACACAAAACACCAACAGCTGCAAACTTCAACAAAATGATCAATCAAACACAAAACACCATCAGTTGCAACCACCTGCTGCATCACTCTGGCTACACCAAAATACACCTCCAACAACATTCTAATTCTTTGACACACTAATACAAGACAAAATGGAGAGGAAGAGGAATATAATCATGAAGCAGGTCCATTTCAGAAACTTGTTTTCCCGAGATATAGTGTCCATCGATATGTTAAGACGTTGCACCTCATTCTCCAAGACAGTTACTTTCACACGCTCAAATTTCAAATCTTTTGAGGCAACTTGTTCTTTTTCTTGCAATTCAACCAACTGTGTGTTCAGTTCATTCACTTTCTCATGTTCAAGCTTCCAATCTGCAAAAGCTTTTTTCTCTAACAGCATCATATCTCCGTAATCAGAGACCAACAAGTTCATCTTCGTCTCCATTGCATCTTTCTCAAGACAGTGATTGGAATCTTTAAATAGAAGCCCTCGAATTATCGAACTAGTAGCCTCCGGCAATGGCTCATCCAACCACATGAAGAACTTGCAATCCATTGAACACCCCCAATACATGCACCTGTAAAACCTCCTGCAAGGATTCGTATCTGTCCAAGAGGTGTGAAGCCTTGCTAATTTCTTGCATCTGCAATAGGGGACTTGAGAAGTGTAGTGCGAAGAAGAACCAGCGCTATCGGCTTTAAGGGGCGACATCGGCATCAACGTTGAAGGTATTGGGAGGATTCGACGCGAATTACTGTAGAAAGCTAGGGTTTTGGTGTTCTTCGAGTTCTTCCCCAAACCGAACCCTCTTTCTCCTTTTGATTTTCGTTTTTGGTTAAGTTAAGATGTTAAAGTGTTTTTGGGGTATATATAGGATAGCCTTTAGTGAATTCCCCATCTTGCCCTTGTTAAAATAAGGGTTAAGTTAATTAAAAACGCAATTAACACCTGGATTAAAAAAAAAAATGTGACGTGGAATTGCCACGTCACTTTTAACGGTGATAAATGGACGGAACACGCAGTAGGGGGTAACGGGTCACAAAAACAAATCTTAGGGGGCATCTAGGCGCATTTTAAGAGTTAGGGGGCAACCTGTCAATAGGGTATAAACACAGGGGGCAAAAGTGTCATTTACTCAATTTAAAATACACCTTATCTCTATCCAAAGTGAATAGAAGAGCCAATCAGAATGTCGCTTGGCATTGTTATCACTTATCATTGATCCAAAAAGGTACCATGGGCTCATCTAATGAGGGTACACTTGAAATGGAGCAGGTGGTGTGATTTCTAATTTTATTTTTACGGGTGAATAATATATTGAAAAAAGATAGTAAAAAACGACGGTAAACCGTATATTCAGAAGATTAGATAAAAAAATGCTATCCTACCAAAATGTTAAGTGTAGTCCTATTCAATACTTAGCTCCTACAAAAATAAATATTAATGTACATCTAATATAAATCCACTAAATCTACACAGAAGATGAGGGTACAAGACAAATAAAAAATGAAGTAAACAAGTCTAAATTCCCTTAAGAATGGTATCATGTGTAGTGACCACTTTCTCGCGAACTCGCTTGTTCCGTGTTGTCCAGATAAAGTAAACCGTAGCGGCAAAACTCATAAGCCACACTTTTCTTCTCCAACTCACTCTTGCCATAGTCTTCGTGAGCCATTTGAGTGAACTCGAAATAGTATTCATCTCTCTTGAAATAACCAACCTTCACCTCACATCTCGCCATATATCATATATGTGAAACCACACTCGAAAAATAAGTGACTCATTGATGTCTCCCTTTTTGTTCTATTTTTATGCCCTTAGGAGACATCATTTTAGGTGAATAGTTGACTAATATGATAGACCTTTAGTATTAATTCGCTATATTTCATTTTCTCTCCTTGGAAATTATTATTATTCATTTTTAAAGTTTTGCACGGTAAATGGTTTGTTTTTAGTGCAAATTTGTAGGTACATGGATTAGATGGAACACCAAGACAAGGAAAGGAATCGAGAATTAAAGTCATAGATCGATCTCAAAAGTCAAAGACGAGAAAAGTTGATTCAAATAATTTATTAGATGGGAATGGAATCTGGAATGCTGTTACAAATCACTGTTTTTGAGTATCTTAGCCACTGCGTCAGCCTTGGAGCATAAAATAAGAGCTATAAAGCTTTAAGTCAGGAAGATATTCCAAGTTGAACGAAGTGATTCCGATCCGGACGCAAAAGTTACAGTTGTTTTACTCACAGTTGTACATCAGTTATGGGATTTCATTTAAGGATTGAGCTTTTATTCATTTAACCTAATCCTCTTAATTAAAAAGCCCAATCCGATTTTCTCCACTATAAATACACCTTTAGACCTCATTATTCAGCACCTCTCACTTTATTCTTCAAATTAAATCATCTTTAGATTAGAGCGTCAAAAGGAGAAGCAAGAGCAGGAGCTGGAGAAAGTTATTCTTGCAACTACATTCATATTCAATCTTTCAATTAGGTTCTTCATTTAATCTCTGTAATTGATAATGAATACTTTATATTTAATTTTAGTTTTTCATTTGAACATGAGCTAAATTATTAAGTACTTGAGAATCGCATATTGGGTTGAACCCAAACTAGACTAATTTTTTCTTTTTCTAATTTGGGATTTAACAATTTAAACTGAATCTTCTATTTGTGTTGGCTTTTATTTTATGCTTGAATTATTATATTTAGAGTCGCGAACTAGGGATAATTATTAGTATCTAGGCTATTCAATATATTGGCGTATTGATCACGTTGACGGGGGGGTTTAGATACAGAACTATGTAACTGCCTTTGGTATTCGCCAATGACCTTGACAGGCTTGACTAACCAATAGCCAAAGCGGTAAGTAATTGAATCATCCGAAAGTAGTTTTAATCATTCTGACGGAGTTTAGAATACCGTATGAGAGCTTTTAGGTCCACCCTGACGGGGGCTAAGAGACTTTAGAATCCCGACTAGCATAAATATAGCAATTCATCCCTTAACTAGAAAACATTAATTAAGAAGGTTTGAGGTGAAACCCTAGCGTGACTCAAGTACTACTTCCTTTCTTGCGTCTACCCTATTTACTTGCATTATTTATATTTAAGTTTAATTAATTTAATATGTAATTTACTAGCATCTTAGTTTTAGAATACCAAGACAAATACTATATCATTTACTTTTCTATACTTGCAAGAGATAATTACCTACAGGGTCTTGAAGACACACCCCTCTTCAAGATACCACCCCCACCTAGAGCCTCTTCTTACTAAAGACCTCAATAACTTTTTAACACATGAACCCCAAATCCCCAATTACTAGACTACCCCTCCTTTGTTTTCTATCACCCTATATATACCAATTATTACATTTATTATTTCATTATTCTCCCACATTACCTCTCACCTATTTCTCTCTCCTCCCCCTATCTCCCAAACCGCCACCACCACCTCCATACCGCCATCAACCACCACTGCCATATGAAGCACCAAAATAACACCAAAATCTGCTCCACTATCCTCGTTTTCCTGCTTCTTCCAACTGGATCGGAGCTCCCTGCGTTTTCCTGCTCCTTCCAACTGGATCGGAGCTTCCTGCCTCGTCACCGGAGCTCATGGAGGCGCTGAGATCCGCAACCATGGCTTCTCAGCTTCTGCGCGAGCTCACGAACCACCATAGCCCGATCTGCTGCCTCCTTCTTCCACGGCGAGCCACCACAGCTGCAGAATCCTTCCGGCGAACAAGCTCTCTCCACCACCGCAGCACCACGAAGCTCCATGGTTCTTCTTCTTCTTCGATGGGAGATTCGCGCAGCAGCACCGTACGTCAGCCACAACCATCGACGAGGCCACCACAAGCATCGCCGGAGTGTTTCGCTGCTTCGTTGCAGCTTCCCTCTTCCCTATTTATCGGTGTAGTGTGTGTAGCCATTGCAGGCGGTGAAGAGGCAGTTGGTTGTTGTGATTTGCAGTTGGTCAGTGTTACGGTGGTGGTGTTGTATATGGTGGTGGTGTGTATGGTGGTGGTGTGTATGGTGGTGGTGGCGTTTCACGCGTGAAGCTAAGGCTATTATTTTTTTTTTTTTTTTTAGTTTGAAATGGTTGACCAGATCTAGATCTGGTCAAACCACTTAATGTTTTTAGTTTTTTTTTATTTTTTAATTGTATATATTTTTGTAATTGTTAAAAAAAGTGTAATAAATGTGAATAAAAGCTTTTTTAGGACTATTTTTATGCCTTGTTTTTATAGAGTATTTATGTAATTTCTAAGAGTACTCCATCTTTTTTATAGAGTACTCCGACTTTTTTACAGAGTATTCGGTTAAATTGTTAGAGTATTTTTTTAATTCTCGGAGTACTCTCTCTATTTTCATAGAGTATCGGGAAAAACTGAGAGTACTCTCTCTTTTTCATAGAGTACTCTCAGTTTTTTCCGATACTCTATGTTTTTTCCGGTGACTGGTGTCGGGAAAAACTGAGAGTACTCTCAGTTTTTCCGATACTCTATGTTTTTTCCGGTGACTGGTGGCCTGAGGTGGTCGGTGGTCGGTGGTCGGAGGTCGGTGGTCGGTGGTCGGAGGTCGGTGGTAGATGGTCGGAGGTCGGAGATGGGTGGTAGGTGGTAGGTGGGTAGTGATAGAGGAGAGAGAAACAGTGACATCATACTATTTTGTCTTTTAGTGTTAGTAAGGGTAGGAAAGACTATTGTAAAAAATGAGGTCCCTAAGAATAACAACTTTCAAGACACTACTCTATAGAGAAAAAATAGTACTCCTAAGACCCTATAGATAATTCACCCTACTTGCAATTACTATTACTTATCGATTGAATATTTGGGTTATACCAGTCCAATCCCTGAGAACGAATCCGGCTTATTGGTTTATTACTTGGACAACCGTACACTTGCGATTTGTGAGTCCTTAATCTTTATCTCATTATTTTATAACACACAAGGACCCACCTCTCATCGATTCCAATGCAACTCCACAAAACGGACAAGTAGGATCGTCTAACTCCATGAAAACGATTGTCTTTAATCGACCCAAAAGTGCCATCTAAACGATAACTGAGTGTTTAGGAGTCACACTCGGGTCCCAAAGGATATTCGCGCAAGGTTGGATGGAAGATCGGGTCCGAAACGCATCGTACGGGGTCTCGAAAAGCTCATAAACGGCTTGAAAAATTGCCCGGTTGACTTTTTGACGGGCCCGACTGACTCGGGTGTCTTGCTAACGTGGCACACGCGGAGAGACGGCGGCTCCGTTCCCCCATGGGCTGGAAAAGGTGGTTGTGACCGGCTTCACGCGTCATTGACTCTCCTAGTGGTGAGCTGCGGTTGATTGGACATGTGGCAAAGTGGGATGGGTTGCTTGTTCGTTGACTAGTCTTCTGCTCCACGTGTCGCGCTATGATAAGCTACTACCATTGTTGACTTGTCCAATAGGTTGGTTGAATAATGCTCGTGATGTGGCCTTCTTCTATTGGTTGGGTCTTGTCGTTGACTTTCCAGCATGTTGAGTTGAATTCAATGAGCCAGAATGATGGCCATTTCGGTCAATATTGTGTGGTATACTTTGTGTAACTTAAGTCTTTGTAGAATGAGATTTATTAAACCTACTACCATTTGTTTCTCAATCCTTGTATGAAGTCTCATCACAAGGTAATGTTATATTCTCCAATATCGGGAATCATTGATGTACTCCGAGACTAATGGTGGAATAATGATCATTTGACTCAAACTTCCTTTTCACTTATTGTGTGGTCATACTGAAAACCACAAGCTGGTTTGGAGGGTGGATTGTTCAAGATAAAAGAGTGATCATTCTAAATCGGAAAGGACTATCAGAAGCGTGATCGACCCTAAATGTAGGTTGGAGACGGTTTGGAACATCGACTCTTTGCATTTTATCGAGATGGTACTAAGGCATTTAAATCTGAAAATTCTACAAAAGAGGTCACACAAAGCCATGATAATGTTAAAAGATTTAGCTTGTAGGGCTTAACTTGCTCACACTTTCATGGAGGGAAACCACTTGTAAATACGTATGTCATTTCACCATAATATGAGAACACAGTCTTAAACACAGTTCCAGTTTGAGAAGTTAACAAGAAATTATCATTTTTGCTAAAAAGTTCTATTTGGGAATTACCATGATTCACTTCCAATTTACTCGAGGCAAATCTTGATATCTATCTCACCTCTCATTTTACCCCTGATTTCGCTCAAGGAAACATTTTTGACAAATGCGTGAAGTGGTCATTCGTTCCCCATACTACTAAAGGAAATTCTAAAAACTTAAAATTCACCTTGCAGTTTGCTCAGCAAATAGGCATGCATATTTTTTCCAAAATCTAACAGTGGGTATTCACTTTGTTTCGCCCTTATTTTGCTCTGGGAAAATTCTTTTTACCCATTTAGCCTACCAATTCTCTAACCTATAAGTAGGGAAATATGATTTTTTAATCAAAAGGGACTTATTTTATGAAAGTAAAGTTAAAGGGGTCCTTAGCCTATCCTTTGACGTGTTACAGCAGAAGAGTCTTTGGATTGATAGAGTTAGACAAAACTTTTGTGAGCTAACCACTACACCATTATCTGTTCTTCGAATACCTTAGTTCTCGACATGATCTAGATCTCTAGCAAATATTCTAATATCTTCCTGGATAGGCATGTTTTTTCACTGGCAGTCGAGGTTGGGATATTGAATTGCTTTTAGAACGATTGTTGCGTTTGTTTCAGTAGTGACGCTTGATTAAGCTTGTTCTTTCACCATATTCAATATACATCGGATAGCTAGATTTTTACCTTAAAAAATGGTAGAAGCCTTAATGATCTGGGAAAACCTAGTAATCAAATATCCTCTCTAACTATGAATAATAGGGGTTGTATTGGATTTTTATAATCTAAAAGATACACAAACATTGACTTTGGTAGAATTAAGAGTTGGGGAATCCATTGGTAGGAAGAAGTAGGTTAGTTTTGTACCAGTTCTACTAAATAAGGTTGAGTAGTTGATAGATCTTCTTCTGCTTCAAAAAGATCTCTACAATTTTTTATTCGAACCATGCACTTATCGTAGTAAATAGGGATATTATCAAAAAAATGCATATAGTCCATACACACATCATATTCATTGTTCTCATAAATAGTAGATTAAATGGATAACGTATAGCTAAGTCAATTATCCACACTAAAAGAGAAATTAGGTTGGATGCTACAATGTAAATGGGTTAAACACCATCGTTTCTTATTCCATTAGCATCTCAATAACAAATGATCACGAGTATCTGATTATTTTACGCAAATTTGATATAATTCATTAGTAAAATACTTCCTAATGGATCTGTTCATCTTTGTTTAAAGGGCATTCATGATAACTATTCATAAGAAAGATTTGAATTTTAGAGGCATATGGGAGGGCCATAGTAGTTTGAGAAGCTTCAGGTCAATGTTTTGAGATGAAGAAGGATTAGGGTTAGGTTGGGAAAACAAGTTAAGAGAACTAATATCCAGTTTTATAGTGTAGGTACCATGTTGACCGAAAGGCCAAATTGGTTTAACTTGTTGCTCAGACCAAGGGATATTGAGTTTGAGTATAAGTTTAGCTTAGGCCTCACTAAAAGGGGATATAATTAGGTCAACTTTCCAATATTTAGAAGCAGAATCTATGAGGTCTGCTATATATTTTGGGAAGTCAGGTGTTTCACTATATAATGATAGTTTAGGGAAAACCTATGTAGTCCATTTATCATCCCAAATTAGGGTGTTATGGCCACGTACTATGTCCTTTATAGAATTGGATATGATAAAATATCTAACCTTGATAAGAATGTTCCAAATTCATGACGAGTTTCTAAATTTCTGAGCTTTATCAAACTCATAATCATGGAAGTAGATGCCTTTAAGTATATAAGAAACTAGGGAGTATGGATTATTCAGGTTAGACCTAGCTTTCTTAGCAATAATATCTAAGTTATAAGCTTCCAAATTTTATATTCCTAGTCCCTCTTGGCCCTTAGGAGATGCAATTTTATCCCATCTTATCCAATGAATGCCTTAATTTTCTATTTCCCCATAGAAAGTTACTTGTGAGAAAATTAATTTTATTAATAACTAATTTAAGGATGGATATGAGTGACGCAAGTATAAAGAGATGTCATGTATGATAAAGTATATATGGTTGCTTTACCAGTAAGAAAAAGGAAATATTTCTTCCACCTAGTAAACTTAGATACAATTTGGCTACAGTGGACCATGTAGGAAAACATCTAACTTCAAAATCTAATTTATCCCGCATATCTGCTTGAGTTGCTCACTCATCTACATGAAATATTTAGGAGTAAAGTCCAAAGAAATCGGTGTGTTTACAGTAATGCTAGTTGAGTTCTGGTACATCTCTAGGGCATATTTATTAAGGTACCCAAATGATATTTTGGAAGGCATTGACTATCCACCTCGGTTCCTGGCATATATCTTACTCCTAGACCTAACTCTATACTTGTCTAGGAGCAACTAGTCCAAATCCCAAGTTCCAAACCTTTCACGCGGGGCCTAAGCAGTCTTTTTCCACCTCAATCACTATCTGCTTATGTCAAACCTAACGATGCAATCCTTTATCAAAATCTAATCCTTGTGACACTAGGGGATATCCTTCCACTCGTGACAGTAGTAGGAAATTCAATTCATGGTCTTGTTCCTTACTACTTAGGCCAGATGGTGCCTCGCTTCCTCGACGGGTTGCATGTATCATCCTTGGTACAAAACTCGATAGGGAGTGTGCCCATGTGCTTTTCCTTAGCCTTCTCCATGGACTGGGGAATTCTTTGTCCATGAATCTTATGGACATGTTTACTTATAAATATTAACACTAAATAAACAAATACATATGCTCGTAAGAAAATCAATAATATGTATGTACATATTACCTAAAATCGAATAGACATAACATGACATGTTGGACCCCGGAGTTGATCCCGTCCATCTCCTTCCCTACCGTGTGACCGTGACATAACATCGTCCAATACAGTGTTGTTAAAATCGCACGATTTGCTCGACTAATCCATGAATCGACATGAATCGAGGCTTCTACGCTTTAGGAAACACAGAATCGGGATTAAACCAGAATCTAGCCTTTTTAGCCCGCTTTTTTGCGCTTTGGGCTTTGAAATGAATCGGCCGCTTAAGGCGATTTTGGGCTTCAGCATTAAAATAACGCTAAAAAAAATTATCAGCCTTAACAGTTAACTCCTTAACCCTAACATTCTAGGCCTAAGATTGTCTAAACAGTAAACCCTAAGCCCGCACTAATATAGAATCTATAAATTCAATGGACTGCGTATGATCATCACGCTAAGTTTCAAGGTTTGTCATACATTATTGAAATTCTTTCTATTTCTTTTCACTACATAGGTTATGTTTACAACAATTTCACTGTGTTTTGTTTTCAGCAAATTCATGTTTTAAAACATTCTTACTATGTTTTTTTAAGCGCTTTCATATTATGTTTCTTTTCAGAAGTTCTAATTCATACATGTTTTGGGGTAAAAAATTTACAAACTATTTCACAGGTGAACTAACGATCTTCTTTGAACAAAAATAAAACTAATATCTTATATTGTCGTGTTGTTGTACAAAATAAGTTGTAAAGTGCAAGGTTAAGACTAATAGATGAGAATGAAGAGGAACAAGAAGATCCAGAGTTTGAGAAAGAAGGTGATATGGATGAAGATTTTGGTGATGATAAATTTGACGATACTTTAGAATATGACGAGGATCAATATCTATACCAGTCTATCGATTAAGAAATTTATTTTTGATGATATTAACAATTTTGACAATATGTTTGTGTTTTTGGATATGTTAAATTTTTAAGTTTTTTTCTTTTTGATTATATTTAGTATACTTTATATTATATTAATATAATTTTTATTTTTTATGTATTTTAAAAACGCTTCGGTACATTAATCTATCGATTAATCGTGCGCTTTGCGCTTAACGTTATTTTTGGTCCCGTCGCTTTTTTGCGCTTTTCGCCTTTAACAACACTGGTCCAATATATGTTGCTCAAGTAAACACTCTAAACAAAAATATACAATCTATATTAAATCATGTAAATACATAGGGCATTTTTTAACAATTGAGGGACTCAAGTGTTTGTTTTTAGAAACTTAGGGACCAAAGTCTAATTTTTCTATTTTTAGGGGCCTAAGGTATTTTTGAAAAATGCAATCATTTATTTTTAGGGACCTAGGGGTATTTTTAAATATTTGACGGACTAAAATGTGCTTATTTAAGAAACTTAAGGGCCAAAGTGCGATTTTTTTATTTAAGGACGTCGCGCGCGGAAATTTTCTATATCATATCAAAATTACACTTTGAGTCCCTCTATTAAGCGAAAATTGCATTATTAGTCCTTACTTTATGCTACAAATTTGACTTTCAATGCCTATATCAAGTAAAAAAAATACCGTACATATCTTTATATTCAACAAAATTACAGTAAGACACCTATCATTTGAAAAAAAACCAAAAACCCCTACATTTGCACAACAAGGCCATATGTTTAATAAAATTGCCTAAGGAACCTATAATTTACAAAAATACAAACACATCCCCCTATAATTGCACTACATGTCCCTATTTTGACAAAATATGCACTTCAAAACTTATAATATGTTAGAATTGCACTCCGGGTTTCTATGATTATCAAAATTACACTAAGGCACCTATAATTTGCCAAAAAACCCCCCAAAAGCCCTACAATTGTACAACTGGTTCATATGTTTAACAAAATTGTACTAAGACACCTATACTTTGCAAAAATGCAAACACATACCCATAAAATTGAACTACAGGTCCCTATTTTGACAAATATGACTTACATCCCCTATAAAATGCTAGAATTGCACTATAGGTCTATAATTATGTGCAAAAATATGTAAATTCCACTAAGACACAAAAATAACATATAAAAATACATTATACTATATAATAATTACAAAAATAACCATAACTGCAAAATTAAACAAAAAAAGGGGTGATCGAGCCAACGGGAGGAGCGGTGGAAGGATATATAACATACATACACACATACATATACGTATACATATAACACGTATATATTATATGTATATTATAATATAATCAAAATCTTAAAACTTATATTAAAATATGTAGAAAGGGAGGGCAAACCAGTGGATTACGACAACATAAAGGGAAACCTTCAGAGGCGTGGGTGGTTAGTGGAATCCTCTAGCGACTCTAGCTCAATTGATCGAAGTAGGGTAGGGTTGGGGGGTTGGGATATATGAATCAGAATAATAGATACCCGTTTGGATTTTATAATGTATAAACTCTTTACCAACTGATCGCTAAAAATAGAGTAGGTAGTCAGTAAAAGATTCCACTAAAAATAAGTGGACAAAAGTAGCTCGCCAATAATACGGTTGGTATACTACCCACCACTAAAATGGTCGACAAAGGGTTTGTTATTAGTATATTTGATTACCTTTGAATAAAAAAATAGTATATTTGATTACATCTTTTAACAAGCATACATTGTCGGTATACATTTCATTTATTCTGTTATTTTTATTTTTTAAAGCATATATTACCGACCTTTATCGAATGGTGAAGTACACCAGGGCCAGACATGGTCAGGTGCAACCGGTGCGACCGCCCTAGGCCCCAAGCTAATTGAGAGCCCCAAATTTTTTATGTTCATGTATATGTGTATATACTTATTTATATGTATCAGTGCGTTTTATATCAAAGCAAAATCGATTTTTAGCTTAAGTGGTGGAGTAATCAGTCTCACAACGAGCCAAATTTGAATCACTCCAACCTATTCTTTTGTTTGCACTAAAATAAACCATAGCAACTTTAATCTTTTTTTTTTTTTTTTGTGAGACACAGCATGTTAATAAAAAAAGGAAATAGTAAACAAAACCACCGCATTTTTATATTTTTTTTGTAAGACACGACATTTTAATAGAAAAAGGATATAGTAAATATACCTTTTCATACTCTTTTGTTTACATAAAAAAACACTGCAATTTAATTGGGTCAATGACCCAAAAAATCAAAATAATATTATACTTGCCCCAAAGAATCATCCATTAACTTACTATTATAAGATTACATGTTTACCCGTCAAGGATGATTCCCGTCAAGGACGATTCCCATCAAGGACGATTCCCGTCAAGGACGATTCCCATCAAGGACGATTCCCGTCAAGGACGATTCCCGTCAAGGACGATTCCCATCAAGGACAAAATTTAGTTAATGATGTTATTGGGCAGAAATTTTGTCATTGATGTTATTGGGCTGAAAATAATATTATTTTGATTTTTTGGGTCATTTTCCCAATTTAATTAAAAATATTTGTAAATTTAAATATATAGAACTTTTTTTCTCATTAAATATACAATACTGGAAACCATTATATTATTTATATTTTAAATCAAATTGGTTTAAGTTATTCATCAAAAAAATTAAAATTAAAAAAAATAGTGAATTAATAGAAATAAAAAATAAAATAAAAAATTTTATTTTATAGTTTTGACATAAGATTTTTACATTCAACCATAACACATACTAAATTGTATTGATGTGGTTTCTTGTAATTTTTAGCTTAATTTTTTTTTTTTTTGTTCCAAATGCTTATATTTTTATTTCAATATTCATTTTACTAATATAAGAGTCAAATCATAATCAAGATATTTTCACGGTACATTATAAATATATCGAATATTAAAAATTATATTTTATAGTAAATATTATACTGTATATATCGTGATTATGAAATTAATATAATAAAAAATTAAAAATATCGGGTTACACTGAAAAATTTACACGTTCAAAATTCTTCTAGATATATGTCGTTGGACCGAATTTAATATTTCACGCAGGACCTCTACATTCCAAGGACCTGCTCTGAGTACACATTTTAACTACCATCAGTGGCGGATCCAGACACTAAATTGAGGGGGGGCTTGAAATATATAGGAGTTCGGAGATATTTTTTTTTTAATTTTTAAGGTAAAAATATGATACATAAATATATAACTACCAGTGTAAAAATGTTAGTATTGTATTAATATACTATATGTTATATTAATATTCTATATGTTATATTAATATACCATTACACCTAATTTATATATTATCGTTAGTATTATATTAATATACTATATGTTATATTAATATTCTAATTAATAAATATGATGAATAAATTATCTATAAAAATTAAATATTGAAGTAATGTAAATAATAAATTACTAAGTATTATTACCCTCAAATTAAAAATAGAGACACGTATTCGTATACAAAAATTGCAATATTTAATAAGTCGATTTTATGAAAATTAACAAATTTATAACTTTAATCTAATATTTTAAAAAATAAGAATTTTTTTTTGTTAAAAATTAAAATATAAGAATAAAGTTGAAATCTTATTTTATATTGAATTTATTTTCGAATCAAATCATGTTTAAATTTAGTTTCGAAATGATTTTCTATTATTTGTGTATTTGGAAAAAAGATAAAACAAATGCTAAGATTCGAACACCTAACCTCCTTTCTGAATGCTACTATGTAAAGATACTAAACCACTAAGCCACAATAACATATGAGTTTCTTAGAGCATGCATGTTATACATAAACGTTCAGAGGAAACTAATTATTTTTCGAGACAAAATTACATTTACGTATCATAAAATTTACGAGTTCGGGGGGGCTTGAGCCCCCCCTGGTCCCACTAAGGATCCGCCCCTGACTACCATAACCTCTGGTCACTAAAGACCTGAACTAGCAGTAATAAAATGAAAAAAGTATAATTACATTTTAAATATATTTATTTTTATAACCTATTAATCTTAACCAGAAGTGTCTTATCGGAACTTGGAGGCCTGGGAAACATATATTTAATCATAACAAAATATGATATCACTGGTCCGTTGCAATAAAGGACCACAGTTTGTTATCCAATAATTGATGTTTCGAACAAAAAAAAAAATATCCAATAATTGATGAGCAGCAGCGGTCCATGATAAAATAACTAACTGTTGAGATGTTTGTCATGTTATGGTTCAAAACAGAGATATTTATGAACTACTTTTAAATCCACAAATTTAGTTTTTTATCGCCAAAATTATCCAAGAACCATTACATGATAGGACTAACCTTTTCTAAAGTCTTAGTTTTTAAGAATACACAATTCATTAGTATTCCTTTCGTTCCACTAAAATTGTCCACTTACTAAATATAATGTTTCAAATATATTATCCACTTAATAATTCAAGACATTTTTTTTCCTACATTTTCCACTATTAATCTTATTAAAATATTGAAATTTATATTTCTAATACACATTTAAGATGTCAAGATACTTTATTAGTGGTATTTTTGTATTGGTGAATGCATTTATTATGTTTCTTAATATATATGAAAAGTTAAATGGACAAATTTAGTGGAACGGAGAAAGTAAACGAAAGCTAGCGAGACAAAGAGGCTCAACTAATTTAAATAAGGATTATTGCCTTAAAAACACTTTAAATTAAAATTAATTATCTTTCACCTTAACCATCATTGTTTTGCCCATAAAAGACCAAATATATTTTAAATGATATTTGTCACCTTTTTTGTATCACTTTTTTATCACCTCCTACGTGTATGCCTACACGTAGCAATGAATAGATTTCTCTATCATATTTAATTTTTTTCTATCTTCTATACAAGGAAATCAAAACATATATATAGAAGGGTGATAAAAGGGTGACATGAAAAGGAGTGACATATATCATTACTCTTTTATTTTTTTCTTTTATTTTCTATAAAAAAAGTCGTTTGAGTTATGGGAAACTTCCCATAACTCATACTTTGAGTAATAGGAAGCTTCTCATTACTCGTTGTTCTTTAAAAAAGACGGTGTCTTTTACGGACAATGGTGTAAGGTGGCAGGTGCCTATTGGGCATTAACCCTTTAAATAATGAGTATGGAGTTACATGATTAGTGTTGCAAAAGGAAAGATTAGAATGTGGAGAAAATTCTCATGGATACCCATTATTTTGAATTTTAACAAATAAATATCCAATTTTTTAAAAATGACAAATAGGTTGCCAACGTTTTGTTTTTTTACTTTCTCTTAGTACCACTGTGATGTTTGCCGTTAAATACCACGTATCAATGACGCGACTAACTTTTCCTATCAAAATGAATTACATAAGTTTACAAAAGTGGACAAATAGGTACCCGACGTTCTTTACTTGAAAATAGAGTATTTGTGTAATTTATTGAGACGTGACATTTCACGACAAACTTCACGGCTTGTACTAACAGAAGACAAAAAATAGAACGTTAGGTATTTGTTTGTCACTTTTGTAAACTTGCATACTTATTTATCCAAATCGCGAAAAAATGGGTGTCCAGGAGGTAATTTCCCCTTAGTTTGTGAGATGCAATAGTTAATTGATCATGTTGGATTCCATTATCACATCCTTTATAGCCAAACGAAAGGAAAATACCCCCACGGATACCAAGTGTCTAAAAAATTGACAGTTGAGTGTTCAAGTCTTAAAAATGACAAATAAGTACCCAAATTTTCAATTTTATGTCTTCCGCTAGTACCCACTATTACTTTTGACATTAAGTGCCACGTGGCGGTTGCGTTATGTCTTCCGTTAGTATCCAAGTTTTCAAAATTTGACAATTAAGTGCACAAGTTTTTAAACATTGGATAGTAACGGAAGACATAACACAACCGCCACGTGGCGCTTAATGTCCAAAGTAATGGTGGGTACTAACGGAAGACATAAAATGAAAAGTTGGATACTTATTTGTCACTTTTAAAACCTTGGACACTCGGTTGTCAAATTTTGAATCTGTTGGGTATCCACTCAGGGTGACTAACGGTTCGGGTAAACCAGTCCTACGGACCGGACCGGACCAGTCAACGCTCGGAACGGACCGGAACCACTGGTCAACAGCGGCACGGCACGGAACGGACCGAGTTCGCCTCCAGCGGTCCGGTTCTTGCATGCTGGAATTTTATTAAGGACTGGAACCGGCCCATTAAGTTTTTATTTTATTTAATTAGTTTAGCCTTTTAGCCCATCCCCTGTGTTAACCCAATTACCCAAAAGTCCAAAACTTAATTCTGCTAGCATACCCCAATAGCCCAAAACCCCATTTATGTCCAATAGCCCATCCCTTAGTCCATTAAACCCAATAAACCAACCCAAAACATTATCCTTTTAATCCCATTCCCAACCCACCGACCCCTATTCATTACACCCACCCCCTCAATCGTATCCCACCCACTCCATTCATTATTGACGCGTTAATCTTCTCTCCCAAACCACCGACCCCATATTCAATTCCTTTCATCGATGGTAGTATTGATGTTTCTAAAACGCCTGTGGGTTTTGATCATTTGATTGATTAAGAATGACGTGGTGGGTTTTTGCCTTTTTGGGTATCGGAATACGCCGATTTATGGTGGAGTTGGAATGGTTTTTGTCGAATTCAATTATATGGTATGTCTAATTCTTCTTGAATCCTCAATTTTTCCTTCTAATATTATTATTATCCAATGTTTGTAACATATTGCTTGATTAATTTTATTTGCATGGTGTATTTGTGCTCCAATTGATGAAGATGCAATGTAAAGATGATGGTTGATGAAAATTTGCATTACACTACCTAGGTGTATTTGAAAATTGCCACCATTGTTCTGTGTGTATTCGAAAAATGCTACTATTGTCCATGTGTGTATTCAAAAATTGCTACTTTTGTCCCTGTGTGTCTTCGAAAATTGCTACTATTGTCCCTGTGTGTATTCAAAAATTGCTCTTGAATTCATTTGGTATTGCGAAATGTTATTCATATTATTCGAAATTGTTGAGTAGTTTTTTAAACTTGTGGAACTGTTTTATGAAAATTGCCACTAAAGTCCCTGTGTCTTTTCGAAAATTGTCAAAGTTTTGTACCTTGGAAGCTCGGTTTTGTAAAGAAAATTGCTTGGCTATTTCGAATTGGAATCATCCCATTCTTTAAACAAAAATGATTAAAAGTTTAATTTATACAATATATGATTACAATTTGAACCCCGTTTCATTCATAGAGTTTGGATTTGGAATTAAAGGAATTTTGTAAATGATGATATGTTATCCGATTTTTAACAGTTTAGTCCCTAAGTGATTTTGTTTTTCCTGGTTTGGATAATATATATGTCTTGGGCGGTTTTGGTGATGACAATGAAATTCAATTGTAACATAAAATTGTCAAGTTGTTATATACAAGTTTTGAAATAAGTAAAGGGGTTTTATTTTTCTGATTTGTGATCAAAGTTATGGGATTAATTTAAGCACTAAAAAGCAAATAAAAAAAACCGGTAAGCACCGCTAAGAACCGGACCAGACTAGACCGGAACCGGTTTAAGCGGCCCCCTTAATGGTCCGGTTCTCAACATCCCAAATTCAAGTAATGGCACGGACCGGGACCGTTTACCTGGGACCGGTAAGCGGACCGGGCCGATAAGGTCCTAGACCGCTAGGAACCGGCACGAAACCGGACCGGAACGCCTGTTAGTCACCCTGAGTATCCACCAGGGTATTTTCCCACCAAACGAACGTATAGTTAATATTTATAGGGCAGTTATGTTAAACTGATCCACTTTAAGTATATTATGATATAAATATTATTCAAATCAATGTATTAGTAATTGTATTTAGTATAAAATAATATAAAAATCTCACAACTTCCGACTAAAGGATCGCCTAGCCATCTACGCGTTCGAGGATGCTCGGCCATCCTAATAGCGCCTAGTGCTTTTAGAACAATGATATAAATTAGTAAAAACAAAGTTTTAAGTTGAATGTAAATGTGTCATTTAAAATAGGAATAGCCACCGCCGTTGTTGTGATCCGCGATTGGAGCGGGAAGATGATCACTGGATATGCCATGGAGATTCTTGCTTCATCCAGTTTTGAAGTTGAGACTAAGACGTTAAGGAGTTCTCTCCAATTTGTCATAGACAAGGCTCTTCTTTGTACGGAACCGAGTCTGATGTTGAAAGTGTTTTTGGCGTCGTATACTCATCAAACACGAAATATTCTCGGAAGGATAGAACTATCCTTGATAATCTTAGAAATATGGCCAAAGCTCACAATAATTTTTAAATTTGTGAAATCAGAAGAACAACTAACAAGATTACATATTAACTAGCGAATTTTATTCTAATTCTATTTTCTCATTACTTGGTTATGTAATATTTTTTTTGAATTAAATACTCTATTGTGTAATAACATTGCTGGTTATGGAGTTATGGGTGTGAGTTAGAAGCACATTTGCATGATCTTTTTTTAACATAATTCCTTTTGATTAAAAGAAAAAATCAAACACATTCATATGTCAGTCATATAACTGCGAATAATATTAGCAGCATTTAATTAGGAGAAAAATTACAAAAATTGACCGAACAATAGCATTAATTTAAAATTTATTGTTGAACGACATGCCTCATTTAATAAAATTTACAAAAGAAAAAAAAAAAAGTTTACATCTGTTCGTAGTTATAATGAAATCTCAGACATTTAATTCTTGTTGAGTGCCTGTATATACTAGTTTGATTGCTAACATAAAATCCATCATGGCTTACCTTAAACGATTGAGTCTTCCCGCATTACTTATAATCACGAAATGTTCATCCTATTTTCATTTATAGTCGCAATTAAAAAATTTAAATACAACATTCAGTGTTATATTTATAAGATAGACAATAAAATTACATTTTGATTATATTTATTATTAAACTTGGACCATAAGTCCATATCGGAACTTGGAGGCATGTGAACAATTATATTATATCACTGGTCTCGCAGCAATAGAGGACCGCATTTCGTTATCCAATAATTGATGCGCAGCAGCATCCCTGAAAATTTGTTACTGACATTAAGCAGAGATATTAGAGTTAATTGATTATGTTGGTTTCTTCTATTATCTCACATCAGTTAAAAATAGTTTATAAGATTTTGGGTTATTAAACGCATTTTCAATTGGGTTTAAGATGAAACCTTCGACTTATTTTACACGGTATTAGAGTGACGAGTATTGTTACAAGTTACAACGAATTATTTAATTCTACACTATAACATCATTCTGTTTTGAGTTAATTGTGCTGTGCCAAACTCCCATGTGTTTATCATAGCCCACCAAGAGAGAATAGGCCTATAATTATTCATAACGGTTGGACAGCTTTTGGAACACTATAAATTAGTACTTGACTTCCCTTAAAGATCAAGTTGTCAATTTGGCTCTAATTTACCGAAATTCATTACCAGATGGCTGATACAACAATGGCACCTCACGTAGTCATTTTCCCCTTTCCAGCACAGGGCCATGTCAACTCCATGCTCAAATTAGCTGAGCTTCTCTGTCTCGCTGGTATTCATGTCACTTTCCTTGTGTCTATCGATATCTACAAGCGCCTAGTACGTAACAGTGATGTTGAATCTCGCTTCATGAGTTATTCCACCTTCAAATTTGAGACCCTTCCTAGTGAAATTTATCAAGATAATCCACATACTAATGACCTTGTCGCTTTCTTACATAATTCTCTCAAAGTTGCTGCAAAGCCATTTCTCAGAGAGTTGCTAAAACGAGATCACTACCATGAAGCTAATAGGCCTCCTATAACATGCATTATTGCAGATGGGATCATAAGTTTCGCTATCGATCTAGCTGAGGAGCTTGGTGTATCTGTTATATATTTCCGCACAATCAGTGCTTGCGCATTTTGGGCTTACTTTTGCATCCCTCAACTCATCAAAGCAGAGGAGCTCCCATTTACAGGTCTACTTTTCCTTTCATATTTACTGGTCATTTTCCATATTTTCTCACTTCAGGTATTGTGGTGTGAATAAGATGTAGGATGTGATATGGATGTACCGATAAAGAATGTGAAAGGCATGGAAAGTTTTCTCAGAAGGCGTGACCTTCCGGATTTTTGCCGTGCTAGTGATCTATCTAGCACTGGTTTCACGATGGTTTTAACTGAGACACAGCAGACTCCAAGAGCGCACGCACTCATACTTAACACCTTTGAAGATCTAGAAGGACCTATACTCTCGCAAATACGGACTCACTGCCCAAATGTTTACACTATCGGACCACTTCACGCACACTTAAAGGCAAGATTAGCTGCGAAATCAAGCTCAAATAGTCTATGGGAAGAAGATGGAAACTGCATCAAATGGCTTGACGAACAACCATCAAGATCTGTTATCTTTGTGAGTTTCGGAAGCATTACCGTGTTAACAAAAAACCAACTTCTTGAATTTTGGCATGGTATAGTAAATAGTGATAAGCGATTCTTGTGGGTGATGAGGCCAGAATACATAATCGACCAAGATGATGCAAGTAAGATTCCATTAGAATTGGAGAAAGCTACTAAAGAAAGAGGTTATATGGTGAATTGGGCTCCACAAGAACAAGTCCTTGCACACACAGCAATAGGTGGATTTTTGACTCACAGTGGATGGAACTCTACTCTGGAGAGTATATTCGAAGGCGTGCCTATGATATGCTGGCCATTTTTTGCTGATCAGCAAATGAATAGCCGATTTGTGGAAGAGGTTTGGAAGCTAGGAATAGATATAAAAGATACATGTGACAGAGCCATAGTTGAAAAAAAGGTCAGGGAACTTATGGAAGTGAGGAGTGAGGAGTTACTAAAAAAGGCAAATACAATGGCTAAACTGGCCCGAGATTCTATTGGTGTAGGTGGTTCATCAAGTCTCAACTTGGATCGGCTTATTCAGCACATTAGAGCGACAGTCACACCATAAGAAAGTTGGCTTTAGCTCGAGATCATTATTCTCCGTATATCAGCAAAGTTCAGAGTTTACCTCCGAAAATAAGAAGGATAGCTAGCAGTCCTTTACATCAAAATATATTGAGTTCCTATGCTTATTTTTTGATAATTAACTTCACTTTTTTCCTCCAATAGCTGTTAAAATGTGTAAACATAAAGTTTTTGCAGCATAACCACTCGGTCCGGAGCCAAGAATTTTGTTCGGAGGCAACTATCGGATTCTGTTTTGAGTTACTTGCGTTTCAGGTCCCCTATCTTTAACAAAAATTCCATATAAACCAAATAAGCCAAAGACTTAAAAAAACTGGGAGAAAGTGAAAGTTCTGATAATTTAACGATCGTAAAGCTATTCTCTTTTTAAAATAAATCAAGGGTCAATTTTTTCCAAAGTTCCGAAGACCATGCACCCCCGGCCTCACCATCAAAAAAAAAAAACCTGAAAAAAGTGGGGGAAAGTGAAATTCTTACGTATAAATTATTTAGAGTAAAAGTATTTTCGAAAATCAAAGGGTCAACTCACGGAAGACCATGTCCCACTAGGAGTAAGAATGGTTTGGTTTGTTCGGTTTTTGGTCAAAACCGAAACTGAACCAAATTTTTCGGTTTTTTATAATTTAAAAACCAAACCGGATGGTTCGTATTGGTTTCGCACTCAGTTTTTGGTTCCGGATTGGTTCGGTTCGTTTCATTTCGGTTTTAGTTCGCTTCGTATTTGGATGTTTGACCAATAATGCCATTTCTTGAAATACATGATCCAATATCGACCAATATTCTAATACAATTATGTTACTGTTCTAATAACAATTATCTTAATTTACAATACTTAATAATTCTATAAAATTAAAACTATTACTTCTGAATTCATACAATCATAATTAATAAAACCAATCAAGTTAACACTTACTAATATAATCTTAAGTGATATAAAAAATTTCTCAGTTATAGCACCGTCAAATAGTAAAACAAATTTTCGATTTTTATTCGGTTTTTTTGGTTCGGATTTTGCATAGTAAACCAAACTGAACCAAAATAATTCGGATTTTGAAAATTGAAAACCGAACCATTTGGTTTTTCGGTTTTTAGTCTATTTGGTTTGTTTTTTTTTTTTTGGTTTTTTGGTTCGGTTTGTCTTTTTGGTTCTCATTTGCTCACCCATGTGCCCCACCCACTCCAAGTAGGGGCTTTTAGTTATAAAAAGGCCCCAAGACCTATTAGAATTCTGGTAAACCCCCCCCCCCCCCCCCCCCCCCCACTAAATACAAGTTGGAACCCAACTAAAAGAAAATAATACCGAAAAACCCCATTCTTTCCCTTCTTATTACAATAAAAAAACAAATCCAAAATAAAACCCAATTAGGGTTATGGATCTGCTTCTCTTCACACGCACTCCCTCATTTCTCTCCTCTCCCTCTCTCTCTTCTCCCTCTCCCTCTCTCTTCTCCTCTACCTCCGTTCTTCTCTCACCTTCCCGCCAACAAGCTATTATGCACAAGAAAACCGTTCTCCGCTCTGTTGCACAAGAAATCTGCCGCCAGCTCTTTACTAGAGAAAAGCCATCGTTCGTGGGCTATTCTCCACATCATCATACTGGAGAATAGCCGTCATCTCTTTACCAGCTCCGCTGCATAAGAAAACACCGCCATCTGTTCACCAAAGAAACCGCCGCCATCTGTTCACACGGTTTCATTTAGTTTTTTTCCCAATGGTGAGTGTGAAGAGATTTTTTTTTTTCGAATGGTGAGTGTGGAAAAGATTTCATTTCGTTTTTTGTTCCAATGGTGGGTGTGAAGAAATTTCTTATTGTTTTTTGTTCGAATGGTGAATATGAAGAGATTTCTTTTTGTTTTTGTTCAAATGGTGAGGCGAAGAGATTTATTTTTGTTTTATGTTCGAATGGTGAGGTGAAGAGATTTCTTGTTGTTTTTTATGGTGAAGTGAATATATTTTTTTTGTTTTTGTTCAAGCATTGACCATTCTCCACCATTATCATTATCATGTTTCATTAGTTTTGTTTTTGAAAATAAAAAAAATGTTTCATTGTTTTCAACGTTTAATTTTCACAAATTTAAGGTTTAATTTTCTCTTTTTTTCATTATTTTTGTACAAGCGAGTGTGAAGAGATTTCTCTCTGTGTTTTGTTTCAGCGAGTGTGATGAGATTTCAATTTGTTTGGATCTATCTAACTATTATGTGTCATTTGGATCAATTTGGTACATACCAATTAGGTTTTATCGTGAAAAGGTTATCTTTTTGTTTTTGTTCTTATGAGAGTGTTTCATGATTCATTTTTTTTAATTGTTTTTGCAGAAAAAATTTGTTTGGCACGTACCGATTGGACCATCAAAAACCATTTGAGTTCACAAAAATGCTATGAGGGACCTATCATGCAATTATATAAAAATTTAATAACATTCATAAAACAAACATGGGATATAGAAATCTAATTGGTACGTACCAAAATAGAATTATTTAGTACGTACCCAAACAGAAAATATTGGTACATACCAAACAAAAATTATTGGTACGTGCTAAATGATAAGCCCGAATAGGGGTATAAGGGTCAAAAAGCTAACCAGAAAATCAAAATTATACCTTTTATAGGATTTTTTTAGTTGGGCTTTTATAAATAACATTTTCTAATTTGGGGCCTTAATTTGTAGATTCCTCCTCTGATTATCTAATCCAAAGTCTGAAAAACTAAGAACAATGGAATTTCTTATAATTTAAAAGAGGTGTTTACTAAGGAAAAAAAGTGTTTTCAAGCATAAGTTTATGGATTGTTTTTATATTTTAAGACTTAGGGGGGGTTTTAACTAAATTTTAAATAATTTTTTAAAATTCAAATGTTTTAAGAATCTAAATAATTTTTTTAAATACCGGTATAATTAGTCAAGAGTTCTTCAATACTTTAAAACTCTTGTGATTTTAAAGTCTTTGGACTTTTAAAAGTTATTCGACTTTAAATGATTCTTGAGATCGCGTATATATATAAAAAACTATTCTACAAATTTAAGGGATGTTTTCAATTAAGAGTTTATGGAATTTTTTAGTTTTTAAGAGTAAGAGGGTTTTCAACTAGGATTCTAAAGATTTTTTTAAAATCTGAATATTTGTAATTAGGAATCTAAGGAATCAATTAAAATATTAGTGTATTCAATCAAGAGTTTTTAGAATGCTTTAAAATCTTGTGGTTTTATGAAGTTTTTGAACTCTTGAAAGTTATTGAACTTTATAGAATTCTTGGGTATGGGTATATATAAAAATCTGCTTTACGAATATCAATGTAGAAGAAGAGATTTCATAAAGTTTTCAACAAAAAGAAAGAAACCCTCTTGCACCGGCTCTCGGGTAAAAAAAACTACTTTTTGCTCTTGTGTATTATTAGGATTATTATTTTGGATGTTTTTATAATATAGTCTTGTATCATTAGAGTGAAGGAACCGAGATTTCTTATACAAAATTCAATATTATTCATATAAATGATGCTTGAATTTATTGACAAGAAATAGGAAAAATGATATTATTCAATATTATGTCACCTTTATGCATTTTGTAACAATATGAGTTTTAGGTAAAAGTTATTCATATAAAAGTTTTGTTACGGTGTACTCTAATTCTGGAAGATTAGGTAATATTGTAAGGTAATAGTGGAAGATTACTTTAATGTAAAGAGGTGTAATGTTAGGTAACATTAGTTTAAGGTGGAAAATCATGAGGATGTATTTATTTTAATAATTTATTGCTCGGACTATTTATTTAACGGTCATGCTTGAAAAATGGATTAGAACAAAAAAGGAATTTTTAGATGAGGGTGATGAATTGTGACACAATTTAATAAGCTACATGAGAAATAGACATATGATGTACATATACATTAGTTTTTCAGTCAATATAGACTTATTACGTAATATTGTTAGATAACATTAATTTTATCAACATTAGTTTGGTTCACCAATCCTATCATTAGCTGGTAATTATTATCTAGATGAGTTGGCAGAATGTTAAAAAAACTAGTAATTAGTATCGATATGGATTTTAAAATAAAACTAGGTTTCTCTAAAAAAGACATTATGTTAAAATATTAATAATAATTTTTATATTAATAGGAATCTAATGGTGGATCAACTACACGATGTCAAAAAAAGAGGATTTATGAACAATGGTTTATAGAAGAGAGTGGTGTTTTATAAGAAGGTGGACGCTGCGAATCAAGGATGGCGTGCTAATAGTGGAAGTCTAAGCAAGCAAACTTCCAACTCTAAATTCAAAACTCAAATGTCAAAAACACAACAATTATCAGAGTCGAATGAAATATATTGAAAATGGTATAATTCTTCTGCGACCCTTAAGCGCTATAATTCTGGATTCGGGTTTGATCCAAAGACAAGGATGTTTAATGCTCCATGTGAAGTATGTGATGCATATATTGAGGTGAGATGTCTAAATACCACTAAAAATATACAAGAACTTTAAAAATTACGCTATGTAACACATGAAGATTATGAATCTTTAGGCATTGTTGTGGGAACAATGTAGCGGTTGGAACAATTAATTGGATTGGGCAATGATACTGACGCACGTATGTTAGATGTTGGGGAAAGTAAAGACATACGCATTCAGGATCTAGAATATGATGTAGATAGTAATACCTTCATATGACCAACTCAAAGTGATCCACCATCTCATCACTCATCATTGCTCCAATCTCATGGAATTGTTGAAATTCCCATACATAAATCAATCCAAAACAAAAGAATTAGAACTGATTTTAATAGAAAGACCTCTCAAAGTAGCATGATGGAGAAATTTGATATGATTTCTCTTAGTTTTGAGGAAATATACAACTTACTCAAAAAAAGAGAAAATGAGAGACAACTATAGAAAGAATACACCTATATGGGATGTTATCAATGAAATTCTGAACTTGGACGATGATACTTGTTTTAAGGCAGTTGAACTGATTGACAACAAAACAAAAAAAGACCTGTTCTTGAGGATGTCTCCTGAAGAACGATCAAGTTGGATATACCACAATATTAAAATCCTTAATTATTATTTTAAGGCCCTTGATAATTTGGTTTATTAAATTTTTTCGTTGAATAATATTTGTTATTTTGCTATGAGAATTTTATTGATCGAATTTTTAATTTTTAATTTTATTTTTATCGGATAATCATTATTATTTAGAAAATTATATTATTGTTATCCTTGAAAGATTATTCTTGCTTATAGAGAAAAAAGTGACTCTACTTTTTGGTTTTATTGAGTGTCCAGGAACCATTACAATCATTAGGCCTTTAATCTTCTTATAAGAAACACTTATATAAAAAACCGTCACACTTAAATACGAAACTCCAACTTGCCAATTTTGTTACTTTATAAGCAAATTACTTTATAACATCACTTTTCTATTTTTTGTGTTGACATTTTTTACTTATCATTAGGTATAAAAATAAAATTACTTTAATGTAAAGAGGTGTAATGTGAGCAATACAGCTGTCCAAAAAAAACTATGAGCAATACACGACAATTTTCTTTCAAAATAGACTTGGTGAGAGTCAATAATAGTGGGGATCTTAAAACAAATGACTTTTGATCGATGTAGGTAGATCATGGACAGAATTGGTTTCGATACCGTAGGGTAGAGTCACAATAATTCCCTTTAATATATTACATTTGTTAATTACAATACATTTTGATTTATAATGTAGTCAATTATATTAATTAAAAGGAATGGAAATAGAAGGAATTGATGAAGAATAATCAAGAAAGGAAAATGAAGAAGAATTTAAGAAGAACCTCAAGTAATAATTGATGTCATTCAAACAATAATTGTTGAGTTGAGACAAAGTATGGATAAGGAATCTCAATGAATTAAACGTCCGCTGAAACTACGAGTTGTTACTAGGAGAGGGTATAATTATTCACATCAAATTCTGAAGGACGACCCTCAATCAAGATTTGCGTAGAATGCCTCCAAATATTTTTCTCATGTTATGTAATATAATCAGAGAACAAACACCTTTAAAAGATACTCGTTATATATTTGTGTGGAAGAAATGTTCGCAAAGTTTTAACTCGTAGTAGGACAAGATGATCACCATTCTAACGCTCGTCAAATATTTGGTCGTTCATAGTACTACTGGTCACGATTTCAACAAAATGTTGAACTGTTGAAGGCATATAAATTATTTTTTTACTAATTACACTATAAGTAAATCTTTTACTAAAAATGTTAGGATTGCACCACATCCCAGAAATGATACAAGGCCGGGATATAAGCAGTTATCGTAATCGACATGGAATTAATTCACAAGATGTTTTGGCGGTTTGCAACTTTGATTTAGAATTCATCTATGTACTAAGTGGTTGGAAAGGTTCTGCATATTATTCGAAAGTGTTAAGCGATGCATTACCAAGGAGAAATGGACTAAAAGTGTTGCATGGTAACTATTACGTTATCGTGATTATTTCCAAATCGAAAAATAGTAATTAAACGGTATTCATATTTACAGGTTAATGTTTTTTAGTAGATAGTCAATTCGCTAAAGGACGTCCTAGCTCCATTACGATGTGTTTGATATCATCTTAAAGATTTTGGTGGCCAAGGTCGACATCCTTGAAATGCAAACCAGTTGTAAAATCTTTGTTATGCATCACTGAGAAATGTGATTGAGAGGATATTTAATATATTCAAATCAAGTTTCACAATTTTCAAGACTGCTCCTCCATTCTCTTTTGAGACACAAGCACAATTAGTATTAGTTTGTACTGGATTACATAATTTTCTTCGCAAAGAGTGTTTTCCGCGGAATCTCCCCTTGATCCAGAAAAAAATCTGGCCGGAAAAATTTGGCGGGAAAAAAATTTGGCCGGAAAAGTTGGTCGGAATTTTTTTGACGAGAAAATTTAGTTTGGTGGGAAAATTTAGTTAGGGGTATTATTGTCTAATTATGTTTTTTATATTAGACATGACTTTTATGGGCAATATCACCACCCTCGAGGGTGGTATTGGTAATTGCCTCAAAATAATTATCCGCAGTAAAATATAAAAAATTTAATTATATCTTTTCAGCTCATTAAAAATTATAAAATTGATATATTTAATTATTATAATTCATAGGCAGGGACCCCCGATCTCACATATATTTTTTGCAGATGATTTAATCCTATTCATGGAGGCGAATGAAAGGCAAGTAGATCTGGTCAAAAGTGTCTTACAAATGTTTTGTGAGGAGGCGGGGCAAACAGTGAGTAATGAGAAATCACTCATATATTTTTCGGGTAATGTACCGGAGGAGTTAGCATCGGTTCTTGCGGAGCGAAGTGGTTTTACTCGAAGTACGTCCCTTGGTAAATATCTGGGGACTTCGATAAGGTCAAATAAATTACCGCGGGGTTTTTTCAGAGGTGTAACAGCAAAGATGCAAAGCAAACTCTCAGTTTGGAAGAGCCAAAACCTCTCTATGGCGGGGCGTATTACGCTTGCCCAAGCGGTTCTATCAGCGATTCCGACATATATAATGCAAACGATGAGGTTACCTGTTTATGTTTGTGATGAAATAGATCGAATTATACGGGATTTTATTTGGGGTTCTTCGAGTGATGGTAGGAAAATACATTGGATAGGGTGGAAGACTTTGTGTCAACCAAAGAAGCGTGGTGGTCTTGGCTTGAGAAGCGCGAAAGAATATAATGAAGCACTTCTTGCAAAGTTGAGTTGGAAATTCCTCACGAATGATCCAGCCATGTGGGTAGGAGTGTTTAAGCAAAAATATTTTAAACATGGCATTTTGAATAGGGTTGCAAAACCTACTGACTCGCGGATGTGTAAGAATATACTTGTGGGGCGTGAGGTGCTACAAACGGGAATTAGTGTGATGGGTGTGGGGAATGAACAGGTGGTGAAGTGGAATAAGGAAGCTTCGGGTATCTTCTCGGTAAAATCCGCATATAGTAGTCAAGTACAAGATGGAGGAAATTCGAGCTTCAAATGGGATCTTATTTGGTCATTAAAGTGTCCACAAAAGATAAAGATCCTCTTGTGGCGAGCGGTATGGGAGAGGTTACCCACGGCAAGAAATCTGAAATTACGGGGGGTCGTGCAAAATCCGGACTGCAGGAGATGTATTCAAAGGGAGGAAACTGCATTTCATATTTTTAAGTACTGTAATGCATATACTGATTTGTTTAAAACTTGCTTTCTAGGTGCGAGGGGGGCTGGATTAGCGCGAGACAGGAACTTCACTGGTGATGCTGGGGTCGATCGAGCTGATGCAGCTGGAAGTTCTTGGACAGCAGATGAGGACCCGACTGGTGCAGCAGCCGAGGATAGGAACTGGACAGCAGCTGAGGTCCCGCCTGGAGCAGCAACCGAGGGCAGAAACTGGGCTGCAGATAGTACCTGGACCTGGACAGGCGCAAGACAGATGGGCCTGCATACTTCACAGCAGCAGCGCCATGATGATGACAGCAGCAGAAATGACAGCAGAATCAGCAGGCACGAGAACCAAGGTGCTAATCAGGTGCAGTAAATGGGAGTTTCTCCTGGACAAATCGAAATGCAAACCGTGGAAGAATCTATGGTTTGGTGGACAAAGTTATTATCCGATAAAAGAGCTATTAACGGCATTGAAACACGTATTCTATTCGCGGCTTTCGTGTGGTATGTATGGACGGATAGAAATACGAGATTGTTTGATGAGGAAGCAAGGAGTAGATCGAATAATGAGTTAAATGCGATAATAAAAAATGCAGCGAGTGACTATATAAGAGCATGGAGTTGTGAGCGTGATGGTGGTTTATTTACATCGGCATCAAGTGTTATGGTAAGGTGGGGCAAACCGGTGCGAGGGGTTAAATTGAATGTGGATGGGTCTTATAATTCGGAGAGGAAAGTGGCAGGGGTCGGAGGCCTATTTAGGGACTCAGTCGGAGAGTATATTCTTGGGTTCTCAGGTAGTTGTGTGGCGCGAACCCCGTTTGAAGCAGAGATACTTGCGTTACATTTTGGGTTAAGTTTGGCAGTGCATCGCGGATTTACATCGTTAATCATTGAAACTGACTCGTGTGAGTTGCACGCGCTAGTGAAGGGCGGTGTGAACTCAAGGGGATTTTCAAATGATATAATAAGGGCCTGTCGAGATATACTATCTTCTAGGGAAGGTTTTGAGCTAGTATGGTGCTACAGAGAAGCTAATAAATGTGCGGATTGATTAGCGAAACGTGGTGTGTTTAGTGAAGAAGGGCCGGTTCCTTATCACCACCCCCCGGATGGGCTATGGCGTCTGTTAACTAAGGATAGGTGTGGGTGGACTACACCAAGAGTTGTTTTAGATGCTTAATAAGTTGTAGGAAGTGATCTTCCTGGTCTTCTGACCTCATATGTAACAAAAAAAAAATAGAACCTTTGAAAATTTGATGAATCATACTTTGAAATAAACCAATACCATATTAATTAATAGGTATATTTTTGCTTTAACTTAATAATAATGATGATAGATTTAATAAATCAAGAGAAAACAATCATATTATATTGAGAATTGGAAGAGGTTTCTACCGTTAACATTAAAAGTTTGAATCACACAACTACTTTAAATAATGAAACTTGATTATAAAAAATTAATTATGAATAATGGACTGATTTTTATATTATATGGGTCTTGTTTTTTTAATATATATAAATAAATTCTATAAAACCTAAAAAAATTTGGGCCCCTATAAATTTTGGGCCTTGTACAGTCGCCCTTGTTGCACTTGCCAAGAACCGGCTCTGCTATCAACCAGAGCCGATCCGGGCCTAAAGAAACCAAGACAGTCATTTTGGACTCCAAATTTTTGAAGATCCACAAAAAGTATATATACATATTAAATATATATTAATTTGTATTATAAATTCATAGCTATGCAAGTCTAGCGTAGTGGATATTTGTTTGGTTTTTCTTGCATGGGTTTCAAGTTCGAGTCTAAGTAATAGCATGTTTTGTTTAAATTTAGAAAATGTCAAACTCCAACATCCTTTTTTGTTTTGTTCCAATAGCTTATATTAATAAAAAAACGTTACAGAGTACCAGGGTTTGACCAACCAAATCCAAAATAAAACAAACAACAAACACCAAATACAAAGAAAATACTACTACAATGGAAAAGGAAACTTGACAAACTCAAAAAATACAAACCCAAAGCAAACCAGTAACGTGAATGTCACCGAAGTAGCGGGCTGGGACCTCTAAGGGTCGAGGAAACATGATCATTGAGAAGGAAAACCTCAAGCCTCGGAACGAGAGGGAGAAAATCGACTACCATTTCATTGACCAACGTAATTAACAACTCGATGCTGACTCCAAAGGTCGCTGCGACAGTTGCATTAACGAAGATCTTGGTAATCCTCAGATCAACAAAAGTATCACTAGCACAAGTGATAAAACTGCAAACTCCAACATCTGAAAACCCTACTTTTATATACATGAGGTATGTTAAACAAAAGGCAATGCATCATTCTTATTTATTTTTATATACTTAATACCTCCTTATACTTTAACCTTTAAAAAAAACATTGCACGAAAAAAAATTATTTTCATATAATTGATTAATTATATAGATATTTTATACTTATGTTTGAAATTTTTTATTTAAGAGTAAAAAAAAAAATTGAAAAAATATTTAAATTTTGTAAAAAATATTAAAAATAATTTTGAAATCTAGAATCACTTTAGGTGATTTAAAAAAAAATGCTTATTTGTTGCTTTTTCTAGAAATGCTTTTTAGGGTCTAAAATACGTTTAAATATCTAGACGCATTTTTAAGTGCTTCTCAAAAAAAGCACTTCCAAATGGACACTAATATAGTATTATATAACCTCCAAGATTAGGTAGTATACTAATATAATTCAGTATTTTTTTATAATATTTAATTTGTACATTCTATTATTAAATTATTTATATATTATTTTTGGTTAAAATAAGAGATTTTTAATATCTAATTATTAAAGGCCCCATTTTTTCGTCTCGCGTTAGGTACCCCACAAGCTCGGCCGGCCCTACTATCTGCTTTACACTTGAATCTTTCTTTCTCACCGACTGATATAGAGATTGTACTGAATTTGTTGCATAATTTCCTCTTCAGTTTTTATCTTTCCTTTATGTATGTGAGCATTGCGATTACTCCAAATGGTCCAGATATAAGTAGTAAACCATCCGGAATAAATAACTTCCATGAATGGATTGTTTGCCTTGGACAATATAAAGCTAATCAAGTCATTCCATCACACAATGTTCTGCAGATTCACACCGCATAGCTTTAAGCATTTTTTGATGATTCTATTAGAGGCACGATACCGTACAAATATTTGATCACAGATTTCTATTGAGTTGTGACAAATCTCGCACATGTTGTTTTGCTGTATTCCCAATCTATCATGCGTATTTTAGTTGGGAGCCTATCTAAACACGTTTTTCATGAGCAAAAAGAGCACTTTGGTAAGTTCATTTTATGCCAAATAAGTCTAGTCCATTCAAAAACATGGCTAGAAACTGCGATTCATGCATAGTTTTTTTGAAGGAGTGCTTATTTTTAACACTATCACTCCACCAAATCATGTCACTACCATTAAAGAGATAGGTAGTGAATCAGCAGTCCACTAAAAAAGGTGGAAAATGTCATATGCCTCTAGTATAACAACTCTTAACAATCTTGTTCATCCATAAAGAGTTGTCATGAATATCTCTGTTGAAAATAGCATTAATATTACTCCCTTTAATCCAATTATCCCAAAATACATAAGTGTGAGCATCATCTTTAACATCATGCTTTATAAAAGTATAAGCCAACTTCTCTCAGTTTGAGAATATACTTCCAAGTACATGTCAGATCATGTCTAATATTGAAGCTCCATATACAAACTCCTTTAAAAATATTGTTATGCGCCCATAAGCTAAGTAGATTATTACTTCTTTGAAACATTCTCCAAGACATACTAAGAAGACATACCTTATTTAGAATCTCAATATTAGGAATATTTAACCCACCATAAGCTTTTCCTTTACAAACGTCAAACCAAGATACCTTTGCACCTTTAAAACCATCTAAATTTCATTTCCAAAGGAAACTAGAAAACTTCTGATTGAGTTTGTATATTGCATGATTTGCAAAACATAAAACTCTACACTAATAGAATATCGCACTAATTAACACAACTGTAATGATTTCAAGCCTTCCTGCATAGGTAAGTAACTTGTTACTCTAATGGTTAATACTTTCACAAATCTTCTCAATGAGTTTGTTATAGTCTTCAACATTTATCTTCTTAGAGCTAAGAGGAACTCCAAGATATCAATGTTTACAGGTTCATCTAACTGAACATCTGCGTACTCATCCCATGTGTCGTCATATATATCCTCGTCATTGTCAATAAATGTATCATTACCCTATAGAGATGGGTCAACTTCGATATCCTCACCAGTTGTCAAGTTTAAATGTGAGTAATCCGTGTCTATGTTAACTAAAGGAATGGTGATCCGCTTTGTGTCAGTAGATATTGATTTTATACCCCATAACTCCGGATTCCATCCGTGTTGATCACTAACTTCCCAAACAAATTTCCACCCTTTTAAGGTTTTCCTTGCATTAATTTCATCGATGTAAAACACTTTTTTGGCTTGGGTGGCTAAAATGTAAGACTCTTCTCTCCAACAAAAAGAAGTTGTGTTGATAATGGTTACCACATGTTCTTTCTTCATCTTTTTCATGTTATACCACTTATACTCGAACAACACAACAGAACAACCACCATCAAATGTAACCTCCACGATCTTTCTTAATTCACTGTAAAAAGGTACCACATCATATATGGTGCATACCCTAAGTCACCATTTTCACTCCCTTTTCACGAGTAATCCATTTGATACCATTCACAACACATGAATCGTATCTATAATCGGACCATGAGACATGCTCGCCAATGAAATCATCTCAGTGTAGCTAATGCATCAACAACCTTGTGCATTAAGTAAATCTACCAACAAGAACAAATATTACTCTGAACATATTCGTTTTTATTTTAAAAAATTGATGATAAATACGTTCTCCATAAACCACTACGAAATATTTCTCGATGAATCCTCTTTATATCAATATTAGGGACCAATAGCGTGAATTTGTGTTCACTATATTTTAGAATAGTGTAAATATTTTTGCATTATTAATACAAAAACGTATATATTGCTACTTACATCATGTATGGTTGGATCTCATCGCAATTAAGGAGGATATACCAGTTGATTTTCTCCTTCTCTTTATATGGCAAAGCACAAAAGTTTTTTTTACCCACTGGATTATATTAGCTCTTAAAAACTGACAAATTTATAGGTCCAGGCACCGTCTCATTGTATCTACCGGGATCGTGGGATCGTTGAACTTTGTTCTTTCTTCTTAAAGATAATGCGATATAAATGTCAATGTTTCTTCCACAACATACCCCACGGTGATTGAACCTTCTGTCCTAATCGGGTTTTGAATGTACTTTTTAAACTTCTTCAAATACCTTTCAAATGGGTACATCCACCGCATTTCAACCGAACCACCTAACAATGCTTCGTCGTATAAGTGTATGATTAGGTGGATCATTATGTTAACGAAGGCGGGAGGCAAAATAATTTCTAAATTGCACATAATTTCAATCACTTTAGCCTTTCCCGCTTCCAACATTTCCTACTTAGATACTTTTTACAAACGACTCTAAACACGTTATATAACCTAATTATCGGATCGCTAACCTATTTACCATCTATAAGCCTCGGGATACTAGCCACTAAAAGAATATGCATCATTACGTGGCAGACGTGTGATTTTAACAATGATGATCTTTCTCGTATCACTCTAAACGTTATTCCTCATACTAGACGCATAACCATCGTGAAACTTCTGCGCCTTCAACCAATCTAGAAAAACACGTTGCTTATCTGATGTCAACGAATACTTTACACACGGTAGCATCACTTTACCTCCTTTTGGGATCAACCATAACCCTTTCTTGATACCCATATCTTACAGATTCATTCTCGCTTTTATGTTATCTTTGTCAATTTTTCCATCAAAGCCCACAACTGTACCGAGCATACTATCACACACATTCTTATCACAATGCATAACATCAATGTTATGTTTTAAAAAATCGTTCTGACCAATAAGGTAAACGATAATAAATACTTTTTTCCTTCCCATTAAACTCAAAATGACTTGTTTTCTTTGTCGCCTTTCCCCCAAAATCCTTGTTTTTACCGAGAAACACAGTCTAACTGTGTTTGAATATCGGAAAGACTATGTTTCCTAGGGGAGGGGCTCTTCTTGGTACTCGTATACAAAATTGTGTCTTTTTTGAACTGATGTCTCATAGGTAACCACCGGCAGTGATTAAAATAAACTCCCCCTTTTCACCTTCTTCGACAGAGTAGAATCCATGCATTATGGGCACGCTAAGTAACCTTGACCCTGCCAACCTGACGTGTATGACCTAGCGGGGTAGTCATTAGTCATGGACAACAGACAAACTTTTATTGTAAAATCTTTCTTTGTATGAGCATCATACGTATGGATCCCTCTTTCCCACAACATATACAAATCATCTATAACAGGGCGGAGCAAGACATCCATATCCTTATCGGGTGATCACGGACTCGGAATCAACAAACAAAGTTGAAATATGGTTTTTTTCATGCATAATCAAGGTGACAAGTTGTAGACTGTCAATATTACTGGCCACATGTTGTAGGAGTTGTTCTGCATAGAAAATGGACAAAAACCATCAATACCTAGGCCCATGAATAAATTTCGAGCTTCACTCGTAAACTCAGGATGTAGCTCTACAAATCTCTTCCAGCTATCACCATCAACATGACGGCACAACACATTTGGATCAATACTCTTTCTAGTATGGTGACAGATCATGTCTCTGGCAATGTGCCTCGAAGCGTATAGTCGCTTCGATCTCCGCGCAATCGATAAATAACAGAGTTTCTTATGCGATACTTTCTTACCCTTCTTCGGATCCCATCTAGATTCACATCATACTCTACACTCTTCGAGTTATTCATTCTTCTTGTAATATAGAGCACATTCATTCAAGAAAACATCAATCATACTATACCCCATATCCATAAATTTCAAGTTTTTGTTGCACTCCTCGTAAGAAGGAGGCAACGTATGACCTTCGTACAAAACACGACCCAACAATTCCAAAAACTCGGTGAATGATGTGTTAGTCCACTTGTTCTTCACATTTACGTGCATTAGCTTGAGAATGAGATTCAAAGAACCCATTACTTTAGATCCAAGGTATAACTTGGTTTCCAATTCCTTGAACAAAGCTTTGAAACTGCCACGACTTGTATGATTCCCGTCTCTCATATCGGTGTTACTCGAATGACCCCAAACATCGTAAGTAGGTCTCAAATCGTCATACATATTCATCATTTCATCTTCTACAATTTGGGTAGGGATTTCCGCGTTAATTTTTAAGTTTTCACCGTGTTTTGTCCAAATCTCATACGTGGACAAAACCCCCTAATTTAGAACATGTGCCCTAACCTCATGGATGTGAAATTTACGATTATTTCGAATAATGATTACACGGACAAAACAATAAACCATTATAACCCACTTGTTCTTTAACAAAATCGATAAATTTTTCCAAACCATTAATATATTCTAAGGTAACATAACATCTGATTTAATACAACAATAATAGAAACCTGAAGTCATCGTCGATTAACACTTTGGTATAAGTATAACTACAACAATATTAAAAATAAAATAAAATATTCATAGATATATTTAATATCATTCAAACCAAATATACAATCATAAAATAAGTTTTTGATAATCTAATCATATCATATTATATATTAAATACAATCATAATCAAAGAAAAAAGTTTAAATTTTAGAAAAATACAAAATATTAGAAAATTAATATGGAGAAATTGAAGTATGAGTAGACCCCACGTGGTAGATGGACCCAGAAATAGCGTAAGATGAAGTGGAGAACCAATTATGAAGCAATAGATCAAAAATTTGTTAGGATTACGGAAAAATTTGGGAGAATAATTTTTTGGGTTTACATTTCGTTTCCGAAATTCTGCTCCAATCCCCATAAATACGTCGACTTTATTAGCGACTTCAATAAAGTCGTCGCAAATTATTGGAATGTCGTCGCTAGTAATAGTTAAGTCGCGAATAGTAGTGGTCAACTGCGACTACATGTTACACGAATAAAAAACCATTATTAATTAAATCACTCTAACGACGAATGTTATGATATTTGTGACTACATTTTTTTAGTCGCGAATGACAAATAAGGTATGTGACGACTTAAGTGGTCGATGATACCTTTTAATTACGAAAGATCTGTCACTAGCGACGACTTACGTGTAGTTGCTATTCATTTGAATGCTAGAGAAATGCGTTGTAGTAGTGAATGAGGAGGGATTATGGTTGGTTAGTAGGTTTTGGTGCGATGATGCTTTGGTGTTTTAGGTGTGGAGGGTTCGGGATTCTAGAGAACATTCTAGAAGAAGCGTTTCTGTTCCACCTAAAATAGCCTAATTATTAATTGCGTATATTTTCGCACCTAGTTCTGTAAAATTATTTTATTTTATTTTTATCATTATCATTATCATTATCATTATCATTATCATTATCATTATCATTATCAGACTCATTTCCCCAAATTAAAAAAGAAAAGAAGAAAAAGCAAGTAGATGATTGACCAAACAGGTTGCAAGAATCTTAGTTTCAATTTATAATAATATGTCTGACAAACATCGTTGGATCTTGATCAACGATGTCTCTATTCTTAGAGACCAAGATGTAAAAGGTTTGTTTTAATTAAGCGTTTGTTTAGCCGTCCCGCATGGAAAAAAACTTTAACTTCTTATGGATAGTGCTACCATATGTTAACATACCCATTTTTTTATATATGGGTGTCTGGGTCAGCTTACGCGCACCACGACTATTTCTATTGGAAATATACACGTCTCCTCATGCATATTCTCACTTAATTAGAACTAGGTTTTCCATATTCAGGGAGGGGACTCGAACCTTGCACCTCTTGCTTTACCCCCTTTAAGGGCTCAAGAAATAACAAGGCTGAGGGGATTCGAATATTGTACCTCTTAGATGAGAGACAAGGTCCTGACTATTGAGCTAGCCCCAATGGTTTGTTAACACACATTTTTGTTTGTTCGGATAGCGGATCATGTTAACCTAATAACCACAAAAACTGGGAACAAATTTATGATAACGTTGATAATTCCAATTAAAATTGGTATTACTCTATACAATTAATTCGAAGAACAATTAATCTTTGAGATATTAGGTTTTAAAGTCTAAATATCTATATACCAACTTCTCACCAAGTCCATTTTATTTTTAGCTTCCTATATGGTTCAATTTTTTTTCATTTATACCTATAATACACTTTATTTTCATTTAAATAATATATTAACTAAATTTGTATCTTATAGAAGAAAAATATTCTATCAATTTCATGGATATTAATTTCCATTTATTTTACTATTTTTATACACCATTTTCAGCGCTTTCTATACATATCTATTGCATGCATATTAACTCTCATTTATATATCAATTACATAGATACTAATTGGCATTTATTTTTCCATTTTTATACAATAAAACAACACTCTCATATATATCATATAGCAATCGTATGTATTAATGGAAAGGAATCATTTATAACATTATTAATACAACGCACCATTGTTTATCCATTACTGCATAAAATTTGAAACATTCCAAGCTATTATCAAGCCTTGTAACCTTTGTTCGAGAATCGCATAGTAAAGTTTATAATGGTTTAAGGGAATTATGAAACTGCCATAAAAATACTATAGTCTTAGTAATGCATTTGGTGAGGGGTAGTTGTGCAATAAAAAAAGTTGGTTGTTACTTTGTTTTAGGATGTTTTGGATAACTAACTGTATGAAACCAATCATATTCACATACACACAATAATGTGTGCATTGAAAACCCAACAAAGAAATTAAAGGCTAAAACATGGTTTCTCATTACTCGACAATATTACATAACACACCAATGTTTTCACATGGATACCCCAAGCCTAATATATAACACAAACACATCTCATACTTTTACAAGTACACACTACTTGTGTTGAACTGAAAACCCATACATTAAAAGAATGTGTAATCAATTTGTTTCGCATACCCCAGTAATACATTCTATCATACCACTATTTCAACAAGCATAACCAATTAAAGTTGAACTGTCATTCCACTAATTTAATGCTCATCGAGACCCTGCTTCAACTTCATCTTCGACTTCCATATATATGATAAGTGCTTCTTCCATTTTCTGACCCAAAAATTCAACTCTCTTCTTGGCAGTAGGATGACTGAGAAAGAATTCCAATATTGGAGCTACCTCTCCTTCAATTTTCTCGAGCTCTGCATACACAGTTGGAGCAACTTGAGGATTAGATCCTGCTGAGGCCATTGACATTAGGCCATGTAATCTGCTTCCTTTTCCAGCCTATTAAAAAAAATGTATAATGTGTGCAGGTTTGAATGCAACATTACATACAAACATAATCACAATCTTAACTAATATAAAAGAAGCATAAAGTATTTGAAATTGCTAACATGACAAATAATAAAGCAGTACCCAACAATTCTTGTATGGTAATCTGCTAAGGTAATGATTAATGGGGTAAGATTTCGAAATGATAATGGGGTAAGAATCGAAATGATAATGGGATAATAATCTACACTACACCAGCTCCAATTAAAAAAATTCCAAATGATGATCAATAATTGCAATAAAAACACAGATTTTGGAAACCAAATACTATTTAATGAATCAAAAATTCAGGTATACCAGTTCGTGAAAAACAATTCCTTGTCAACAACTTACGGAAATCCACTATAAAGATTAAACCCGTTACAAACAACCCTAGTTTCATGAAAATCAGCTCCGATTACTACCCTATCCAACCCACAATTCAATGTTTTTACAGTAACACACAATCAGAGCAACTTTATTCATCACAAAAACACCAAAAGTTTATTTACTGAGTTATCACAACCCAACTCATCCTTCCAACGATTCCATTAAAACATATTTGAACAATAAATTACAGAAAGAAAACCTAACCTGATGCTTCGTCGATTCGGTGTCGCGTTCTTTTTTATTTCTTCGCCATTGATTTTCCTTTATACCGCCAATAATAATTTCCCTCTTCAAAAACCTTCCTCTTTGGTGTGCCGAAACAATAATGTGATTGTGTTTTTTCAATAGTAAATGGAGTTTATTGGTGGGGCGCGTGATCCACACAAATGGCTTATTAATTGACGAGTGATTTAAAGAGAGTGGGCTATAGGGGTATTTGGGTTGGACCCTTTGTGCCAGATTTGATATTGTATGGTCCCTTTAAATAACTAACCCTTAATCTTATTTTATATTATGGACTCCAAAGTCTTGAAGACAGTAACTTGAGCAGGTTACCGAGAAATGAGCAACAACACTTGTCTCCTCAAAACGTTCTGCAGCAGCTGCCAGACGAGAGATCAGATTCTGCAGTAGGTGCACAAGGTGAACAAGCTGCAACAGCTCTTCTCCAGTGGTGGGTTGTCATGTTATCGAATAAGTCAGCTGCAAATGGAGTAGAAGGAAGGCTTATTTTTGCAGCGCTTATGTGGCACATTTGGACCGAAAGAAATACAAGGCTATTTGAGCCGTTAGCAAGGAAGAAAAGCATTAATGAATTTCTCGCAAATATTTGTAATACGACAAGTGATTATGTTTGGACATAGGGAATTGAACAAGATGGTGGGCTTATTACATCGGCCAAGTGTGTATTAGTAAAGTGGGTTAAACCGGAATGAGGTATTAAGTTGAATACTGACGGATCTTATGATGCGAAAAAACTTTCAGCTGGGATAGGAGGACTTTTTCGAAACTTTATTGGAGAGTACTTGGGAGGCTTTGCGGGCAATTGTGTTGTGCGAACACCTTTTGAGGCGGAGCTTTTTGCATTGCACTTCGGTTTAAACATGGTGGTACAATGTAAGTACAATCCATTGATCATCGAAACGGACTCGTGTGAGTTTAACGTGCTAATGAAGGACGGTGCGAATTCGAATGATATTATAGATGCTTCTCGAGATATTTTGGCATCTAATGAGCAATTTGAGCTGGTTTAGAGCTTTTATGAAACGAATAGGTGTGCGGATTGGATGGCTAAATGGGAAGCTGGTAGCACGGAAGGCCCACAGACTTACAGAGCCCCTCCAGATGGGTTGTGGAGCTTACTTGCATGAGATCGTTGTGGCTGGGCGATGCCTAGTGTAAGATTTCTCAATCCACCATTGAAGAGTTGGATTTGAGCTTAAAAGTTGCAGAGAAGATATGAAGAAGAAGAAGAAGAAGAAGAAGAGAAAGAAGAGAGAGAACAGAGCATTTAGCTTGATTTTATTATATAGCAAATGAATTACACGATTTTAGTATATATACAATGTTAAGATCATGAATTCTAAACATGATCAAGTCTACATTCAATTCACAGCTGTATAACAGCTTTTGTAACTAACTTTGATTCTCTAATTCTAATATTTACATTTTGGTCCCTGTGGTTATATTCTTGACTTCTTGATTCTCTATAGCTTTGATTGTATTCCAAGAGCCCCCCACAAGCTGAGCATGGATATTGAGAATGTTCAGCTTGGACAAAATGTGATGAAACAGTAGTGAACCAAGAGGTTTAGTAAAGATATTAGCAAGTTGCAAATTAGAGGGAATATAGAACAATTTGATTATGCCAGAAGATATTTTTTCCCGAGTAATCTTGCAATCAATGTCCACATGCTTAGTTCTTTCATGTTGGACAGGATTAGAAGACATAGCAATAGCTGATTTGCTATCTGAGAAGACTAGAGCAGGATGATCATGAGAGAAGCCATAATCATGAAGAGCATATAAAATCCACTGAATTTCACAAGTTGTTGCAGCTAAAGCCCTGTATTCAGCTTCAGCAGATGATTTGCTTATGGTGCTTTGTTTCTTACTTTTCCAAGAGATTAGTGATTCGCCAAGAAAAATGCAAAAACCAGTGATACTTCTTCTTGTATCAACACATCCAGCCCAATCACTATCACAATAAGCTTTGAGCTTGATTTCTGAAGAGGAGGAGAAGAATATACCTTGTCCAGGAGTTGATTTGATATATCTAAGTATTCTTTGGGATGCATTCCAATTATTAAGTGAAGGTTTAGCTAAGAACTGACTTAAACAGTTGACTGAGAAGACAAGATCAGGCCTTGTTATTGTTAGATAAAGGAGTCTTCCCACTAATCTTCTATAAGAAGTAGGATTATCAAGTAACTCCTCAGAATCTTGTTTAAGCTTTAAGTTTTGCTCCATTGGAAAAGCTACAGGTTTTGAACCTGAAACACCACATTCCTCAAGAATATCGAGTGCAAACTTTCTCTGGCAAAGTGATATACCTTTGGCACTTCTTGCTACTTCTATGCCAAGAAAAAATTTAAGTTCACCAAGATCTTTGATGGTGAAAGCCTAAAGAAGATAATCCTTTAAGGACTGAATTTCAATTAAGGAGTTACTAGTAAGGATTATATCATCAACATAAACTAGTATAGCAATGAAATTTGACGAGGACTTCTTGATAAAAAGACTATAGTCACTATTAGAGTGAACAAAACCATAGTTTAAGAGAGATATAGAGAGTTTAGCAAACCATTGCCTTGAGGCTTGCTTCAAGCCATATAAACTCTTCCTCAATTTGCAAACTGAGTTTGGTGGAGTGTTTAATCCTTGAGGAACTGTCATGTAAACTTCTTCAAGTAAATCACCATGGAGAAAGGCATTATTTACATCAAGTTGATGAAGATGCCATTTGTTAATTGAATCTAAAGCAACCATAAGTCTTATTGAAACAATCTTAGCCACAGGAGAAGGTGTCAAAAAAATCTAAACCTTCTTGTTGGTTGTATCCTTTGGCTACAAGTCTGGCTTTATGCCTTTCTAGAGTGCCATCAGCCTTGTATTTGAGCTTAAAAACCCACTTGCATCCAATAGGATTCATATTTGGAGATAATGGAACAATGTCCCAAGTGTTGTTATCTTGAAGAGCTTGAAGTTCTTTTTGAATAGCAATCATCCAATCAGGATTAGTTGAAGCTTGTTTATATGTTCTAGGCTCAGTTAGACAGGTAATAGCAGTTACAAAATGAAAGTAAGAAGGAGAGAGTTGGTTTGAACTTATAAAATCTGTGATGGGATAAAGAGAGGTAGATGATGATGAGATACAAAGAGAGGTGTGAGGTGTTATGTAGTCTTTGAGATAAGGTGGAGGATTTCGGTTTCTTTTTGGTTTGGTAGGCTGAGAAGAAACAATTGTGGTTGTTGATGGAGGATTTGTGTTAGGAATAGGCTCAGAAGAGGTGTTTGATGGAGGTTTGGTTAAATGTTCTGTAAAATTTGTTGAAGAAGGTGGAAATAAAAAGGTATGTAAGTTGGTTGGAGGAGTTGTTTGAGAGAATGGAAATATGGTTTCATGAAATACCACATTCCTTGAGACAAAAATTTGAGAAGTATTTATGTGAAGTAATTTGTAACCTTTAGTTGCAGAGGGATATCCTATAAAGATGCATTTTCTTGCTCTGGTGTCAAATTTGGCTCTATTTTGTGATAGTGTAGAGGCATAACATAGAGAGCCAAATACACGCAAGTGGTTAAGTTTAGGGGGTGTTTTATATAGAAGTTCATATGGTGGGATATTATGTAGGAGAGGAATGGGTAATCTATTGATTATATGAGTGGCAGTAAGAACTGCTTCAGACCAATATATAATAGGTAGTTTGGCCTGAAACATAAGTGCTCTTGCAGTATTGAGAAGATGTTGATGTTTCCTCTCCACTAAACCATTATGTTGTGGAGTTTCAACACAACTAACTTGATGTATGATGCCTTTAACTTTGTAAAAATTAGAGAGAAGGAATTCAGCTCCATTATCAGATCTGAGCACTTTGATTTTAGTGTTAAACTGAGTTAATACTAGATTATAGAATGTATTAATGTGTGTGTGAGTTTCAGATTTGTGTGTCATCAAATAAAGCCAAGTGCATTGAGTATAATCATCCACAATAGTGAGAAAGTATCTAAAACCATTGTGAGAAGCATGTTTAAGTGGTCCCCAAATATCACAATGTATCAAATCAAAACAATGTGAAGATGATGAAGTAGAGGTGGGGAAAGTAAGGCGTTTTTGTTTAGCATAATGACATACATCACACACATTATGAGGAACAAAACTAATATTAGAATTAATAGATTTTAAAGCCTTCAACTTAGCTGCAGAAGGATGGCCTAGTCTTGAATGCCACAAATCAAATTTCTCAGTTGAAGCTGTAGAAGTTGAGTGAACTTGACACTTTGACTTCAAGTAGTATAAACCATCTTTTTCATAAGCAATCCCAATCATCCTCTTTGTTGATGCATCCTATAAAGTGCAGTAAGAGGGAAAGAAAACAACCAAGACATTTGATTCCTTAGTTAGTTTAGAGATGGATAACAAGTTGTGCTTAAATATAGGCACACATAGCACATTCTGAAGAGTGATTTGATCATTAATTGTTATGTTTCCTTTGTGTGTAGCATATACAATTTGTCCATTAGGTAATGTAACAGGGATTTGAACTTTATATATATATATATATATATATATATATATATCATGAGTATAGTAAGATGAGGAGTATATTAAGTGATCAGTTGCTCATGTGTCTAGAATCCAATAAGAGGAATGGGAATTACCTTCTTGAAGAGATACTTGATGAACAGCTGGTGTTGTGGAAGAAGCACCATGAGCAAGAGCCATTAATTTGCTCACTTCTTCAGGTGTGAACTCATAAAGATTCAATGGCTTGCTCTCAGGTTGAATCTAATCATTTATGACACAGTGAGCTTTTGATTGTGAGGTGTTGAGGTTTCTTTTACCTTTAGGACCACTCCATCCAATGAGATATCCATGAATTTGGAAGCATTTATCAACTGTGTGGCCAGTATATCCACAGTGAGTACACACAACTTTCTTCTTCTCAGAGTAATAAGCCGGTTTGGAATTGTTCTACACATAGAAGGCTTGATTGTAAGACTGTTGTGTGGAATTAGTAATGGACCTTTGGCTTTCTTCTTGAATAAGCATAGCAAACACAGAATTAATGTGAGGCATAGGATCCATGAGTAAGATTTGACTCCTAACAGCTGAGTAAGAATCATTCAATCCGATGAGAAACTTGATCACAAAATCATGTTGTTGTCTTTCAACAAGTGTGTCAAATAATTTGCAGGTGCATTGAGCCATGATTCCACAAGAACATGAAGGAAGAGGCCTAAAATGAAGATGTTCATCCCAAAGAGACTTGAATTGAGCAAAAAACTCAGAGATTGAGGATGAATTCTGAGAAATGGAGCTCAATGCTTTTTCAAGCTGAAAAACGCGAGTTCCATTGCTTTTCGAGAAGCGAATTTTGATTTCATTATACAAATCAAATGCAGAGTTAACATATAAGAGGCTACCTCAAATTTCTTTGGAAATTGAGTTGAGTAACCATGATAGAACCAAGTTATTAGCGCGATTCCAAGCGTTGAACAAAGCAAGGTCAGTCAAAGAAGGTTGAGTGATTTCTCCATTGATGAAACCAAGATTATTTTTGACAGCTAGAGCAATTTATTAATTTATTAAATTAGTATCATTCTAGTTATTATTTGGATGTTGTAAAAAGAAAAAAAACAGAATTAGATCAAGAGTAGCCTCAACAAGTCCAGTATTTCAGTCTTAGATCAAAGGACAAATGTTTTTTTTCTTAAAACTAGGAAAACAATTGAAATCGTTTTCTCTTTTATCATTATGTGTGATGTGTAGTGTTGAGTTTGAGGGTAGAGATTGTCTTTTTCGCTCAATGCTCTTTACTTAGTGTTTGGAGGGAATGTAGTAAGAAGAATAGATTCTTGAATAAGTTGACTAATTATAGAGAAAGATTGGATTGTAGGAAGAAGCTGTGTAGAGGAAATAGGTTCAGTGCAGTTGAATTCAATCTGATTTTTAGTTCTCTATCATATAAGGAATGCAAGAAATGAAAAGATCCTTAAGAACAGCAGTTTGAAGTAAAAAAAAGCTTGGAGTTATTGAAAGAGATTTTAATTTTAAATTGTGGGATAAAGGAAAATATGAATATTGTGGGATTCGCTGGTGTTCTTTGTAAAGATGTTGAGGTAGTTGTTGGTTAGTTACGGTGGTTTGCTTATTAGAGATTTATGGCTGCAGAAGATTCATTAGATTGGACAGGGACTATTGTTCTATTAATTGGTTTCTTATACTTATTTAGATAAGGAAATTACTTTTAGAAATCTAAAAAATCAAAAAATTATCCACAAAATCCTAACTAAATCATTCTAACAAAGACCTAAGTTAGAATTTTTAGTTAGATTTTTAACTCTTATATCTTTACTCAATTCGGTATTGATACATACCAATATTTTTAAGTTTTGTACAAACCAATATTTATTTGTTTGGAACACACCAATTTTTCCGAGTTTGCTACATACCAAATACTTTTTATATTCGTTTTTACGTTTTACGAGTCTTGATAGTATTTTTCTAGAGGTTTTTTTATGTCCAAGGTTATTATCTGCACTTATTTAGAAACCGATCTAATATATCGTGTCGAGATTCTCCTATTCGTACGCGCCAAACAAAGTTCCCCGATGAAAAAATGAATTGTACACTCCAATTAAATCATGTTGATACATTCCAAAGAAATCTAAATCTAGATCTATACAAAAAAGAAATCTTATTAAAATATATATTGGGACTAAAAGGAAAAAGGAAAAAATAATTTGAACAGAAAAATAAAAAAATAAAAAACAAATATCTTCAACTGTTGGCTTTGGAGCTAATGGGCCTGGTTCGAAAGATTGTGATGGTGGTGGTCCATGAAGGCCAACGAAGAAAAGGATCAAATATGATGGCACGAGATCTATTCCAGCACGAGATCTACTCCAGCCACGAACGGCCCACGGAATTGAAGAAGAGGGCCAAGATCTGGACGGGATTTCAAGGTGGCGATGATGGTGCTTCTTCATCGGAAGTGAAGCCTCAACGGAGTCGTGTGTAGGAAAGCGGCGGGGCAGTAGGTGGTGGAATGGGTTTCTTTGGCTAAAGTGGGGCTGCGATTCTCTTGGGCATAAATGTGGAGATGAGAGGGTGGTGGAGCTGTTGGTGGTGGGGCTGTTGGTGGCCGTGGAGGCCCTTGAACGGAGCGGCAGGGGTCATGAGGGGCGGTGGTGCTGCTTGGTGGCCGTTGAGTGCGCTGCTGATTGGGCGCAGAATGGTTCAGTGGTAATGCTCGGTGGTGGCTGGCTGCTGTTATCTGGGTGGCGGTCTTCAAGAGGACGAAGCTGCATCAGAAGAAGGTGGGGAAAGAGAGAGCAGCACTGTGTGAGAGAGAGGGAGGCTGAAAATGAAAAACAAAACCTAATATGGGGTTTTTGTTTTTGGGTTTTTTGTTTATAGTGTGTATAAAGAGGGATGGGGTGTTTTGGGCTTTTACCTCTTTCTAGTTGGGTTTTATTAGTTTGGTTAGAATGGAAACTTTATGAGTAGTGTACATGTTGTTGGGGCTCTTAAAAAGAATTGCCCCTATTTAGATCAGGAGGGACATGACTGGAACTATTGTGCAAATGTTTGGATGTACATCAGCCTATCAGCCTGGTAAACGGTTAAGTTCACTAGCTTATTTCAGGTTTTGAATAATATTGGTTAGTTTTCCGGTTCAGTTAGTTCGCTTAACGGTTAGGTTTTTATTCATAAATATCTAAACCTAACTTAACATAGGTTCGGTTAGCCCTAGGTTAGGCTTGGATAAGGTTAGTGTTAGATTTAGTTTCTTTGTATAGGTTAGGTTAGGTTCGATATTAGCATGTATGGATGAAAATTTGTCCTCATTGACAACTACTTTGATTTACTTTGGAGGTGTCTTGTTAAGGTTCATCAAATGCTTAGCAAGTTTCTTTATGGAGGAAGATTCAGCCTACATCAATGAATTCAAAAACAAATTGCGTGGGAAAGCTTTGGTATTCAAAAACAACATCATTTAATATGATCGCGTCAATTCCATAAAAACTCGATTTGCAATTGGAAAGAAAAAAAATACCATGTTCAAAGAGATAAGATAATTCCTTTTAAAGGGAAACAATAAACTGGCACTAATTGCAATTGACAACTTCATCCCTGCAAGTAGAAAAAAATTCATGATATAAGATCCAAAATATACTCTCTCCTTTGTACAATCAGGATTTTTAAGGACTCGTTATTTTTCAAATAAATTTGGGAATTAAAGAATTTGATTGGAATTTCGCTTAGTTATGCAGGAGCAGTGAAGATTTGACTAGATCGTTTGAACAGAAGATAAGATGGTTTACATGGAGTTTGATCCAATTTGTGAGTTGTATGGTAAAAACTTATAATCAAACAAGCATCTTTTCTATGAATGTGTGTTTGCTAGAGATATTTGGATGGAGATGAGAAAGTGGTTTGGTATTAGGAAGGAAATGAACACGATTTCAAGTGCATTAAAATGGCTAAAAAAAATTAAAACCCGCAAAAACTAGAGAAGAAAAGCGTGGAGGATTGAATTGCCTCTACCACTTATCATATCAAGCGAGGAATATGCTTGCTATGAAAGGCGCTAAGGAGGTGGCTATAAAGGAGATAAAATTATGCATGTTTTCCTTGTTATTTTCTTTGTACCCAAATCATGCCTTCATGGAGGATTGCTGGATATTATTGTAATGCATTGGACCTTATACTAGTAAGTAGATAGATGAATCTGCTTTAAATTATATAGGGATCGTATTATATACAGTGTCTAGTTTTTTCCTTCATATTTTAATGAATCTGTTTACCAAAGTTTAAATAAATCATGGTTTTTAAGATGTTCGTTTATTCATTTTTCTCTTCAATACATAGGCCAGGGTCCAAATCCGACCCACTTTATTTCTTTTGGATGAATTAATGTCTTTTGGTTGATTGAAGTAGTGGTGTTGGGCCTAGAAATGTTATTAAGTGGTTTTGGACCCAAGAGTTCTTAGTTTAGGATGAAGGTTGGTTTTGCTAAATAATTCTTGGTTTAGGATGAAGGAACATAAGCAATTTTGGGCCAGGTTATACAGTTCATGCCAAGAGGGAATTAATTTCTTTTAAATACTAAAGATGCTCACTCGGTTTTTGGAAAATTGGATTGTAGTACATTTCAGGATTAATTTTAGAGTTGGGGATTTCGTTTATAGATGGACGGTTTCAATTTAATAACCGCCCTCCACTTGCTCGGTCCTCTGTGGTCCGAACCCATTTGCTGGGCATTTCAGAGGATTTGTGGTGTTTAACACTGCTACATGTTATAGTTGCACAGTTAATAGTGATTAGGTACCTTCTTCTGGTACTAGGATTTTGTTTCTCGGGTGTTGTCTTCGCGACAGAGGAATTTTGTTTCATCGTTGTGTTTGTCTCAATCACAAGGAATCGGGTTGGCTTGAGGGATTCGTGGAATAAAGACTGATCATTTGTAAGATTTCAGATTGGCTCGAGGGATTCGTGGAATGAAGAAGATTCCTTGGTGTGTTGATCAGAATTGAGATAGTTGTTGTGAATTTTATATATGTTTCTGGGTTTGCTTTGGTGTGGTTACTATGTAGGTACTCTGTGACATCCTATCAGTTTAAGATATAAAATGTTTTTTGAACCAAAAAAAGCTAAAATGCCAAAGGTTAGTAATGTATATCAATTCTGATCCTATCTCTTAATGGATATATTGAAATTAAACTATAAACTTTGCACAACTGAGGTAATCATCCATATTTACAATTCTCTAAATATGAATTGTTATTACTAATTCCAGAAGAACTTTAGCAATCATATATGTCAAGAAAGATATTTAAAATTAAACAAAATATTCATAAAATTATTATACTTTAATTATGGCAATATATAATTTATAAATTATTTATTAGCTTATATAGATGTGGTAGAAACCCTCTATAAATAGGTTTCACTATCCACTTCAATACTACTATCTGAAAAGTATTCATCTTCTAGTTTTGGCACACTCTATATATAGCCATGAAAATACGGATGAAAAGCTTCCACGCTAAGTACTACAATACTATCTCATGAAGAATTTGGCTTTACTAACCCTAATTATTTCGAGTTCCAACTTCCAATCAATTCTATCCAAATCACACTCTTATTCACACTCCGTAAAACGTAAAGCACTCCACCCTCTTTCTGGTGATTTTTATTAAAATTATATATTAGGTATGTGTCCAAAACTGAGTTCCACCCTAGAAAATCGACACCCTCTTTGGTGCCGCCTATTTTTGAAGGTGATGTTGGTAAGTTTCTCCTCCATTTTGTTTCTTTATCGTCGCTCCATTTGTGGCTTAAGGGGGTATTTGAACTTTTTGACTTACCTCACTATTATGGTAGAATTGCTAAATCGCTTTGGATTAATAAAAGAAGTTGATGTTTTTGGATTGATAGATGCAAGAAAGGAAACCTGGTCTTTCCTGTGTGTTGTCATTCCCTCTCTTTATTTTGCAGGAAACTTATTCTATGTTTTTATGGTAACGATCTTGGTATCAAGGGTGATTTTGTGGATCGTTGGATGTTTTTTAACTTGAATGTTCAAACTATGAATTACTAGAAATATACCTAATCTTAGTAAACAACTTGTGTTATACTTCCAAAAGACAAACCATGGCATTGATTAGTTTTAAAATTAGAGTTGGTCACAAGTCCTTGGCAAGTTTTGATAAAATTGGGTGAATTGATTGGATCATTACACTGAAATTCACGTTAAACAAATTAAATTCTAGAAATCATATATTTGTGTTAGCTGGAAGGCTCTTGTATAGAATGAATTATCTACAGAAATTAAGAGTTGCTTCCCTTTTTTCAAATTGAGTAATATGATCCTTGGAAATCTACCACTCTTGTTTTTTAAGTTGAGGGATATGATTTCTACATTGGTTGGATTAGGTATTGAGGAAGGATTCCAGATCCTTTTCAAATTTGTAATGGTGTATGCAATTATTAGGTTTATTGATTTGTGTGAATAGTTAACTGGATTATTTAGGCATGGATAGAGTACCTTGTTTTAAATGATTTAAACACATTTGATTAATGGGAATTCCAACATTCACATTGTCGCTAATGATATGTCTTTATCGACTACTTGTGTGTATTCACGAATAACTTGGTCGCTAAAGAAACATGTTGTAGTAGTGATTCTGGATTCGTGTTTTGGTTGTGACATATTGGTGAAGTTTCTTTAAGAGATTAGAGATTATATTGTTGTACTAATTATATTAAAATGAAGGATGATAGTTGGTCTATTAGTTAGACTACTCCACAAAGACCATGAACTGCTCGACACGAATTATATTGGAATCAACATGGTCATGAATTCAAAGTGGTATTCAAAAAAATAATATTAAAATGAAATGAAGATTTTCATATATTTTACCAATTTTCTCGATAAAATAATAGGTATTATTTGGAGTTTGTTCCATTACTATTATCCACAATGCCTGGCCACAAATAAGATAATTATTGTTAAAAGGTAAGTTAATGAATGTTGGTGACGGTAAATCTTAGAGTTTATCTCAAATACTTACAACAAGATAATCATCCTTAATTCATTAGAGTTCAATCCTGAAAGATCTCTATTAATTCGCAAACTGAAGGGCAATAAAGATCTCTATTTTATGTAAACCTTGAGAAACCTCTTTCACTTCAACTTTATTTCTCTAAATAATATCCACATCTATAAATCTCATAACCTGAACAAGTTTTCTATATAAGTACCGTTTTCCAACAGAGATTAGCCATATTATAAAAGCGACAAAATCTCATAATATTCATATTAAAATATGACGTCGAGTCCATCCGTTGTGTGTTTTGGTGAGATGCTCATTGATTTCGTGCCGGATGTTTCTGGATTTTCTTTAGCTGAGTCTCAAGGTTTTCTCAAAGCTCCCGGTGGTGCACCTGCTAACGTCGCTTGTGCTATTACTAAACTCGGTGGCACCTCCGCGTTCATCGGAAAGGTTTTTTTCTTTCCCTCTTTTTCTTATCTTTTATCTTTCTTGTATGGATAGGCAGGATATCTTTAATTTTTAAGATTTTCATAACCTGTACTAAAATACTACTTTGCTATTTCCTTGATTTATTTAAGGACTATATTAAGGATATTTGGGGTATCTCATGGAATTGCCTTCTGATCAATAGACATGCTCTAGCTTACGGATGTATTACATCTTATATCATAGTGATTATCCTACTTTTATCGGGCTTTGGGATATGTGAGGATGCTACTTTCTTAGATCCTCACCTCAGATTTCTTGGTGTTATAACTATAATGATTCTTCTGGTTTTTACTAAACCTCTGACGTAAAGCAGCTCTAGGCTAATATTGGGAAATTATCCCTTTTGCAGAATCGGGAGGATACTTGAGATTATCACCAAGCGTGTTCAAAGGTTATTTATGGACGCTTATGAATGTCTCATCTGAAGTTTCTCGAGGGAAGAAGTTAAGAAATATTTCCAGTTTATTTATTTGCTCATAAACTTTTTGTATCCTCTCTCCTGATTGGCTGTAACTTATTCTAGCATACCCTATTACTGAAACTAAAAAATATCATGTGCAACTCTTTTATGTGTCATCATGAACTTGGCCATTAATATGAGTGGTACACGGTTGAGTAGATTAATTAAAGGTGTTTTTTTATTTGCAAGGCTTCTTCAGATTTTGTGGTTTTTCCCTAGATACTAATTTGCATTGGAAAATGTTATCCGTGGTTCCCAAGCGTAGATATATCTTTCTTGTCAATAGAAGCAATCTAGACTTTCATATTCTCGAGGTAGACTTGAATAATATGTATGAGGCTATCTCTCCACTCAAGCCTCAATAGAAGATAACTCTAAAACACTTCACTTATTGCTAGTCATTAAATCTTCTCACTACTCTTGGTCGTGCTCACGTGGGTCCTTTCAATACTTATTCCCTCCCACTTAAGAGACCAATTAACAATCACAATCTTGATGTTTTGGAGATAGGTTCCAAAGTTGGAGGTAATACATTTGCTGACGAGGAATTTCTCATTTTGGCAGATATTATAGTTGAGAGAACGTATCACATTAACACCTTGAAAAAAGAAGTAAGAGAATGATGGTCAAATCAACAATATGTGAGGATTCGATGGATATTCCCAAATCATTTCAAGTTGGTTTTTGAGTATGAACAGGACTTCATCAATGTCTAGAGAAACAGACCAAGGATCTTCCTTGGTTACCACGTGATCCTGAAAATATAGGGGGATAATATCCCTTTCAGTGAAGTTGATTTATCCTATTTCACAACTTGTGTCCAAGTGGAAGGATTTGTTGTTGTCCAAAATAATTTGGAGCTCATTTAAGGCCTCGGTGTGTAATTTCCTAGCACTAACTCCACTAGAGAAGTTAAGATCCTGAGATTAAAGGTTTACTTCAGGATAAGCAGGCCTCTACCTTGTGGCAGGTTCATTGGTCAAACAGAAGAAGCAGCTTAGGAGACTTTCCAATATGAAAATAGTGGAAATGTTTGCTACATATGTGGTGTGGTATTATTGGTTACTTCAGAACCATGTGTTACACAATGCTAGCTCAACCAAGCACGTTTGATGACTTGAGAAGATATAACAGCTGGAATAGTATAATGTTTATTAATGGACCTATCTCAACTATACATGCCATACACTCTGTGACAAGGATAAGTATCATCAAACTAGAAAAGTTTTAGGAGGAAGCCTAAAAATAGATAGAGATTAACCACTTGAATGCTAGCATGGTACCAGAAGATATATAGGATGCTAAAGGTCAAGGTCATGGTAATCATAACCACAATACCAGTGATGATAGAACCATTAACTTTGAAAAAGAAAATAGATAGAGTAAAGTTCAAAGAATCCGCAACAACTTCAAGAACTTAGAGATTACTTCCAACTCATTAACAAAGTGGTGACACCAGAAGAGGCTTCTCATGGGGGTTTCCAAACTACTTCAAGCCTAATGAAGGACAAGACAATTAACAAACATACCTCAAGCAAATACAAATTTCATAAGAAAAGGTATTGTTATATGGGAGAGAGAGTAGTGAATGTTAACCCTCCAAGACTAAATGGATATAGAAGAGCGGATACACATCAAATTTTGGATAAGGCAAGTCGAGTATCACCCTGGAGTGGAAGAAGGACAGAGAAGTGAAAGTGCATAAAACTTTACCAATGATTGCCTCAATGCTCCAAATATATATATATATATGAACGATAAAGGAAAAGTCAAGGTTGGTTAGAAGGATAATAGTCAGGCCACAATAGTTGAAAGATTCAAAAGATGGAAGCCAGTTGTTTACAAACGTAACACAATTAAAACTAGTGATATCAACCCTCTAGGTACCTTTATCACCCCTAATACCCGTTATAGGTTGGGTCTCTCAAGATAAGTCACCAAAAAAGGTGAAGCATTCTCTATAATTTGTTGATATCCATACTAACAAGTAATAATACAAGTTTTGATAACACTGAGGACAAATTCACTAAGCCTTCAGAAGATATAAACTTTGAGACAAGTGATAACATCGTGGAACCTCGTTTTCGTATCCTCATTTCACCCATCTCCATTATGAGAGACCCTATAGAATTTACAAGTCCTGCTATAAATTATCTTCCTCATGTTCAAGCACAAAATTTCTCAAACCCTTATTTGTGTAACTCTTCAAAAAAATCATGGCACCATACTAGTTAATTATGTACTAAAAAATAACTATTCTACATGAAGTCGTGCTATGTTGATGGTAGGGGGTGAGCAGAGTTCGGTTCGGTCCGGTTTTTTGCCAAAACCATAACCGAACCGCATACTTTGGTTTCTTAAAATTTAAAAACCAAATCGAATGGTTCACATTTGGTTCCACGTTTGGTTTTTGGTTACAGACTGGTTCGTTTTAGTTTGGTTTTTGGTTCGCTTCAGATTCGGATGCTTGGCTAAATAATCTTGGTCGACCCATTTCTTATAATACATTGTACAAAACCAGCTAATATTCTAACATAACTAGACTAATGACATACCCATGATGGACAATCAATATATCAATCAAATAAAAACCTATTGTCTAACAACAATAATATTAATTTATGATACTAAATAAATTCATAAAATTGAACATATTATTTCCGAATTCATACAATCATGATTAATAAAATCAATCAAGTAATGAATACTTACTAATATAATTATAAAGTGATATGAAAAACATGTTCACTAATAACATTGCCAAATAGTAAAACATGATATACTAAGATTGGCAAGCGGTTTTGTGTTTGTGTGGGGTAGCGAATGCAATGGAGGGATTATTAAAACAGCGAGAAGTGAATTAGTGAAATGGGAAAAGCCATTAAATAAACTCAAACTAAACGTGGATGGTTGTTACGATGTTGAGAGAACTCGAGCCGGAATTGGAGGGATATTACGAGATGAGGAAGGTTCATTATCGCATGTTTCTCCGGTCCATGTGTTATGGAATCCTCGGCATTCTCGGAACTTTTAGCGTTACATTTCGGATTAAAATGGGTTGTAAGTCGCGGTATCACGGAGTTATATGTTGAAACCGACTCTAGAGATCTTCACGCGCTAATGAAGGGCGGTGGTAGATCTACGAGTTGGAATTGCCATATAGGTCGTGATTGTAGGGAGATGCTGGAAAATTATCCGAAGTTTGTAATTAAGTGTATTTACCGAGAAGTGAATACGTATGCGGATATATTGGCTGAAAAAAAACCTTATATTCGAATTAGTTTCGTGGACCCAACTACCAAAAACTATATTGTCCTTTTATGTTTACTCATGTTTAAAGGGGGAAAAAAATCCTTTTATGTTTACTCTTCTTTTTTTCAAAGGTTTACTCATTCTTTTGAAATGGTTCCCGCTATACTAAGTTCGATTCCCTCCCGTTCTTTTCAGATTTCAAAGCTTTTGATATTGTTGTGAATTGTAATCTTTTTATGCTTTTACTGCTTCTCCTTTGACTCAGTCAACCAACTTTTCCATACTCGCTTTTTGTTTAGCGTGCTTGATAAAGATATTTGGACTATTATACATCAATCTTGTGAGTAATTTTATTTTGTCCTTTTGGGTCCACTAAGATTCATTCCTTTGGTTCGAGTTGAAATTTAATACTCCGAAGGTATTTTATCTGTCATGATTGTTGCACCATTTTTTTTTTTCCTCTGGATATTATCTTTTTCTTTTGATGGTTGTGCATATTTGTATTTATGTATTTCGGTAATACATAAATTATAAAATCAATCTAAAGCATTCTTTTCTTTAACAAAATTATTTTTTCTTTATTAGTCACATATACAATATTTTTATTCGTTTTTAACTATCCTAGTGTATTAACTTTTTGTCCAAAACTTTTTTGTTATTTTGTGTGTTGCTATAATACACAAAACAGATATTTGTGTATTACAGTTACACACACGTTTATTTTTTTTCTTCCAGTCAAACAGATCGGTTTGTATGTTCATGTGATACAAAAAATCACACACTGAAAAAAGGGCATGACTAAAAGAGAATACATGATGTTGTGTGTTGCTATGATACACAAATAATTGTTGTGTGTATTTAGTCAACGCACAAAATAACAAAAAGAAATTGGACAAAAAGATAATACATCAAGATAGTAAAAAACTATAAGCGTTTAGAACAAAAAAAAAAGATAGTAAAAATAGGGTATATGCAATTAATAAGGAGAAAAAATAATTTTGTTAAAAAAGAGAATATTTTAGAGGTATTCTATGATTTTGTGTGTTACAGGAATACATAAATATATTTTATGTACTGTAGGAACACATAAAACTGAATATCACAAGTTAAAATTTAAAAAAAAACAAAAAAAACCGTTGATGTAGATATGAACTTGCCCCATCAAAAAATATAATTTTTTAATTTTTCTGATTTTTTTGGATTTAATCATGATTTTTTATAAAAAAAATCACGGACGCACGCGTGTTGTGAAATTTGGAAAATCTATTTTTGTTTGGTATAACAACACATAAAACAGACTGTCGAAATAAATAAATAAATTCAAAAAAATCATAGACGTAAATATCAATTTATTCGTCTAAAAATGCTATCTTTTTATTTTTACGATTTTTTTAGAATTAGTTATGAATGTTTTTTTTTAAATTTCACGGACGCGCGCGTGTGATGTATTTAGTTGGTGGTGACGGAATTAGTCGGCGGTGGTTATAGGCGAAGGTGGTGGTTGGCGGAGAATAATGGTGGTAGGTGGGGTGGGGATGGTGGTGGTGGAAATGGTTGTAGGGGTGTTGGGGTGGTTGTGGTAGTGGGTGGTGTGTGGTTGGGGTGGATGGTGGTGGGAGTGGTGGGGGTGGTGGTGGGGGGTGGGGGTGGTGGTCGGTGGAGAATGTATGAGGCGGTGGTGATAGTCGGTGGTAAATGCATGAGGTGGTGGTGATAGTCGGTGGTAAATGCATGAGGTAATGGTCGTGGTGGTCAGTGCTAGTGGCCCGATTTTATAATAAAAAGAAAAAAAATATTATGATTATTATATAATAAAAATTAAAATAACGTTAAAGGTAATAGTAGAATGTAAATATGACAAATGTTTAATTGAGAATTAATTCTTTAAACTATGAGTAAATAGGAAGGATTTTTCTCTTTCTTTTATGAGAATAGAATTTAAGGATTCCTAACTAGTTAGGAATTTTCTCTTATTTGATATCATTATTATTAATAAAATAATGGGTCAATTACCTAAAGGGTCTTAAAGAATATTATAGTGCCACATAGAAGCTAGCCAATTCCTCTCTTCTTTTTAGAGGCCAATAAAATATCCAAAGTCATAACTACCCTTCTAGTGCATATAAGACAAAAAAAATAGATTTTTTCTCTCTCGTCCACTACTATTACTCTCTCTCCTCCTTTATCATTTTTTCTCTTTCCTCCTTCATTAATTATCAAATAATTTCCATCTCCAACCACAACCACCGATCACCACCGGCCACCTCCGGCCACTGTCGGAAAAAGTTCTGAGCGTGCAATAAAGTTTTGAGCGTGCAATAAAGTTTTGAGCGTGGAATAAAGTTCTGAGCGTAAAATAAAGTTCTGAGCGTAGAATAAAGTTCTGAGCGTAGAATAAAGTTCTGAGCGTGAAAAAAGTTCTGAGTATGAGTACTGGGCATGGAAAAAAGATATTGAGTAACGGAAAAAAGTTCTGAGTGTCAAAAAAAAGTTGATGAGTATTCGAATTTTTTTATTGACTGACTTTACTGAGCATGCTCGTTTTCTCAGTATCTTTACTGAGCATGCTCAGTAACTTGCTGAGTGTTTCTCGTAAAATCAACAAAAGTGCTGAGCATTTCTCGTATAATCAATAATAGTGTTGAGCATTTAGACAAAAGTATGGAGTTTAATACAAAAATCTATTTTATATTACAAGAATAAAATTATTACATTATATAAAAAAAAAATAATAAAAAAAAAAATACAAACAACCTAACTAAACTCGTTTGACCGAAGATCTGAAAATATGAAAAAGAAAAATAATACACAAAGGATATATAAACCAACACACAAGCAATTCAATTTTTTGTTCAAAAGTTCAGGTGATATTAACAACTTGCCACCTTCCTTGTTTTTTGTTCTAATAAACAACTTGCAGAATTAAAAAGTATTAACGGGAATTTTTTCTGCTCCGCAAATAACGCACCAAAAAACAAACTTTCAAACTTTCATGGCCACTCCGCCGCCAATTCTGGCCGGCGAAAAGCCACAAGCCGACCCTTCACCGGACCCCATGGTGGAGGCGACTAAGGCTATGGTAACAACATTCAATGATTCTTCCTCTCATGACCAACACATGACTGATTTTCCAGAATTAATTGCTGCTATCCAAGATGGAAGAACAGGCAAGAGGTCTCGATCAATCCTGGAGGGTGTCGCTGCAGAAAATGGCAACAAATCGGCGCCGGTTGGGCCTGTCAATTCGGTTTTAATGGGTAATGGCTCGCTAATACCGGATGCTGCGAACTCATCTGTGGCTGCCGCGAACCAGCCAGTGACTGCTCCTGCTGTGCCAATAATGAATAAAGGTAATAGCTCGAACCCTTTTACTAAACCAATTCTGGGTAGTTGGAAAGGAACAGTGACCGGGAACAATATAATAATCCCAATTATTGAGGATAAAGATGAAATTAAGACTAATCAGGCAAGGGGGGAAGAGGATTACTATGAACTAGAAGAATTAATAGAGGATGATGATGAGGATATAATAGTTGATTCGATCCCGACTGTAATTAGAACGAGAGAGGAGATTCAAGAGGGGGTTAGGTTATGGAGGAATACTGCTGTGATTCGATTATTGGGAAGGGAAGTTGGGTTTACGTATTTACTTTCGAAATTGAGGCAAATCTGGGCCCCGAAAGGGCACTTCGAGCTCGTAGACGTAGGCCATGGTTACTACATGGTAAAATTTGGACAAAGAGATGACTTCGATTTCGCAATTTCGGGTGGTCCTTGGATGATTCTTGATCACTACTTGATTGTAAGGGAATGGACTCCGGCTTTCAATGCGGCGTCTAATTCAATTACAACGACAACGGCGTGGGTAAGAGTTTCAAATGTAGGTATGCAAAATTATACGGCTAGAATCTTGAGAAAAATAGGCGATAAGCTTGGCCGCACTATCAAAATTGACCCTATGACAAAGGGTAGATTACGTGGCAACTACGCTAGGCTAGCTATCGAATTAGATCTGAAAAAACCTTTGGAACCCGAAGTGAGGATTGGGACGGATATATGTAGGGTGGAATATGAAGGGCTTCACTTGATTTGCTTTGATTGTGGTAAGTTCGGTCACAAGAAGGAAAATTGTCCACCCAACGTAGATACTAGAATGGAAGTAGACAAGGAAAGTGTGAAAGAAAAAGAGACGAGTGTAGAAGGAGTCACTGAAATACCGGCTAGTAAGGACAAGTACGGGGAATGGATGACTGTGAGAAGAGGGAATAGAGGGAATGGACGGAATTCCGGAAACAACACGGGAAAAGCTCAACTAAATAACAATCTGGGGAATCGGTTCGATGCTCTAAGAATGGATGAAAACCCAAATGCAATTCGTTTCAATGCTCAGAGTATAATGAGTAAGGGTCAAGGTTCGGGATCGAAAACAAATGGGAATAAAGGGAAGAGCGTAGTAGGGAATGGTACAGGGAACAAAAAATCTGGAGGAACCAAGGGACACGGGGTAATAACGACACCAAACTTTGAGCAGAGGCGGGTTTTGATAGACGAAGTTGAGGTATGCGAGATTGGAGATGATGAGGTGATTAATGGGGCAAGGATGGGGAATAAAAAAGCAAACAAAAAAGGGACGAAAGAGGCGCGTAATGGTAGTACTTCGAGCAAGGGTGGAGCGGATAGAAGGTCGACTACTGGTGTGGGTAACAGCTCCTCGGTGGGGCCTGGAATTAATGCTGAAACGGATGGCTTGGTGGAAATTGTTGTAGCTGCTGCAGAAAGTAATCTCAGGGACCGTTTTGCAAATAAAGCAAAACCTTATTTTGTTGATTCAGGTCCGCCGACCCCCTAACACAAGCAGGTCAGCGCTGCAGAAGCTACTGAAGTAGAGCAGCCGAGCCTCTGTGATGATCAAGAAGTGTTCATACCAGCCCCGCGACCACCCGATCCCGTATGGGATGCTGCAACAAGTGAAGATGGAGGCGACATCACATGGTTAGAGAGCCAAGTCCAGGAAACCTCCGAAACTAATTCCCAAGAACAAGTACAGGAGGTTAGGAGGATGGATGATGACACGGAAATGGAGACTCGCGCCTAATGCGCCATGAGGTACCCCTTGTATTTTAAATTTATATTTAATGAATTTATTGAGTGTTTCAGAAAATTTATGGGAAAATTCCAAACATCCCATTAACATTTTGATTTGGAATTGCTATGGTGCGGCCAAACCGAGGTTTAGACAAGTGTTGCGAGATATGATGACAAATCATAATGTGTGGCTTACAGTCATAGTTGAACCCCGTATCAGCGGTGTATCAGCCAATAATGTAATCAACTCTTTACAGAAAGATAATTCGGTTAGGGTAGATTCGGAATGTTATAGCGGTGGAATCTGGTTAGTATGGAATGACTCAAACATTAATATAAGGGTCCTTTCAGCTGGTCGCCAGGTTATTAATATAGAGGTAAGCCAAAATGGGTGTAAATCGTGGATTTTCTCAGCCGTGTATGCAAGCCCAAGTTATAAACAGAGAGATGTACTATGGGATGCACTACACCATGCTTTTCACGATATACAGTTACCGTGGTTAGTCGCTGGGGATTTCAACCAAGTTGGATTAGAGATTGATAAGAAGGGAGGGACTACCGGAGTATCAAGAAGAATGGAAAAGTTCGAAGAATGGAGGCATAGTTGTGGGTTGATTGATCTCGGATTTGAAGGACCTCGTTATACGTGGAGTGATTCATGGAATTCGGGTCAGAGAATTATGGAAAGGCTAGATAGGGCTTATGGAAATGTGGAATGGCAGAATCAGTTTCCGAATACGCGGGTTATACATTTGGCAAGGGTTCATTCGGACCATATGCCAATTTTAATTCAAGTTTGCCCGAATCACAGACCAAAAACTAACTCAAGGCGATTCAGATTTGAAGCAGCTTGGTGTCTTCATAAGGGATTCCTAGACTTTGTAAAGGAAAATTGGGAAGGAGACAGGGTGGGTATTGGAGAAGGTATAGTAGCTATTCAGAGTCATATAAATAAATGGAAAATGGAGGTTTTTGGGGACCTTAATCGCAAGAAAAGAAAATTAACAGCAAGAATTAGAGGTATACAAAGATCGCTTCAGGTTTCGTACAATGCTTCACTCAGAAATTTGGGCTATCAATTAACGAAGGAGTACGAAAGTGTGCTTGAGCAAGAGGAAATGATGTACTTCCAGAAATCGAGAGATAAGTGGGTGGAATCCGGGGATAGAAATACAAGGTTTTATCAGATTGCAGCTTCTGTACGGAAGAAAAAAGCTAATTGCACAAGATTGCTTAATAATTTGGATACTTGGGTTGAAGATGAGGGTAGTCTAAAGTCTATGGTCCGTGATTATTATACATCTCTGTACGCGGAACCAGATGATCTCATGGAGGGGTGTATCCTACCGATTGTTGGACCCCTAGACAGAGAGGTCACTAGAGTTCTTGAACAGCCGTTCTCCGATGAAGAAATTCGAATTGTGGTATTTCAATCAAATCCGACTAAAGCTCCTGGTCCGGATGGTATGTCAGCAGCGTTCTACCAAAAGTGTTGGTCTTCTGTGGGTCCTTCAGTTTGTGCGATGGTTCGGGAAGCAATTGTTACAGGTCATATACCTCCGGGGTTGAATGGGACTCTCATACACCTTATTCCGAAAGTACCTGACCCCAGTAGAGTGCAGTTGTTTCGGCCGATTAGCCTCATAAATTGCCTGGTAAAGTTCATAATGAAGGCGATGGTTAATAGGTTACGGCCTATTCTTTCGGGTATTATTGGACCTTGTCAAAGTAGTTTTCTTCCGGGTCGTTCCACGGTTGATAATGTAGTGCTTGTTCGAGAAGTGGACCATAAGATGCGTCATCTCAAGGGTAATAAAGGTATCATGGCCGTGAAGATCGATCTTGCAAAGGCATATGATAAGATTCGTTGGGAATTTATTGAGGAAACGATAAGGTATTTTGGTTTTCCGGAGTGTTGGGTCAAGCTTATCATGACTAGCATGAAAGAAAATGAAATGAGGGTTCTTTGGAATGGGGAGCCGTTACCTCGTTTCACCCCTCATCGTGGAATCCGTCAAGGGGACCCCCTATCGCCATATATCTTCGTCTTGTGTATGGAAAGATTATCCTTATTAATTCAGGAGTTGTGTAATGCGGGGAAATGGAAAGAGATCCAGATTGGTCGCCAAGGTCCCAAGTTATCTCATTTGTTTTTTGCGGATGATCTAATTTTGTTTGGTGAGGCTTCTTTTTTGCAGGTACAGGTGATAAAGGAAGCGATGGATACTTTCTGTAAAGAGGCTGGACAGACAATTAGTGTGGAAAAATCTCTGATATATTTCTCGCAAAATGTTCCGGAACAAATACAAAATGAACTTGCTTTGACTAGTGGGTTCTGTCACAGTAGTTCTTTTGGTATGTATCTTGGAGTGCCTATTCTTTCGGGGAGGCTTCCCAAGGGGTTTTACAAAGGAATAGTGGAAAAAATGCGTGGTAAATTAGCTACATGGAAAACAAAGACGCTATCCCTTGCCGGCCGTATCACGCTAGCCCAATCGGTGTTAAATGCAATGCCGGTTTATCAAATGCAAGTGTTGAAATTGCCCAAATATGTATGTAAAGAGATTGATAGAGTGGTAAGAGATTTTATTTGGGGTTCGTCAGGAATGGAAAGGAAAATACATTGGGTTGCGTGGGACCAGGTGTGTAAACCGAAGATGAAGGGGGGTCTTGGTATAAGAAGTGCTGAGAGATACAATCTTTCTTTACTAGCAAAGCTTGGATGGAAACTTAGTCAACAAGATCAGCCCGTAGCTTGGGTGGAGATACTCAGAAATAAGTACTTCCGAAACGGGGTGTTGAAGCGTGTTAGAAATGGAAAGGAGTCCAACATTTGTCAAGCTATACTAGCGGGCATAGAGGCTTTTCGAGAGGGGTTTATTGACCAAAGTAATGAGTTTGAATCGAAAATAAAATGGAAGTTTACGAACTCATGCTCTTTTACTGTAAAATCGGCTTTCATGAGTTTGGAAGACAAAGAGGAAGATGAGTCATTTAGGTGGGATCTTGTGTGGAAGTTGAAATGCTCGCAAAAAATCCGAGTTTTCTTGTGGAGATTGGTGCTTAATAGGGTCGCTACTTCGGAGAACCTATATAGGAGAATGGTCATTGAATCAAGATCATGCGGTGTATGCGGGGCCGAAAGGGAAGATCTAATTCATACTTTTTTAAAATGCAAAGTTGCTATGTTAGTTTGGAACTTATTGGGGTTAATTTCAGGTAGGGAGGCAGGAGCTGTTGAAGCTTGGCAAAGGACAGCAGCTACTGACCTGGCGTGGCAGGAAGGAATCGCTGCTGGACTGGACCTGGATGGGGAACTGTTGGCGCGAGAACCATTGAAGACCCTGGACAGGAGCTCGCTGGCGCTGCTGAACAGGTCCTGGCTGCTGAACCGAGCCCCATTGACGCGCCTGACTGCTGCAAATCAAGCCTCCTTTCCGCGGCAGGAACATGGAGCTGCTGCAAATGCTGGAATACTGCAACAAGGAGGGTCTAATCCCTGGAATGGAGCTAATGCAGCTGATCCTTGGGGTGTTAAAGCCTGGATTGAAGGCCATCTTCGATCCAAGGCACGAATTGACGGATTGGAATGGCCTTATGTGTTTATAGCTGCGCTATGGACGATATGGACTAAAAGAAATGCAATTATTTTCAATGAGAGCTATCATATTCCTCATGTAATGGAACTTAAAAGAGAGATATTCACATTAGCTAGTAGCTTTGTTTTAGCTTGGGGAAAATCTTTCGATGGTGGTTTAATCAAGATGGCTAGTAACGTGATGGTTAAGTGGGAAAAGCCTACTAGAGGCTTTAAACTTAATACCGATGGTAGCTATTTTAACGCGAAAAGAATGGCAGGTATTGGTGGTATAATAAGAGATAAGGATGGTGCTTGCATTTCGGGATTTATGGGTGCTTGTACGTTTATATCTCCTTTTATCTCTGAGTTGGTTGCTCTACACTTTGGTCTTAAGTGGGCTAGGAATAATGGCTATACTGAGTTGGTTGTTGAAACAGATTCGGAGGAGCTCCATGCGCTAGTGAAGGGCGGTGGGAGCTCTACTCACTATGAGATGGACTCGGGGAAACTCCATGCGCTAGTGAAGGGCGGTGGGAGTTTAGATAGTCACTATGTTTCAATGATAAAAGAGTGTGGTGCCTTGTTGAGAAGTTTTTCTTATTTTGAGCTTAACCATGTATTTCGTGAAGCTAACTGCTGTGCAGACAAGCTTGCTAAAGAAGGAGCAATGATGTCTTCTCAACCAGAAATATTTACTGATCCACCGGATTACCTTTGGAGATTGATTACACGTGATAGAAGTGGTTATGCAACTGTTAGAGTTGCATTAGATAGCGAATAAGAACTTTTGTTCTATATGTAATCTGATTTTCTAAACGGCTTTATAGCCTCCTATGTATGCAAAAAAAAATAAACAACTTGCTGACAGCTTCCACCACTTGTTCAAAACTCCCATTAAAATCTTCGTACAATATATATAACTGAATTTAATACCAAAAAGAAATCGCTAAAATAAATAAAAAAATTCGTTTCACCTTCAAATTCAAAACTGTTTCGCCCAATCCTTTTGCCTTTTTTTTTTTTTTTGGTCTAAAAGCTTATAGCCCAATCCTTTTGCCATTTGAAGCGGTCACATGAATAATAGCATTAATAGCATTTTTTAACTTTTCCAGAAAGACTGAAAGACGCCTCTATGGATTGTACCATAGCTGAATCTTCCTTCTCTGTTTACCTAAATCATCCCTTTTATTACATCATAAATCTAAAACTAAATCTTTGTTTTTCTCCGCTGCAACACCAAAACGACGGCAATAATTGTTTGGTGTGGTTTAGCATTTTCCGGCAAGGGTTGAGCTTCAAAGAAAGAGAAAGAGATGAGAGATAAGAGAAGAGAGGGAAGAGAGGAGAGATTGAGCGTTTATTGTGTTTTGATTTGTATTTAACAAAAAATAGTATATATAGGTAAATAAAAAATAAAAAAAGGTATTTAGATTTTTGACTCATAGTGTAAAAATTAGTTTATGGCCTTTAGTAAGAAGATTCTATAGAGCCGGTCTTGTTAGGTCACGAGGTGGTGTTTTCAAGACCCTTTGGGTAATAATCTCTAAAAGGATATATTATAATTGAAAATATTTTAATTTATAATAAAAAAAGGTAATTAGAGATAAATGCCTCTTTAATTATGCTTTTAATTTTTTTAAGCTTCTAATTTTTTTATTTAGAGATATATGCCTCCTTAATTAAGTAATTATAAAACACCTCCTCTTTATATTTTTTATACCTTTACTATCCTTATTATTAAATATATTATTTTATTTTTTATACAATATTTATTTTTAAATATTAAACAAATAATAGGGTACTTCTATCACCACCACTACAGTCATCACAACCATCACCACCTCCACCACCACAACCATCACCACAACCTACTACTACTAATTTCATCACACGCGCGCGTCCGTGATTTTTTTTTTTAAATCGTCATAACTAATTCATAAAAAACAGAAAAGTTAAAAAATTTGCACTTTTGGATAAAACAAATTAATATTTACATCTATGATTTTTTTTTTGATTTTTTGAATTTTTTGAATATTTTGAAATTTTGATTTTTTTCCGCAGACACGAGATTCCATGTTTAAAACAGTGAATTTCGTGTATGCGGAAAACAATTTCATGTTTAAAACATGGAATTCCGTGTCTGCGAATTAAAAAATTCAAAAAAAATCGAAAAAATCATAGACGTAAATATTAATTTGCTTTATCCAAATATATAAAAAAATTATTTTTTGATTTTTTTAGAATTAGTTATGACGATTTTTAAAAAATTTCATAGACGCGCGCGTATGTTTATTAGTTTTTGTTTTGTTTTTTTCTAATTTCTTTTTTTTTTTAATTTTTAATTATAGAGGTAGTTTGAGATGCGGCTGTTTTCTATAAAATATTTTATTTTAGGCACCTTTTTTAAATAAGTTTTTTAATAGGCTTTAATCTATAATTGGCTCATAAAAAAATTAATAATATATTAAATTTTAAATTATGGATACTTAGATGATATATAAAAAGAATTAGGCAAATGGAACTTAAAGAAAGATAAGCAACGTAGCAAAAGACAATCAATTTTACATAAAAAGTGAAATAGATTTTTACTTATAGACAGAGAACGATTTAGCTTTCAAAAAGAAAAAATCAATCCCAATATCGATTAATCACTACTGATAGATCACTCCCACGGTCACCAGAGCAACTACTAACTCGGGAAGCGAAGAGGTTATCTTTTGTTAAAGCACAGAAATGTTTATTTGTTCACTTCATTTAATTTCATTTTCTATAGATTATGAAAATTACTAACGTTTCTGTATGGATTATTACTTTCAAGGCCGTGGCTAGGGATGTTTTGATTTTAAAACCTTACTTACAAGTTTTAATTATCAATTAATTAATTGGAAGGAGATAGATCAATAAATTCATTTTTGTCTATTTTTTCATTTCTTATATGCACAAACCCATTTCTATTACTTTTTTTTTCTATATTCTTTTCATTTCTAATACAACTAGACCTATCTTATCTTATAAGTCTAAAAATTTAACTTTTACGATAAAAACTTATTATAAACACCATTTTTGTTTTCCATTAACTTTTAAGTGTATATAGTGGGGGTATAGATTTATACAAATATACACCTAGTCATACCCAGTAGGTATAGATAATGTATAGATCTGTTGGACAAGGACCTATGATGCAATAGTGAAAAGATGCAGTTAAGTATTATATATATCACTGCATATGACTGAACAATGGGTAAAAGAGTCGAGCCAAATCGAATACTAGAAATACATGTTTGTTTAACTTTTCGAGTCGAGTCGAGCTAAGCTTCAATTTAAACGAGTCGAACCAAGACGAACTCAGATTTTAAACAAGACAAGTCGAAAATGTTAATAAAATGTTAATAACTTGTTTGTTTCACTTATCAAACGAGTTTTTCAGAGAGCTCGAGTTGTTCAAAAACAATTTGATTTTTTATGATTACATCGTATTAAATTATGAAACGTAATATTAATGAAAAATTATTAGTCTAAAAAAATTTAAAATATGTAAGTTAAATTAAAGAGCTAACAATATCTTATCTAAATTAAATATGTAAATGATATATTAATCTATATTTCACAAATATAAACAAATTTTTCAATAACAAGTTCGGAACAGACTAGTTTATTGAACGAGTTTAAACTAGTAGTTGAGTATATGAACGTATCTACATACGAGCCAATCTAAATGTTCACACACCTAGTATAAACCCACATGAAACCTTGACATTAGACAAAAAAATTCTACTAATAGGTTTAAACAAAAACACATATCTAAAGAAAATGATAGTAAATATAATATAGAGAGCGATAATAATGTAAAATCACTAAATATTGCAAAACTTTAAGATAAAAAATAAAAAAATCTAACTATAGTACCTTATAGCCTAAAAAAGTATATCCGTCAGTAACACCCTCACATTACCAAATCCCATAGATACAAAAGAAATATTTCAAAAAAAAGAAAAGAACATGTCCAAGATATTCAACCTTTCAACATATTAAAGCAACATTCCAAAAAGCATAAACGACATTAGCTAATAGAATTATTACAAACAAAAACCACCATCTCGAACTAAGCCACAATTTCCAGCAAAAACAAACATTAGACTTCTCTTATTACTATTAATATTATTATTATCCCCCTATTTCTTCCCTACCTACACTTGAATTTTCCATTTCCAATTGAAACTTGTATTTCTTGAAAACGAAAGCCACAACTTCTTCTATCAACTACTTTATATATACCTTATCCTAGCCAAAACAAACTTCCAACAAATGCTCAAATTCAGTAAGTCCATTCTTGAGGAAGACTTAATTCATGATTGATTGCACGTAAATTTCGCATCTTTTGTTGATTCATCGCGTTCCTCCGAGCCAATAACGTCTCTGCAAACAATATTTTTGTTTTACTTAAGAAGTACCAAAAATGTTTTGATCTCAAAAAGTCCAATATCGGATGAAACAACACTTCACGTGATTAAAACATTAAATTACAAAACTAACAAAAATTACCAAGCATAAGATAGTCGGCACTGTATGCTCCACCAAAATGGGCCCGGGCCTGAGGCTGAGGTTGAATAAGCCCACGGTTGACATTACCAAAACTCCTATCAGCAGATTGAACCACTCCAGCGGGAACAAAGGCAGTTGAACAACCTGTCAAAAGTATATTGAAATATAACAAGTCAACAAAAATATCTACCAAATAGATCTCATTTTTTTCTAAAATCAGAGAGATTTAAAGGCCAGATAAGATAATTAATAAAAGAACATGTAAAAAAATTAGGAATGGGGCGGTGGATAGATGTATTTGAAAGTCAAAATGATGGACAATTTTTATATATTCTTTGGTCGGAAATAAATGATGGACCCATATGCAAACTAAAAGTATCACAATTCCATACCATAAAGCTCATTCTAATTCCATTATTTTGCTACTAGAACAGCTCAGCAAACAAAGCGACAAAAAACAAAAAGATCCACCCAACAAAACATTGCTTCAACTTGAAGGCTAAACATAATCATCGTATGGGACAACAAGTAGATTTAAGTTATACTAAAAGGGAGTAAAAGCCATTTCGTTGAGGATAGATTTGCAAAATTTAACTAAAGCACAAATCACACAATTACCCAACACTAAGAGTAATATGTAACATAGTTTTGAATTTAGACAGGATAATAGAGCAATTTAAGGACAGTTATGAAACTACGAAACTGTAAAGTACCAGGTTTTTTCCGGGACTCTGTTCCATAAGAGCGAGGAAGAAACACGCCAGTGCCAGCACACTGCCTTTTAACACCACCAATATTTCCAGATCTACCACCGTTAAACACCGCCCCACTACTAACAGATCGGTTCTGGTGTTGCATGTACTGCAAAGAAGGCAATGCAGCAAATTGTTCATTCTCTCTTGAGACACCAAATAGTATGTCTCTGTTTCGGGTCATGTACTGCTCCTGTGGGGTCCACCCGTTTCTCACTTGCCTATTGGACCACAAACCATGCCTCTGTTCAAGCTGTTGCTGCCTTAACTTTTGCTCCTCTATCATTTGCAGACCCTAAAAGTAGTTCCAAACTCTTCTAAGACTTGAACAAAATAAAATAAAAAACAAGAAATATGTAGTTCAAGGTATAACCGCTCAAAAAGCAGTAAAAGAGGCTTACATAGTTGTTAAAGAAAGCATTTGTGTGGTCAAGGCCAAGATGACCTCCGCCATTGATTTTAAGCTTAGCAACTTGACCAGCAGCTTGATGAATCAGATCAAAAGCGTCATTATTGACACCTAACGGTGTAATAGGAGGAGAAGACACCTGAGATGGGCCGTTTGGGCTTCCTCCGTTGCTAGACCCGGGACTCTGACCCGACCAACTACCCATTAGTGTCGACTGAGGCGACCCAGCCATAACCCAACGACTCTTCTGCTTCCCACAAAAAAATAAATCAAGAAAATAAAATAAAATGAATTAACCCAAATATTTTTACAGACCCATAAAAGAAAAGAAAAACGAGGTTGAACGGTTACCTCAACAGCTACTGGGTTACAGGAGTTTTGGAGTTTTAACTGACGAGTTAACTCAGTGAGTTGGTCCTCTTTGTGACTTGAGTTGACATGCAGTGCATCGAAATCGTAGGGAAACTCGGTCGGGAAAGAGAAGTTAGTGTCCATTAGTATGTCTTCTTCAGTGAGAAACTCAGAAGGCAACCAAAACTCAGGTTCTTCAACAACGCTCTGGTCAGTCGCCATAAATGAGAGAGATAAAAGATTTCAAAATGAAGAAGCAGAGCAAAAGAAAGAAGGTGATGTGAGGAAGTAGATATGATGATAATAAAGAGGAGAGGAGAAGGGGGGCAAGTGAGTTCAACAGGCAAATGGGACCCACAGTTTGAAAAAGAAAGAAAGGGTGGGAGTGAAGTGCTTTTTCATTAAGGTTTCAGGGGGATTTTGAGACCGTAGCTCGTTCAAAAATCAAATACTCCTTCCCACTAACTATAGAGTAAATGGATACTAATATTGTTGTTCTTTTTTGTGTTGTAGTACAGTATAAAGCAAAGTTGTACTAATGTACTGGGAATACACCTTTATGTATGTATATATAGATAAAGGGGGAGGTGTATGTATATATTGTAATTAAATAAAGAAGAGAAGATGAATGGGCAAAAAAGCAAATGTCCTTGATTTATGCAAGTGATGGATGTGAGGGAACAGTGAATGAACATTAGTGGATTAAAGACATTTGTCCTTTCTATGTTAAACTCTCCTGCCCTTCTGCCGTGTTTCCTGTAAATGTATCGGTAATGTTTGTCAATACATACTCCCCTACACGGTTTTTATTCTTTTTTAAGTTTTAAATTTTGGTAATTTTGCTAAGATTGGTTTTATGAAGAAACCACCCCCATATATGGTTTATTGTAGAAAAAAGAAAATAAATAAACTAAGACGGTGTTTTATTTTATTAGTCGAAATACACTGTTCTTTAAAATTCAAAAAAATTGATCGAACCAAAAAAAAGTATAAAAAGAAGGGGTTATTGTTGAAAACATCCTCCTTAAACTCTCTAATTGTTTTTTTATGCCTTCAATAATCTTATTTATAAAAAAATGCCTAATGAAATAATTATTTATAGAAAACATCCCCTTTATATTTTCTATACCTTTATTAATTCCATCACATGCGCGCGTCCGTGAAATTTTTTTAAAATCGTCATAACTAATTCAAAAAAAATCAGAAAATTAAAAAAAAAAAAATTTTGAATAAATCTAATTAATATTTACGTCTATGAATTTTTTTGATTTTTTTTGATTTTTTTTAATTTTTTCGAATTTTTTTAATTTTTTTTTCGCAGACACGGAATTCCATGTTTTAAACATGGAATTCCATGTTTTAAACCGTGAAATAAACATGGAATTCCATGTTTTAAACATGAAATTCCATGTTTCAAACATGAAATTCCATGTTTTAAACATGGAATTTCGTGTCTGCGAAAAAAAAATTAAAAAAATCAAAAAAAAATCAAAAAATTCAGAAAATTCCGAAAAAAATCATAGACGTAAATATTAATTTGATTTATCCAAATATAATTTTTTTTGATTTTTTTGATTTTTTTTGAATTAGTTATGACGATTTTAAAAAAATTTCACGGACGCGCGCGCGTGTTTATTAGTTTTTTTCTTATTTTTTAATTGTTAATTATAAGGGAGCTGTTTTCAATAAATATTTTTTTCTAGGCACCTTTTTCTAAATAAGTTTTTTAATAGGCATCAATCAACAATTGGCTCTAAAAAGAATTGTTGCTATCAAAGATATTCTAATAATAAAAACTGTATCTTAATTCAAAAAGCTCCCCATATGCTCAAGAAAATCTCGACCACCATGACTCCACCGGGACCCACAATATTTTTGACATTTACCTTGTTATGGTGCAAGACCGAGTCTTTCTTTTTTCCAAACGAATTCATCAGAATAAGCCAAAGCAGATTACAAACACGTTTAGCCAACTCCATTAGGGGGAGCTTCTACTTCAAACAATTTTTCTAATTAAGGTTAGCATAGGGTTAAGTCAATTATCAAATAATTTACCATGCAGTAGGTAAATGTAACCAAGTTAGTGTCGGTTTGGAAGTGTTCTTTTAGATAAGCACTTAAAAGGGCTTTTAGTATTTTAAGAGTTTTTTTATTTTTAAAAACATTTTTATGAAAAATACCAAATAGACGCTTCTCAAAAAAAGCACTTAAAATAATTTTAGATTTCAATATAATTTTTAATAATTTTTTAAAATTTTGAATTTTATTCTAAAAGCGCTTTTTTACTCTAAAATAAGCACTTTCAAACGAGCCCTTAGTCACCATGTTTATCTTTTGTTAGCAGATTACAACTTATCAAGATGGTATTGAGTGATTTGGCTTTTTATTCATATAGTGAATTTGCCATCACTAAAAGAATTATCAAAAGGATACAAAGTAAGATTACAATCTTCCTCTGGAAAGAAACTAATGAAGCTAAAGGGGGTTTTAAAGTAGCATGGGACACTATTTGTTTACCAACTAAAGAAGGAGGGTTAGGAATAAAAAATCCTTTTACTCAGAATCAAACAGACATCCTTAAGTTATTATGGAACTGCTGCTACCCCAAGAATACTTTTTGGTCTAACTGGGTACAACACGTCTTATTAAAAGGCAAATCTTTCTAAAAAGTGGATATCCCTCAAGACACATCATGGGGATGGAGAAATTTTTTGAAGATGAGAATTATAGCCAAGAACTTTATTGCCTACAATTGGTAATGGGAAAAACATTTCATTATGGTGGGATTATGGGATACCAAGAGGTAAAAGATTGAATGCTATACGGAGGAGTAATCTCGCCTCAGGGTACTTTACATATAGTAAATTATCATACTTTATCAATCAAGATCAGTGGAAATAGCTTGCAAAATTCAAATTCATGTATGAACTGACAAAATATATAAAGTGTGACAATAGCAAGGAGGATATGGTAAAGTGGAGATATACAATGAAGGGTAAATTTACCTTTCGAGAAACATATGAGCATATCCGAATCAAGCAAACAGATAGAGGGTGGTCTATGGTAATCTGAAATTCGAAAAGCCAACGTTATATTATGGCTGGTTCACATAGATCGGATTGCTACAAAACAAAGACTACTATCATGGGGTATTATCTCTAATCTGATGTGTGAATTCTGTAATCAAATGAGTGAGGATAGAGATCACATGTTTTGGGATTGCTCAGTTACTAAACGAATATGGATTAGATGCTTAAATACACGTGAAGAACAAACAAAAATCACTATTGGAAGCTTTTTATGCACTGGTATACTATGCAACATAGGGGCAATAATGCCTCTGACAACATCTTGAAGATTCTTCTATCGATTGCAACCTATACTATCTGGATAGACCGCAATAATAGAGTATTCAAGAAGAAATTTAAAATTGGAGGAAAGTATATTTGATAGTATTTCAATGGCGCTTCGAGAGAACCTTACAAAGTTTCAGAGGGTTAAGGAAATGAAAGCGGTGGATGGACGATGATGAGATGGAGTAGGTGAAAGGTCGGGGTCAATTAAAGTACGTGTTGTACTTTAAAAGACTTCTTAGATTTCTTTTGTTTTATTATGTCTGAATGTTGTAAATGGGTTTTGTCCAAGTAGACAACCCAAGTGGTATTATCTTTATGTTTGAGATAAAATGTAATAGCCCAATAGGCACATGTACCTTGATATGTTTGATGATATAAAATTTGCAGACTTGCCAAGAAAAAAAATTAATAAAAAACACTATTACAAAATAAATACTCTTAATAATAGAATTTGTATTTCGTTACGTTGTCTAGCTAAAAGACAAGCTTTGAGTATTTCAAAAGTTTCAGTTGTTTCTGAAGATTCCTCTTCTATTCTCTTTCTTTGATATTATACAATTTTCCATGTGTAATCCCTAAACACACATGAAAAAGTTGCGTAATACATCACAATTTATCTTAATAAAATTATTAAGAAAGTGTTCTAAGCATTTATAATTTTAAAACCATTTTCCATAACTTCATTATTATCTATCTTTACATATTTTTCCTTGTCTTTATAATTATTTCTAGCTATTTTGTTACTCAATTTTCTTTTGCATAAGAGTGATATACTATATGTTAGATAACCACTTCTCCTAAAAATTTAAGTTGTTGGGAGGGGTCATTATATACATTATATATGAGTTTTACATGCTCAATACGCCCCCTCACGTGCAAGTTAGATTCATGTCATTTTTTTCATGTCTAGTCTTTGCTACGTGAATTTTATAATAGGCGACGCCGGCAAGACTCAAACTTGCGACCTCTATGGATCTTGGCTCTGATACAATGATAGACAACCAATTCTCCTAAAAGTTTAAGTTGTTAGGAGGGGTCATCATATACATTATATATGACTTTTACATGCTCAATGCTCAATACTATAGACGAGCTCATATGTATATTAGAAATTGAATTCAAGAGATGGGGACTAAGAGTCCCATGCATACATGTATTATTATTATCACTTCTAGTTGTGTTAGTTATAGTTAAATTTGAGAATTTTGTTTTATTTTTACTTTTACCATTCAGATGGCTTGCCTCATTATTAGGATAAAGTAACACTTTTTGTTCATTCTATAGGTTCAAAACCTTTCCCATTGTGATTTCAGGGGGGAAATTCCATTATTATAGATGTGTGAATTTCTATCTTTCCAGATTTATCATGCCAAAGTACAAATCTGTTCAATAAGCATGTATTGTTTTTTCAAAACCCTCATTTATAACTTCAATAACTTTTACCAACCATAAATCCAATCTATTTCTGCATTGGTTGTAGGTAGCTAGATTTAAAAGGGATGTGAACCACGTTTCCCTAAGTAACTACTACCAAGTAAACGAGTCGAAAATATTATCTCTAGTGATTGCACAACGTCGTAACAAACACTTCATATTTAACTCCAACAATCTCCACCTTGAAGTGTGTTGTCAAACAATCTTCATCAATATTCTAGTGTGGTTCATGTAATCATTATCACAACTCAGAGTCCATGCAAAACCCAACCAACAAACAACACTTCCATGTCATTCTTAAACTTAGTTTTAGAAATAATTTGCGTACCAATGTTAGCATAAATTTTTTAAATAGTTATACTAAATAGCTTAAGATCGTTCAAATGATTACGTTTCAAAATGGAAGTTAACATCTATATATTTTGTTCTCTCATGATATACATGATTTTTTTCTCAAATGAATAACAATTTGACAATCAGAACATACAAAAAAATTACCCTTGATAATTCATCCTCATAAAATATTCCTTAGAACCATATAACCTCCTTATATAAGTCAAGTACAACTAAATACTTAGTTTAGTTGTTGACGAAGCAAATAGGTTCTCTAAGTGTGATTTCCAAGAAATATAATTATTTCTTAAAGTGAAACCATAGAAGTAGAAGAATTTTCGGAGTCCTTCTCACCTACACAACCTAAATCAACGTAATCCACCAACTCAAATGGTATATTTTGATTACCATAACATAATCCCACAACTAGAGTACTACTAATATATGCCAACACATATTTCAAGGCAAATTAATGATCATAGTCAAGATTTGACATGAATCTAAGAGATAAACCTGGTCTTATATAGATCATAGCATACATTATAGAAACCTAGCACATTTGAGTACGAGAGATTTTCCTTTTTCGTAATATCAGATTTTGATTTGGGGCATTGTTGTTTTATCAATACAAAATGACCAACCAAAGGCGTACATACTTATTTGTAATTTAAATTTTCATATCTTGACATAAGTTTAAGTAAAGATGGGTTCTGACATATTTTTAACATGCAAGCCTTTCTAGTTATCTTTATAAACATACCCAAGATTCTTTTAGTATTTCTTAAGTTTTTCATATTAAATTCACTACTTGATTCACGCCTAATCTTATCAATTAACTTTATTGACCTTATAATAAGAAGCATATTATCATCATATAAGAGAATATAGATCATGCAACCATCTTTTGAATCAAAGTAAAAACAATTATCGAATTATGGTATTTTAAAAGCAATGATTAGCATTAAAAAATTTAAAATATCTTGTACTATTACCTTGGAGAATATTTTAAACCATATAGTTGTTTTTTAGATAAACACACTAAAACCCAACAAATAGTCCTAGAGAGGGGGTGGGGTGGATGGGTTGCATAGGAACTATGCTCATTAAAAGCTAACCAACTAACAATATCTCTTCATCGAACATAGGTGAATGTTTTTTTGGTATAAGATAATGAGCAAAGATAAATACCTTTAAAATACTAAGAGAGAATATCAACAATACTTAGCCTTCAATAAATTGTGTTAAGACTACTTAACTATTTGGGGAAAATGATCAAACATATACCACTCATATAAGTAAAGGGCGAGGGAAAAAGACAAATCACAAGATTATCGAGTGGTTCGGCTCTCGTAGGATTAGTCCACCACCTAAGGTCTTATTCGACCCTTAGAATTTTGAATGCACGTCCACTATAACTCCCGTGTATCTTAAATGTGAGTGCACAAACATTTACACCCTTTTTTAAATAACCCTTTTAAGTAACACTTGTGTTAGTTCCAACACAAGTGTACAATCTACAATAGATATCTCTTTTTCTCCTTATTACTAGACAAATCCTTATTCCTCTTTTAGAGACAAAAAAATAACCAACAACTAGGGTTTGTGTATTTTGATTTAATATACTAGAATTATACTCCTAAATAAGTAAATATGAAAGTTTATGACCGGTAAAAAGCAACCTATATATAACTATTGTGAAGGTTTATTGCTAGTGATCTTTCTTTCTCTTTAAATTTCTGCTTTTGAAAATACTCTTGATAGCTTTGACAAATATATATTTGAGAGTTGATTTTTTCCAAGAGAGTGGTCTTGTATCTATATAAAAATATGGCTTACAAGACTCTCTCTCTCTCTCTCTCTCTCTCTCTCTCTCTCTCTCTCTCTCTCTCTCTCTCTCTCTCTCTCTCTCTCTCTCTCTCTCTCTCTCTCTCTCTCTCCAATTTGAATTTCGTACGCTAATTTTGGTCGATTGTCTGAGGTGTGTATAAATTCTTTCAACGGGTGGATTTTTTTATAAAAGACTATATTTTTGGACTTCTCAGTATTTCGCCAATCGAATGTATAACCTGTGACTTCAATAGTCAGAATTTCCTAGATCTTTGACTTGTAGGTTTGGCTCTTGGTCCGAGTCACTTGTTTGCTAACCCTTTCTTCTAATAAATGTTGGTTGGCCGAACTTGTTGTCGTCGTAGGTCTAATCTTGTTCTTTTGATAAAATTCATGTAGCTCTTTGGCAGTCTGCTAGTTGTGATATTTGGAGGTCTGAACTCACCTGGCTGTTTATTGATGGACTTCGGTAGTTTGCTTTCTCTTAATCTCATAGATCTGGTGGTCTTCTATGGACAACTTTCTGGTTCTCCTCATGTGTGTGATGGTTCCTCTCTTGGGATGTATGGATGAATTGTTCTTTATTTTCACTCTTGGTTATGATTTGTCTTTCAACAATCCATCAAAATCATTCTTAGGATAGTTAGATATTTATCATGTACAATCCCTCCTGGTTTTCTCATATAGATAGTTTCTTCAAGTTCACATGTAGAAAAGAATCATCAATGTCTAGTTTGTTCCTATTCCAGATTAAAACGAACAACTAAAGAAAGTATCATTCGTATATATTTAAAATTTCACAATAGGTGAGAATATGTCATTAAAATCATTTTCTTCTCTTCGGGTCTATGTTGTAGATCTCGGTTCCGCGGCCTAGGCGGTCGATTAGGGCCTAACGCCTAGGAGGGACTACGCAGGGCCTAGGCGGGATTACGCGGTTTTGAATCACGCTATGTAGTTTTATATATTTAGTAATACATGTGTATAAATTATAATCATTTTATCTATTTAAGTCATAAAATTCATTTAACACCACTATATTAAATATAAAAATACAAAAATTAGAGTTATCATATCAATTCAAGAATTTTTTAGAGTAAAAAAAATTAAAAGAGAGACTAGGCGGCCATTTTTTGCCATTAATCGGTGCCTAGGCGGGTAGGCACCTCTTCCACAGCGACTAAGGCGCTAGGCTAAAACGCCTAGCATTTTTACTAGGCGTAAGCGGCTGAGGGGGGAGTTGACGCCTAGGCGCGCCTAAGCGGCGATATCTACAACATAGCTTCGGGTACAACTCTTGGTCACTATTTTGCAGTATTCTAAAATAAGGCCGCCTAGCCACCTAGGTGCTCCGCCTAGGAGTTTTAAAATGCGATTTGTCTGGAATTTCTCTCCAATGTGTCTCGAAAGTTTGTCTACACATAATATAATTAATAAATTACTCAATCAGATTAATGGACCGCCTAGCCATCTAAGTGCTCGAATGCGGTCGACCGCCCTAATACCATCTAGCACCTTTTAAAACCATGCTATTTTGGCTTTATGCCTTATAGGATCAAATTCAAAAACACTTTCTTTCCATATAAACAACAATCTATGGGTGCATATCTAGGAATTATTTTTTATGAAGGCTAGATACTAGAAAAAACAGTGGTGTCACTAAATTAAAAACCTATAACGTTTGTTAAAATTGCCTTCAACCCATGCGATGTCGGTCAAACATTGCATTTAACTAGTATATCATCGATAAAAAGTTGCATTTAATCCGTACAACATTGATAAAAAACTACATCTAACACCTGCGGTATCGACCAAAATCTAAATTTAACACATGTATTGTCGGTCAAAAATTGCATTTAACCCGTACAACATCGATCAAAAACTACATTTAACACCTGCAACTCGGTCAAAATGTATTATCTTGTGCGATGTCGGTAAAAAATGCATTTAACTCGTACACCGTCGACCAAAAACTGGATTTAACTCGTGCAATATTGGTCAAAAACTACATTCAACACCTGTAGCATTAGTAAAAAATTATATTTAACTTGTGTAAAATCAGTCAAAAACTGAGTACCAAGCACTCACCACGCATTAGGTGCACCCCACGTACATATACAAATCACACAACTTACAGCTACAACCTCCAACGATTTCTTGAACATAAGCAAACGTAGGTCTCAACAACTGGTATAATAGTAGAATGTCATGGGGATGAAAAGATAAAAAACAGAACAAAACAAGAGGGAAGAAAACAAAGATGAAAAAAGATAAACCAAACGGTTAAGAAAAGATTAGCGAATATAAACATCAAAGACTACTAAAGAATGATCCAAAGACAGGGAAATCTCGAATATATAAAAAAGCTCATACTTTCAAGTCTCAAAGAGTATCCTGGAATTTAATATAATATTTTCACTTTGGCCCCAAACAGAATATGGGAATATTACGTGTAAATTGGGGTTTGAAGTTGAAGTAGATTTTTGGAAAATGACAGCCCAATAATCGTTTTGGTATAATTTATGATAAATATTTTGAATGATGGTCATTTTTGCAATTCAATTAAATTAATATAAAGCAAAAAAAACTCAAATAACATTCATCAAAGTTAAAATCCCATCGCCTTTAAAGACAAGAAAATATTCCTTCAGCTTGTATCAGTATACAAACAACAATCCATAAATTTTACTATAATTGATACTTCTGAGAATATTCACAACATTAACAACATACAACATAAAATCTCTATAATTTGTACAAATTTTAATAATAATGAAGATCAATATATTTTTTTTTTGGTAGATGTAAAAGGTATATTTTATAATCCTACAACTGTCTCCTCTGAATCTCTTCCTTGTCCAAAGAGACCTACAATCAAAATTCAATTAAATTAATATAAAGCTAATTGACTATTAGGAGTTAACATAAGTTGGTAAAATAAATAAAATTTACCAGAAGAATATCTTCATCAGTACCAAAGGACTTTCGAGCCTCTTCGAGACACCTTGATTTGACCCACTCATCTTTTCTGCAAATATTTACTTGAGAATTAATTCACTTGAAAAGATTTCAAATCTAACAAATGAAAGAGATAATGTTAAAAACCTTGAGCTAGATGGATCTCGAATCTCAAACTCATCTCTAACAGTATCATATCCACAAATTACAACAAAATGACCTAAATAAGGCAAATATTTTTTATTTATGGGTCAAAATTAAAGATTAAAAAAAAACAAAATCCATACAAGTAAAAAATTCATTCCTCACCAGTGTAGTCTGGGTCACCACTGTGAAGACCTGAGAGACAAAGATCTTCTACCCAAGAATGACTGTATAATATAACAAACCATGCATATATGTCTAAAACATTTTTCAAATTAAATGTATAGATTTTGATTTTATATTCATTAATATGTACCTTAATTTGTACTGGTCAACTAAAGCAATTGCAATGTATTTCCCTGATACAATTAATAATGACATTTCCTCTGCACTAATTGACCTGTGCTGTAAAAAAAAGATAACAGCTAAAAGTTACTAGTAGCAGATATAATGAGAAAAATAGATGAGATTTAGAAATTATAATACCTCTATAATAATTCCTGCTTCTCGTGCTTTTTGAAATAACACATTTACTCGTAGTAAATCAGTAGGTAATTGCTCCTGTATATTTTACTTATATTTAGTATTATAAATCATACAAGTAAAAAGTAAAAGACATCACCTTATAAAATGTTTCCCCAGAAAAACTTGGGTTTGCTCCCAATGTTACTGTGAAGTAGGAAAAAGTAACAGAAAACTTCTTTAACAAGTAAGCTAAATCAACTGTCCATATACTGGGAAAAAACATTGTGTTAGAATAGATGTACATGTACACAAATTAATTAAAAAATATCGAATACCTAGTTGTAGAGCAAATTTCCCCCAAATCTTGAAGATTAGAGTCATTGATACCAAGAGTTCTTAAAACCATTAAAACACAAGCAAGACCACAATCCCATGCATATACTTGTTTTATGTGTGGGACCTGTTATGGAAAATGGATCTTGATTAAAGAGAGGAGCTTAAAATTATGAATGGATAAGAATACTTACTTCGATGAAGTGTGAGGTGGACATGGATATATGATTGTGATTATCTTCATTCAATGGGTGTTTTAATGGGTATGTTTGAACCAAATTGAGATGATTGTTTTCTAATTCTTGTCTATTTTCTTCTTCTGCTCCCAGAAATTTGTTCAATAGAAGATATAAAGGCCACATCTTGATTAACTTGACTGATGTGATTAATTTAAGACACAAGATGGATCTTATAAGTGCATAGTACTCTCTGTCACTTCGGATTTAAGTCTTTCCCTGAACATTTGGGAAGCCTATTAATCAGTGAAACAACAATCGAAATGTTCAATTTTACCCTCTTATTTGAATCTCTTCAACTTTAATTTACTTTTATTAATGAGAGCAATTTGCGTAGCTACTATTATCATAGACACCCAGACGACAAGTAATTGAAGAAAGAAACATTTCTTAGTCAAATTTATGGACAATTTTTATAGGAATTACTAATTAAAATCTCAAATTTCTGCAGTTATACATAGATACATATATAAATGATAATACAGATCATGTTACAAGCATCAAAACGGGGCTCCACAAACATAGACAAATGTATAATACCCAAAAAATTGTTATGAAATCGAAGGATCGGGAGGGAAATTAAGTAAATTGTAGGTATAAACTTGATATATGAAAGAGAGAACGTACCTGTAGATGAAATGAAAAGGAAAGACGAAAGATGGGAATGGTCTTTTTTTTTTCTGTTGTTGTTCAAACGTAGAAATGGTCTATCAGCAAAGCTTCGACCAAAAAAAAAAAAGTCTATGAACAAGCGCTTCTGGAAACGTTTTTGCTTTTATTTTTTATTCATACTTTCATTTCAAAATAAAAGAAAACCAAGTCCACATATACTCCACATACCTATTTGGAAGTGTTTTTTTGGAAAAGTATTTAAAAGTGCTTTTAGTATTTTAAAAAAAAAAATTAATTTTGAAAAGCACTTTTTTGAGAAGCAAAAAATGCACTTAAAATAATTTTAGATTTCAAAATTATTTTTTATAATTTTTTAAAATTTTGAATTTTATTCTAAAAGCGGTTTTTTACTCTAAATAAGCACTTCCAAACGGGCCCTTAATGTGCGAGATAATGGAAAATATTGACGGTTGGACAAAAAAAAACATTAGGTACTTAAAAATCTTATTTTATAGTATGGGTATTTAAAAGTCCCTTTTCGAATTTCATAGGTACCCACAACGTCTTTTTCTCAAAATAAAAATATAAATAATAATACGTAATACGTAGAAGAAATGTTCCTTTTTTCGTAATACGTAGAAGAAATGCGAAGTAGTGGATTGTACGTCTCAAAGTCGCCTAAGTTGTCTATCTTCCTAAATGAGTAATGATATATACCACCCAAAATTATACCATCTAAAATCATACCACTTAATAAAATAACGTGAATTGATTGGTAATATTAATTAAATCAAGAAAATAAATAGATTAACTATCTATAGCCAACCAATTCACTCCACATCATTAGGCGGTATTTAGATAGTATATATAATTACTCGTCCTAAATATATAACACTTTTCTTTAAAAAGATAACCTAAAATTTCAACATTGAAAAGTGACTTTTACACGGCAATGTCTTAAAAACTTCTTTTTAAGATCCAACTATGCCTTACTAATTTACTCTTCTAACTAAAGATCAATTAAAATATTTAACATTATACACTTATTTTCCCGTTATCCATTATACCCTCATTTTTTTTAATTACTAAATTATACACATTTAAATCGGAAACCCTAAAAACTCACTCCTCTCCCTCCCTATTACGTATTCCAACCCGACAGCTTTTCTCCTCTTTTCTCGTGACCATGGTCTCCAGGACTTCCACCACCCATGGCTTCGAGAGCCTTCTAGATTCGTCGACAGATCGCTGGTTAGATATCAAGTAAGATACAGCAGATGAGTGACATGAAGATCAAGCAAGCAGACAGTGTTTTCAAGACTTCGTGCCATGGTTAAGCCTTCGAGCTGTTGTAGAACAAGCTAATCCAGCTTTAGAGCCATGGTGAAGCCTTCGAGATTTGGTTCGAGAAAAAACAAGGCTTGTTCGAGTGATTTTGCGTAATGCATAGTAATTTTATGCTAATACTAAGTGATTTTGTGTAATACTTAGTGATTTTGTGTAATACTTAGTGATTATATGTTAATACTCCGTGATTTTGTTTAATACTCATTGATTTTGTATAATATTCAGTGATTTGTGTGTTAATACTCAATGATTTTACGTAATACTCAGTGATTTTGCATTGATACTTAATAATTTTATGTTTATACCCATTGATCTTTTGTTAATACTTGGTGATCTAAGATAATACTCAGTGATTTCAAATAATATTCAGTGATTTTGTGTTGATACTCAGTATTGATACTCTGTAAAATCACAGACCCCAGGTGGCGGTGGCGGTAATGTTGGCTGGAGATGAACAATACTAGTACTCAGTGGCTCGGCGTTCCATGCTTTTTGTCACTTATTTTTTTCTTTATTTAATTTTATAGGGTAATTTAGTATTTTTTCATGAAATATTTATCAATGGGTCTTGAAGACCCTTCCTCAAGACCCAAGCACCTCCACTCAATTATCTTTTCATACTAAAAGTCACAACCCCAAATGCCAAAAAAAAAAATCAAAATGTCCCTACTCATTACACCCACTTTTGTTTTTCCTTTTCTATAAAAACTAGTTTATTTATTTCATTTTTAAAACCCTGTTTTCTCTTTCTTCTCTCCCCTCTCCTTCCTCCACTCCCCACGTATCACCATTAAAATCTCACGCCATTTTTTAGCTTCATCTCATTCTTCCTCTCCAGTGAGCTTCTTCCTCAACGGAGAAGGCATGAGATGAAGGCCGGGTCATGTAGAGATCTCGTTCTTCTTCTCTGGCGTGAATTTTCTCTCTGGTTTGTCCATGGAGTTTCATGAATAAAGCTCAAGAAAGCTCGAGTTTTCAGTGACTTTGCGTAATACTCAGTGATTTTTGTGTAATACTTAGTGATTATATGTAAATTCTTTATGTTTTTGCGTAATACTCAGTGATTTTGTGTTAATGCTTAGTGATTTTGCGTAATACTCAGTGATTTTACGTCATACACAGTGATACTCAACGTTTTTGCATAATACTTAGTGATTTTGTATTCTTGTTTGGACAAAAGAAGGTGTCGAGGCACCAATGAAAGGTAATTACATGACTGAATTAACCGATTCCTAATTTCTTAAGCCTAAGAGCTAAGTCAAAACAACTGACCCTATTGGTCCGTTCTGTTATCCATTTATTCCTATGGTCTTTGTTTTTACTCAAAATGTGTTTTGACCCCTTAAAATTTTCAAAATCATATCATTTGTTCTTTTTGTTGTTGACAAAGGGGGAGAAATTTTAGTTAAACTTTTTCAAATGCATTTTGTGAGGGGGAGTTTTATAAAAACTCTAGTGATTAGGTTGAGGGGGAGTTTTTGATCAAAACTTAATCTTAGGCATCTTCAAAAGTTTATGATTTGTCAAACATCAAAAAGGGGGAGATTGTTAGCCTCACCTTGTTTTTATTCCCGTTTTAATATTCGACAAATCATTATTTAAACTAAAATTCATTTTGGTATCACTTAAAATGTTTTCCAAAACCCCTCATTAGATTAGTTGTGTTTACTTCATTGTTACTTAGCTTGAAATTCAAAATAGCAGCCCCGCGGTACACCGGACGAGTGACGCGGTACACCGTAGGTCACGGACCAGAAGCACGGTGCACTAGATGGCCCGACCAGTAAGCTCAGAAATCTGCACGGTACACCGGACCTGTGTCACGGTACACCGGACCACTACACGGAGCAGGGATGCGGTACACTACATAGTCCGACCAGTAAGCTCAAAAGTTAGTCGAACAGTCATGCGGTGCACCGGACCATATCCGCGGTACACCGCACGAGAGGGTTTCAGCACTATTACTAGAGGACAAAGCTTATATCCGTTAGAGATAAAATAGATCCGTTGGAGAGAAGCCTTATGACCGTTGGATCATCTTTTCAGCTATAAAATGGAGTTCATTCAAGACACAACTTAAGCCTTCCATCTACCAATCTTAAGAGCAATTAATTCTATCATTCAAGGAGGTTTCAAAGGAGCATTCAAGTCATATTTATTGTGAAGCTAATTAGTTCTATCTACTCATTTAGGAGTTTAGTTACAAAGCTTTTATAAGCACCCCTAAACACTTTTTTCCTTTCCTCTTAGTTCTTGTAATAGATTAAGAGAGTAGTGTGAGCATAGGTTTATGCTTGGTTCCTTGTGTTGGTGATAACACAAGTGTATTTCCTTCAAAGGGTTTTTGAAGTGGTTGTAAGGGTTTGTATCTCACCCGGTTAAGAGTTACGAAGATTAGTTGAGAATCTTGCAAATCCTAAGGAGGCTTCCTTAGGTAGTGGATGTAGGGAAACCGAACCACTATACATCGTTGTGTATCGTATTCTATCTCTACACTCTTTATATTTCCGCACTCTATATGCTTGATAAAATGCCTACTTGAATAGTTTGATATTATTGTCTATTAGGATTATCTAGTTTTATACTATTTAGTTTGCTAATACAATAGGATTCAAATTAGCTTTTAATTTTATTTACTTGAAATAAAATTAGCCGATTAATTTCTATTGTCCTATTCAACCCCCCTTCTAGGACGCATATAGTATATCAATTGGTATCAGAGCCTAGCTCTATTGTACTTAATCGTTTCTAGAGTTAATACGATATGGATTCTAATCAACCGGAAGGTTCATGTTCTACTAGACCTCCGCTTTTTGTAGGAAAATACTACTTTGGATGGAAAAAGAAGATGGAGATTCATGTGAAAGGAATCGATTACTTTTTATGGATGGCTATCAAAAAGGGTCCTTATATTCCCTACGTTGCCGGAAGTACAACGGAGGTAAAAGATGAAGATGATTACAATGATCAAGACATAGCTAAACTTACCAAAAACAACAAAGCTATGAACATCCTCATAAATGGATTAAGTGTCACGGAATATGCTAGAGTGAGTGAATGCAATTCCGCTCATGAAATGTGGCAACTCTTGGAGCTATCATATCAAGGAACGGAAGATATTAAGGAAACCAAGATTGGTCTCTTTATCACTAAGTATGAGCTTTTTCGTATGGAGCCCGATGAAGCCTTGAATGCTATGCATCAAAGATTTTCTAACATTGTTAACACTTTGAAGACTCTTGGTCAAGAGTACACCAACAAGGAACAATGTCGAAAAATCTTATTTGCTCTTCCAAGGAAATACAAGACAAAAATCAACTCTATAAGGGATACTAAAGATCTTTCAAAAATGACGGTTCATGAACTCATTTGCAACCTCATGACGGAAGAGCTTGTGCTTGAAGAAGAAAAGATAAGAGATGATGAGGAGAAAAAGATTAAGAAATCTATTGCTTTCCATGCCATGAGTACCAAGTTGAAAGAACGAAAAGAAAGGAAGGATAGTGAAGAAGAAAATTCACATGAAGAAGAAACTAGTGAAGATGAAATAGTAGCTATGTTGGCAAGAGATATGAAAAAATTCATGAGATACAAACGCTTTGCCAAGAAAGGAAGTTCTTCCTCACCTTACAAGAAGAATGATAGAGCTATCAAACAAGATGAACCCACTTGCTATCATTGCAAAAAGGTTGGTCACATCAAAACCTATTGTCCTCTTCTTCAAAAGGATAAACCGAAAAGAGCTATGCATGCCAATATCACTTGGGATACTCAAAATTCGGATGAAGAAGAAAGTGATAATGAAAATGTCAATCTTGTTGCCTTTATGGGAAAAGTTGAGAATGATGAAGATGCTTCTTCGGATGATGATACCGGTACTACTCACTTTGCCTTTATGGCAAATCATGATGAGGTAACTCCTAAATCCAAACTCTCTTTAACTAATGATGATGCTAGTGAACAAGATATTCATGAGGCATTTGATTCTCTTTATAATGATTTTTTAAATTCTATTGAAACAAACAAAGTTTTAACAAAAGATTTAGAATTTGAGAAAAATAGAACTAAAGAGGTTTTGAAAGCTTTGGAAGATTGTCAAAATCTTTGTGATGAATGTATAGATGAAAATGAAAAACTTCATCTTATTGAGAAAAATCTTTTGGAAGAAAAAGCTTTATTAGAGAAAAAGATTTTGGATCAAAATGCTATTATTTTGAAATTTACTAGTGGGCAAGAAAACTTGGATTTGATTTTAGGTTCTCAAAGAATGGCTTGTGAAAAAAGTGGTGTTGGATATGATCCATTCACTCACCAAAAACCTTTGAAAAATGTCTTTGTAAAATCAAAAATTTCAAATGCAATTCCATCCTCTTCAAAATCTTCTATCACTTGCACCTATTGTGAAAAACTTGGTCATGATGCATCCCATTGTTACTATCGTAAATTATTAGATTTGGGATCTCTTGTGCCAATTTGGAAAAGACCTAAATGGGTCTTAAAAAGAAAATCCACTAACCCTCATGGACCCAATCCAAATTGGGTACCTAAAGCTTAAATTACTTTTTGTTTGTAGGGGTTGAGCATCAAGAAGCAAAATATATGGCTACTTGATAGTGGATGCTCAAGACACATGACCGGAAATCCATCATTATTTACAAATTTATATAAAACTAAAGGTGATAAAGTTACTTTTGCCGACAACACTAAGAAACGCGTTTTGGGTAAAGGTAACATTGGTAATATGGACTCTTTACTTATCTCTAATGTGTTACTTGTTGAGGGTCTCTCTTTTAACTTGCTTAGTATTAGTCAACTTTGTGATGTTGGTTTTAGTGTTAAATTTGAAGCATCTAGATGTGTTGTTTTCAAAAATGATGAATTAGATACTATGTTTATTGCAAAAAGATCGGATAATGTTTTTGTTGTTGATCTTGAGAGTCTTATGTGCAAAAATATTAAATGCTTATCCGTGGTTAATGATAGTTGGCTTTGGCATAGACGTTTAGGACATGCTAGCATGGATTTAATTTCAAAATTATCTAGAAAAAATCTTGTTGTTGGTTTGCCTATTTACAAATTTGATAAAGATAAATTATGTGATGCATGTCAACTTGGTAAACAACATCGTTCATCTTTTAAATCCATTAATAAGGTCATCACCGTTAGGCCACTTCAATTATTGCATATGGACCTTTTTGGTCCCGTTGATGTCACTAGTCTAGGAGGGTCTAGGTATGTCTTTGTTGTTGTTGATGATTACACTAGATTCACTTGGGTGATGTTCCTTGCTTTGAAAAGTGATGCCTTCAATGAATTTGCAAAACTTTGTAGAAAGGTGCAAAATGAGAAAGGCTACTCTATTACATGCATTCGTAGTGATAATGGTAGTGAATACGTGAATTCTCCTTTTGTGCATTTTTGTGATGAATTTGGGATTGAGCATAATTTTTCGGCCCCTAGAACTCCCCAACAAAATGGGGTAGTGGAAAGGAAAAACCGAACTCTACAAGAAATGGCTAGAACAATGCTAAAAGAACATAGCTTGCCTACATACTTTTGGGGTGAAGCCGTTCATACGGCTTGTTATGTGTTAAATAGAGTTCTTATTAGACCCCTTATTAAGAAAACCCCTTATGAGCTTTGGAATGGTAGACCACCAACTATTGCTTATTTTCGTGTTTTTGGGTGCAAATGTTTTATCCTAAACACTAGGGACTATTTGGGAAAATTTGATGCTAAATCGGATGAAGGCATTTTTCTTGGTTATTCCACTAAAGGAAAAGCCTATCGCATTTTCAACAAACGTACTCGTACCATTGAGGAATCTATGCATGTTGACTTTGATGAGACTAATCCGTTTTGTATCAAGAAAGTGGTAGATGTTGTTGAAGATACTCCATTAGATCAACCCTTAGAATCTCCTACTCAAGAAGTCAAATCTCATGAAGAATCTCTTAAGGAAGATGATCAAGTGTTAAATGAAGCTAGTACGGATTTACCAAGGTGTTGGAAACATATCAAAGATCACCCAAGTGAATTAATTCTAGGTGATCCAAAAGAAGGTGTTACCACTCGCTCCCGTATTATTGCTCTTTGTGCTCATCAAGCTTTCTTATCTCAAATTGAGCCCAAGAATATTAAAGAAGCTTTGTTAGATGATCATTGGATTAATGCTATGCATGAGGAATTAAATCAATTTGAGCGTAGCAAAGTTTGGACATTAATGGAGAAACCAATTGGCCCCACTATTATTGGCACTAAGTGGATATTTCGCAACAAGCTAGATGACACCGGAATCATTACTAGAAATAAAGCAAGGTTAGTTGCTCAAGGGTACAATCAAGAAGAAGGTATTGATTCGACAAATCATTATTTAAACTAAAATTCATTTTGGTATCACTTAAAATGTTTTCCAAAACCCCTCATTAGATTAGTTGTGTTTACTTCATTGTTACTTAGCTTGAAATTCAAAATAGCAGCCCCGCGGTACACCGGACGAGTGACGCGGTACACCGTAGGTCACGGACCAGAAGCACGGTGCACTAGATGGCCCGACCAGTAAGCTCAGAAATCTGCACGGTACACCGGACCTGTGTCACGGTACACCGGACCACTACACGGAGCAGGGATGCGGTACACTACATAGTCCGACCAGTAAGCTCAAAAGTTAGTCGAACAGTCATGCGGTGCACCGGACCATATCCGCGGTACACCGCACGAGAGGGTTTCAGCACTATTACTAGAGGACAAAGCTTATATCCGTTATAGATAAAATAGATCCGTTGGAGAGAAGCCTTATGACCGTTGGATCATCTTTTCAGCTATAAAATGGAGTTCATTCAAGACACAACTTAAGCCTTCCATCTACCAATCTTAAGAGCAATTAATTCTATCATTCAAGGAGGTTTCAAAGGAGCATTCAAGTCATATTTATTGTGAAGCTAATTAGTTCTATCTACTCATTTAGGAGTTTAGTTACAAAGCTTTTATAAGCACCCCTAAACACTTTTTTCCTTTCCTCTTAGTTCTTGTAATAGATTAAGAGAGTAGTGTGAGCATAGGTTTATGCTTGGTTCCTTGTGTTGGTGATAACACAAGTGTATTTCCTTCAAAGGGTTTTTGAAGTGGTTGTAAGGGTTTGTATCTCACCCGGTTAAGAGTTACGAAGATTAGTTGAGAATCTTGCAAATCCTAAGGAGGCTTCCTTAGGTAGTGGATGTAGGGAAACCGAACCACTATACATCGTTGTGTATCGTATTCTATCTCTACACTCTTTATATTTCCGCACTCTATATGCTTGATAAAATGCCTACTTGAATAGTTTGATATTATTGTCTATTAGGATTATCTAGTTTTATACTATTTAGTTTGCTAATACAATAGGATTCAAATTAGCTTTTAATTTTATTTACTTGAAATAAAATTAGCCGATTAATTTCTATTGTCCTATTCAACCCCCCTTCTAGGACGCATATAGTATATCACGTTCCCGAGTGGTTCCGTGCCTAGCCTCCTTTGCGAGTTTATCAACTTTCCCGTTGAGATTACTTCAAATGTAACGAAACGAAATCGGTCCCACCTCAACGGATTTTTGGATGATGTGTTGGATTTTCCTACTCACGGCTAACACCTGCCTAATACCTTGGATAATCCCTAGGTTATCTGAGAGAATAGCTTTTCTCTCTCCTGGAAAATCTTCACCTTTGCTAACCGCTTCCAAGACTGCTATTTCTTCACCTTCAATGGCTGAGTCATATTCCTTAATTTTTATAAGCTTTGTTGTAACTCTAGATTGTTTATGATAACTAACAACATCAATGCCTATAGGCTCCATTTTGTTGTTAAAAGAGGCATCACACGAGAGGGTAATGTCCACTTCCTCGTCCTGATCTTGATCATTAGCGCCGTTGTCGGGGTTATGGTAAAACTCAGTTTGTTTGTTAATTTTTTCCAATCTATCCATGTAGCTCAATCATTAGTTTGTTGGAGCTCTGGATGATGTTTTTTCCGTCTATCTTGGAATCTTCATGTAGAGCCTTCATTTATGCTTTCCAGATATTACAAATACAAACCATTAAATAGTCTCTAACGGTATCTTCATTCCAACCTCCTTCCTTATATACCTCTTTTTTTTTTTTAAACCATTGCGCTTTTTTTATCTTCCATTAGATCATCAATTCTAATTTGGAGAGATGTTCCTACCCAGATCTCTTTGCACATGTTACATTAAATTAGCAGATGTTCCTCCGTTTCATCATTGTTATTACGCCATATACATCTTGTAGATTCTGCACATTTCTTTTTATATTGATTACTTTTTGTAGGTATAACATTATTAAGGACTCTTCACATAAATAACCTTATTTTTTGGGATATTTGATTTCCAAATAGTTTTCCATACTGGTGATCTATGTTTTACCTCCTGTGCAGTTTTACTTGGTTTGCTTATGACATGTTCTTCAGTGAGAGTTTTATATCCTGTTTTAGTATTATAAGTACCATCCCTTGAGAATGGCCAAATAAACCTATCTTTTGCGGAAATACCAATAATGTTTATTCTTGTAACAAGTGGAATAATAGGTTATGGAAAAAGATTGTTTAATATTTCAGTATTCCAATTATTAGTTTTGTGGTATAAAAGTTCACAAACTTTAGTAATATTGTAGTTAGGTGGCTTTTCAAGTATCCAATTCGATTATATCCATCCATCCTTCCAAATATCTATATTCTCCCAATTCCCTATGTTGTGAAGACCATATTTCCTTGAAAAAACTCTTCCTTCTATAATACTCGTCCAACACCAAGTTCTACTTTGTCGTAGTTTAATGTTTGATAAGTTAGTATTGTTAAAATAAATACCTTTAAGAAGTCTAGCAACTAAGTTTCCTGGGTTGTGCATTAATCTCTATACTTTTGATGCTAGTAGAGCAGTATTCATCCTTTTGAAGTCCTTGAAACCAAGTCCGCCTATAAGTTTTCCCACTGCTATTTTCTCCCAAGCCATCCAATGAATTCTATTATTTTCACCTGAATTCCACAAGAAATTAGAAATAGCCAAAATAAGTTTCGTACAAAATGAAATAGGAAAAGAAAAAATGGACGTATAGTAATTAGGTATAGCTTAAAAAACTGCTTTGATAAGGACCTTTTCCCTCATTCTAATAGTAGTTTTGGTTTCCATCCTTGTGTATGTTTAAAAAGACTCTTCGCAATTCACTCAGAAAACTCTACTTCAGAACGTTTGTGACATAGCGGTATTCCCAAATAGTTGTCTAAGTCTTTCGTTTAGTGATTTTGTGTTATACTTAGTGATACTCAGAGATTTCGCGTTAATACTCAGTGATTGTAAGTTAACACTTAGTGATTTTGATGAGTACTCAGAGAGAATTCAAAATAGTTCTCAAAGAATTCAAAATATTTTTTTATGTCAACACTTAGTGATTTTCGTGTAGTACTTGGATTCTCTGAGTAGTGATTTGCGTTCATTGAGTATTTTTTGAAATGTTGAATATTAACACAAAATCATTGAGTATTAATGCAATATTGCTGAGTATCGGTGAGTATAACACAAAATCCCCGAGTATTACGTAACATAACTAAGTATGAAAATAAAATTACTGAGTATAACACAACATCACTGGGTATTAAGCAAAATAACTAAGTATGAACATAAAATCACTAAGTATTACACCAACTCATTATGTATTAACATAAAATCACTAAGTATTACACCAAATCACTACTTATTAACATAAACTCACCAAATATTATAGAAAAACACTGAGTATTACGAAAATGGCTTGAACGTGCTTCAAAAAATGGAACTCCAAATATTGCAAACATCGAGCTGAAAGGTGTCGCAAAAATGGAGCTCGAAATACCACAAAAATATATCTCAAAATGCTTCGAGAAAAGGAGCTCGCAAATTTGCAAAAATGTCTTGGAGAGGGAGATTTTGTTTGAAAAGAGGAGAAAAGAAGATAGAGAAATCTGAAAAAAGGAAATGAGATAATTTGAAATGAAAAGGAAGATTGATTCCCCTATATATACTCTAAGGGCATTTCTTAACCATAAAATTTTAGTGGTCTCTTTGAAGAACGAATTAGCCACAACTTCCTTTTGTGCCACAAAAATAGTCTCCAAGATCCCATAGGTCAATCACCCTTTTTTATTTATCGTGACCTCTTTGAAGAAGAAACTAGACATATGTTCCCTATAAAGTATAGAACATATGTCTACCAAGTCCCCATAACTCAACAACCCTATAAAAACGGTGATCGTATAGGATTCCTTAAGTCACTTCTTACAGTTAATGATATATTTTGAGTATTTATTTTTTTTGGCAATCTTTGATTTAAAAAAAGAATTAACGAAAATGACTTTTCACTTATCCACCCTTCTCCCGTTTATCCCTGACCCCGATCACCCAACACCTTTGATCTCCGCCTCCTCCATCATCAGATTCACCTCTTTGTCTAAACCATAACACAAACCTTCATCTCTACGATCCCATAGCTACTCCATTCGAAGTCCAACAATCTAAGGTACACCCATCTTTACCTCTCATTAATCTCTTTTGTGACCAACGATCAGATCTCTTGCTTTGTTGCTTGTCCAAATAAGCATAAATCAACTCCGATCTTCTCTTAACAATGCTTTTACATTTACAATGATTAAATATAATTACACTGTAATTTTTGTAAGTTATCTGTCTATTCAACTCATGCTTTGGCAAATTGTTGAAATTGATTGATTCATTTTCCAGTTAACAGTTCCGTCTATAAGATTTGTCTTCAAACCCAGACCATCGTAAAGCAGTTAACGATCTAAGGTACGTCTTTACCTCTTTTTATTCTTATTAATTGTTACAAGAATTAAATATTTTGAGACAAATTATAGGTTGTGAGAAAGCATGTGTTGTCCCCTAGTTCTATAATAATAAATCAACACTCAAAGAGGGTGACTTACCGCAAGTGTACGGGTCATTGACAAGTAATAATCTGATAAGTGTGTGGTTATCGTCTCTACAGGGACTAGAAAAGTTATAATTTAAGTGTTTCGCGATTGTAAAATAATGTAAAGTTGTTAAGAAATGAAAATAAGATAAATAATATATTTGTTTGGTTTTGTGTAAAGGACTAAATTGCAATAAAATATTAATATTAACTAAAATAAAACTAATTAAAATACTAAATGACAAGGAACGGGATGAGAAATGTGCTTGATTCTTACAGGTAATCTTCCTAATCAACTATTTAATCGTTATTTGGTATAAGGACGAATTGGGTCGTTCGCATTAGCCAGGATTCAGAAGTTTTTATAACTCCTATCGGTAGCTTCGAAGGCAACCCTCCTTCACTAAAGACCCATCACGGTTGACTCTAAAATGTGTTAGGTGATTTGAGTTCTAACCCTATTGACTATCTAGCTAGGTATGACCTCTCGGTTCACTACCGCACACTAGACGTTTATATACTATGTCTAAGATATGAACCCTTCTTGGGTATTAGCCAAAAGTCGCATACTATTCCATACTTGATCAAGGCATGAATAGGAAACAATACATATATAATCGATGGAAATATAATAAAGATAAACTGAGAATTAAATAAAAATAATGCTAAAATCATGTTTAAAAGCTAAATCGTAATATAATTAACCTAAAGAATGACATGAATTGTATATTAGATGGTGGGTAATGGTGGAATTTGGTGGAAACCCTCCCCATCTTCTTGTGTCCTTCTTTAGAATATTTTTCTCTCCCTCTTCTGAAATATATGATCTCTCCTTATGGATAATGGATTAGGAGGCTTATATAATTACCTAAAACCGTTTTAAGGTCAAATGGGCTCACTTAAGTAAGTTACTAATGGCACAACCCGATCTTAGGTAGTGTTGTCCAAGTTCGAGTCATAGTGGCGCAAATATCACAACTTTCTCCTCTCAACTCCAAATTGACTTCCGCCACCTCTAATGCGTCACTTACGTCAATATCTTTCCAAATCAGAAGGAATCAAGTAAAAATCTCTGACCAATTAATTGTGGTGATTGAAACAATACGACTTTAAGATTCTTCTAGTAAACACTCTAATTTCCCAAAGTGACTTTAAGCTCATTTAACGCCTTGACTTGGAGTTCATCTTGACTTTTTGACCTTCCTCTTCATCTTGGCATCTTGTGTCAACTGTGTACCTAAAATTTACACACTTAACACACAATTAAGGCACAAAAACTCTATAAATAGCAATATGTCCAAAATAGGAGACAAGAGTCCAATATGATAAATATTAATGTAAAAACCCTCACTTAGGCCCAATAAACTCCCAAAATAATGTATCGTACATACAAAATCAACCTAACCTATTTTGTACAAAAAAAAGAAAAAACAACAACAAGCGTTGCCATTTTCGTCTTTTGAACGCCACTGGCCTGCAAAAAGAAAAAGAAAAAATTCAGCTCTAGCGAGGCTCTTCAAACATCTCGACGGTGGCGGAACCCTAGATCAGACATATCAGAGTGAGATTTAGGATGGTATGCTAGATGGCCCCAAACTCTACTATTCACCACTACTAGTTCGCACCACCAGATGGCACCACCAGCTCACACCACCACCTCGCATGGAGCTTCGAACGATTTCCTTGCGGGTTTTGGAGTATCCTAACCAGATTTTCCGCTTCGTTTCTCTGCTAGATCTCGGACCTCTCTTCTAAGGCGATCTCGCGAAGGCGGAACCCTACCCAAGCTATCTTCTCACGAACACACTGCATCCGGCATCTTCAGGGAGCTTCGAACGGCTACATGCTCAGATATCTGCGAGACGGCTTGGCTTGGTCGAACCTCGAGCATCTCTTGGAAGCTTCTTAAAAGCTAAATCTGGAGAACGACTTGGCTTCTCTTCACTTTGTGACACCGGGATCTTGTGAACCGGAGAGTAAAACCGCAGGGGGGGACTCGCCGGAGTTGAAGCGAGAGATAGGTTTCCTTGAGTGGTGTGAGGAGAGAGTGATAATGGAGTGTGGAATAGGTTTACGGGAAAAATATTGTTAGGAGAGAGATAATTAAATAAATTATGATAAAAATAATATATGTAGGAAAAAACAAAAGGGGGTAAAAATGTAATTGGATTTTTAGATTATAGTGTAAAATCTTATTTGAACTCTTTAGTAAGAAGATAAGGTAAATGAGGTTCGGAAAAGGTGTAAGAGAGTGTCTTCGAAACCTGTTGGATCATAATCTCTTTATTGATCGAAATGTCATGGGTATATTTTTCTACTTTTTTTTGGTTGGATTCAATGGGAAAAAGAATTTCTTAAAAAAATGCATTTCAATTTGTTTTCCTTTTAATTTTTTTAAAGGTGTTCCAACCGTTTGTTTCAAAATTAAACTAATTAATTATTGAAACAAATTACTTACTGAAACAAATTAAATGTCTGTTTAGAAGTGGTTTTTTAAGAGGCATTTAAAAGTGTTTTTATAATTTTAAAAATCTTTGACCTTGAAAACATTTTCTGAATAAGCACCAAATTAGTGTTTCTAAAAAACACTTAAAATAATTTTAGATTTTAATTTTTTTTTAAATATTTTTTTAAAATTTAAAATTTTAATCTAAAAGTATTTTTTACTTTAAAATAAATTTAATATTTTTACTCTAAAATAAATTAGGGCTAAGAAATATTTGAGTGTTATTTTTAAAATTATATTTGCTAAAAGGAAATTCAGAAATCCAGGCTAGCTAGTTTAACTATTTCTAACTTTTTTTTGGTTCATACCATTTCTACTCAATAAGGATACAAAAGGAAAAGGATACAAATTTTTTTTTTGCTCAAAAGGATACAAATAAAAACATTGAAGTATGTAAATTAATTAGCACTAGGACTACTAGAGTACAATCCATAATTTAAGATATGCTATAATGCCGAATTAGGTGAATGAAAGGACCTATATCCACCTCGAATTTCGAAATCGCTATAAAACCTACTATTAATACCGGGTCATTAATGATATAAGGCCTATTTACATACCAACTTTACAAAATACAGCCTAAACCCCAACTAGTAGTTGGATTCCAACTAATAGCCCACAAATTCCTAAATAGCCCAATAATACCCTCTATATAAACCCACCCATCCCTTTTCTTCCCCAAAACCATACCCGAACCCCCCTCCCCTCCATTCCCTCTCTGATCCAAGCAACCCACCCCTGCAATCAGACCCACCAACCCCACCCACCACCGCCCCTATAATCAGACCCACCCCAACCAAGCATCCAACCCTCAACAATCACCACCACCACCATAATCAGACCCATCCAACCCTCAACAATCACCACCACCACCATTCTCCAGCTCCTCCAACAACCATGGCCTCCAACAGTTTCCCTGGCTGCTCGTCGAGAAGAAGCAGCGACGAAGGACAGGGCTCGAGCTCCGAGCAGCGAAGATTGCTCCGTTCTGGTCGAGAAGAAGCAGAAATGAAGCAGAAATGAGTCGCGGGGTTCAGATCTGGTCGAGAAGAAGCAGATGTGAAGATTGCCTTCGTCTTCACTGCATCTGAAACTGAAGCTGGAGTGTGGTGGTGTTGCTCGTCGAGGCTGTGCTGGAGAAGGAGGCTGTGCTCGTCGAGGCGGTGCTGGACCCACCACCAATCCACCCCCACCACCAATCCACCCACACCACCACCTCCAATCCAGTAACAGAACCACCACCATCGTCATCAAATCCCAGCACCACCATCATCATCAATCCCCCCACCACCACCTCCCATCCCCACCAGAATCAACACCCCCCCCCACCACCACCATCAACACCATTCCATCACCACATCTCTTTCCCTCTCTGCAGCACAATCTCCAACATCCCACCACCATCACTCTCGGCGGCACAATCTCCAACACAAGCAGCATCATCACGCTATATGGGTCCAGCCCACAAGAAGCTTCAACACAATATGGGTCCAGCCCACAAAGCAGCAGCAACATTATGGGTCCAGCCCATCAGTCTTATAAAACGAATTATGGGTCCAGCCCATTAATAGCTTCAATTCAAACAGCATCGTTACTAACGTGAAAGAGAAGCAGTAATGGTGTTTTTTGGGTTTGATTAATTCATATAGTTCATTCTTGTTTTGTTGTTTAATGATTTTTGTACTGATTCATTCTTGTTTTGTTTACTGATTCAGTCTTATCCAGTTGTTTTGATTAATACACAGCATTGATTCATTTGGGATTTTGTTTACTGATAAATACTAGCTTGATTCATTCTTCTTCATATTTGGTTTTATTTTTTTCCAGTTGATTGCAAAAAATGGCTTTGGTTTGATGATTGAATGACTGAATTTGTCTGATGGTTTTGTTAAAATGGCTTTGGTTTGATGATTGAATGATTGAATGTGTTAAAATGCAGCCCCATTCTGATTTGTCTTGGTTGTGTGTCCTAGTTCCGTACCCACCGTATGGGATTGAACTTAATATACAAGACAAAGACGCGGTCTGTACCCATCACGAACAGGGGTAAAAGAGAGAAAAACCTAACCAAGAAGTTAGAACTAGGATGTTTATAGGATTTTTTTCTGGTTTGGTGTTAGATTATAAAGTTAGCCTAATGAAGGCTGTAAAAAGTAATTTCCTCATTAATACCTATAACATAATTCCATCTCCGAGACAAAACAATGGTGTATTGGGCTCCTGGGGATATGCAAAGCCGGTTTTTGGTTTATCTAAAAGGATTTACGTCATGGATATTAACGGAGTTAGATGTAGTAGCATAAAACACAAATACTCAACAAAACATTTACAAACTTTTATCTCAAAACTGGAATGACTAACCTTTGTCAATTTTTCTTACTTCTGGTGCTTATAGACTCACACCAAGTAATTTATTAGACTCAGAAATTTATCAGATTCAGTAAAAGTATTTTAAAATATAACATTCCAAATTCTAAACCAAGTGATTTATGTTCATGCTTAATTTTTTGTTTGATGCAATATCTTTTCTTTGGAAAAATGATATAAAAATGTAAAAAAACATGAGATTACGACTCAAGGGTTTTGAAGACATCTTCCAACACCATTTTCCTTCTCTTTTTACTAAAGATTTCAAATCAAATCTTACACTTAAATTCAATAAACCAATTACCATTTTATCTCTTTTTGTTTTATTTTTCCTATATATAGTATTTTTTATTAGATTTTTTACATTGTCTCTCCACACTCTCATTTCCCCGTAGCCCTAAATTATATATTCTCTTTCATCCTCTCTCTATCTCTCATTTTTAAACCACCTCTCTCTATGGCTACCATCTCCGACCTACATAAATAACCAAACCAACAATGGCTACCACAATGCCTTATTCTTCGTTCTCCACCTCGTCAACGCTCAGATCCGGCAAGCTACCGAGATCCACCACCAAATCAAGCATGCCACAACTACGTTCTTCGCACCAGCCGCCGCCATCTCGTCTGAGCCCACCGCCGTTTCTCCATTGATGAGGTGCGAGCTCACCTGAGCTCCGTTTGTGAAGCACAGACGGCGAATCAGCTCAGAAATAGCTCAACAATGGTCGAGTTGGTTTCTCAAAACGGAAATAGCTCCAGATCCGTAAGCCCTTGTTCGTGGTGGTTGTTCAAGATGATTTCGACTAATGGCGAGCTCCGGTGGTTCGAGAGGTAGGTCGTCTTCATAGATCTAAGCCATGATTTGCCGGAGTTGCAGTGCAGCTTCACAGATCTAAGCCTCTCTTGCGCGAGTGTAGGGATCCGTGACCGGAGGGAGCCATTTCCGGAGAAAAAGACACAGTTCGAGCGTGATGAATTCCACTTTTTTTTAATTAATTAGCGTACACAATACGCGAGATTGTAGAGTATTTTTTTTAGATTTAGTTTGACCAGATCTGGTCAAACATGGTTTTGGTTAGTTTTTTTTCTTTTTAGTAGTTTGATTTGTATTTTATTTATATTGTAGCTGATTAGAAATTGTATAAAAAGTGAATAAATTATTAATTTTGCTATCTACTCTTTGATTTTTAATAATACTCTACACTATTTTAGAGTACTCATCAAATTTACAAAGTACTCATCACATTTATCAGAGTGCTCATCAAATTTACCGGAGTACTCATCAAATTGTATAGAGTACTCCATTATTTATTCTGATACTCATCGAATTTTCCCGATACTCTATGTTTTTTTTCTGGTGACCGGAGACAGATGGTCGGAGGTCAGAGGTAGATGGGTAGTGGAGAGATGTGAACAATGACATCACTTCTTTTTGTCTTTTAGTGTTAGTAAGGGTATCTAAGTATTTGGTCATCCTTGAGGTCCCTTAAAAGAATTAAGATTTATTCTTTTTTTTTATAGATATTAAACTTTGTCTCTAAGACCCTACCTCTCATTCACCCAAAAAACATTTGTGCATTTGAAAATTGATGAAATACAATGAAAAAAGGATATATTTTCAAAAATGAGATTTTTTTCTTTTTGAAAAATGTCATGTCTATATATATATATATATATATATATATATATATAAGAACAAAATAAATTGAAATTTTAGGAACCTAATATTTTTTATTTTATATATTTGAGGTAAAAAGTGTCGGTAGAACTAAGCTACAAAATTCAAGTTGAGAGTTATCACTTCTCTGCACCTAGTATTGTTTGAAGGATCTTAGAAATTAACGGAATGACAAAAAGTTTAACAGATATCAGGAGAAATACAATCATGAGAATAAATCGACATCTATGAATTACAACATGAAAGATATCACTAAACCTCCAAAGTACCCATCCAAATTGGGGATTTGCCAACCAAAATAAACTAGAACCAGGATGTTATTGAAAAAACAACCTCGGTAGCTCATATACAAACAAAAAGTGATAGTAATATTAAACTGAGCTTGACCATCCCCATATATTATGAAAATCTTGAACTAGAAGATCTAAAAAATTGTCTTCAGGGTAATAATACTTTGCCATGGACCGGTCTTTACGCAAGTTTCTAAAGAATTTAATGCTCTGTCCTCCTCCCATATAAATATCTCTACATTTTTAAGGTTTGCATTCCCGCTTTAGGACAAAGATCTCCACTACCAAAAATATGGTTTTATATTTATTTAACATTTGTCTCATGCCTTGAGCCTAATTGGTAAATGTCAAAAACAACATTCACCCCCACTTAACTATCTACATCCCAAATTTTGGATGATTCAAGATGATCAACCCCATTGTGACAAGAAAAAACACACATGACTACCCTAAAAAGAAAAAGAAAAATAATTGACCAGTCAATCAAAGAAAACATCATATCAGAATTAAAACTCAACCTAATAAAGGATCTCCAAAAAATTATCTTTAGTGCAAAATTAATCAACCATTATTTATAAATTATAAGTATAAGGAGGATATAAACAAGTGTTGCAAAACATAAACATTTTATAATTTTAGTCATGGAAGAGTTAGGTATATGATGACCCGATTGTGTGATAGTTTTTAGTAGGTTTGGGATATCTTTTTACATGTCTTTTTGGGTCTTTTGTGTAATTTCATGCCCCACTTGAGGATATATGTATATTTACTAGTCCAAAGAGTCTTTTCTTGTATATTGATCTATTTTGAGTACTTTTTGTGTAGATTTAGACAATTCTAGATAAAAGTTTCTTGTGAAATGACATCTGCTAAATGGAGGTAGAGTGACCATCCTGAACCTGTCCTACAAAGCTGAGCTTGAAGCTTAGAAGAATTAAAGTAATAGTTAGTAAATGAGTTGTCGAATAGTCGGTACCAAAGCAAACTCCAAACCAAAGCTATGACATCACAAGGACCAAGAAGAGAAAAGGTTGAACCTTCCATGTGTATAGGTCTCGCATTGAATACTTTTTCTACCGTAGTGAGGCGTGCAATCCAAGACAGAAATAATCTAATATTAAAGGCCTAGATCAACAATCATTTGATTCTATCAATTTTGGCCAACGAATAAAACATTATATATGATACTTCCTACCAATTTATACCGAACATATCATACCTAGAAAAAAAAATATTTGTAATAAATCAGAGGAGAGGAAACCATGTATCTATTTTTTCTCTACTTCATCTTTTATTCACCTTTAAGCGGAGCTTTTCATACTTGTTGAGCAACTCTTAGGTTGCTAACTACATGGTATACATTTTTGTTCTTTTTTTACTTTATTTATTCGGTTTACTGCTCATTTAATTATGATCTACTTTTCTTTTTAGCTTGAGATTAATATGTGACCCATCTTGTATATGCTTATGTTAATTATTGAATTAGAGGTTCTTAGTGAAGTTTAATCAAACTGATGTGTGTTATCCATCTATTATTTACCTTGTGTTTACGATAGATACTTGGTAGTGATAGTGTTTGTGAGCATATTTTTTAATTCTACTCTTCGTTGAGTGACGACTATATGTGCCCACACATAACCTTATTGGGGATTGTTCCTACCCACTTGCTACATATAGATTTTGGTGTGAGAGTTTTTAAATGTGAGCTTGTAGCATAATAGGATCTTAATGCCCCAATTACACGAGGTAACTATTTCCTTATCATGTTAATTAATTCCATTTATTGATCTAATTCTTAATATTTAAATCTATCTAATTTTTATGTTTGCTTTTCCAAGATAGTACTAAAACATCTTACCATAAGCATACAAATGTTTATCATATGATTTCAGTGGATCGGTACCCGATACTTTTTAGGATTTATAACTAGTCATTATATATATATTTATATATATATATGCATGTATCGATTTGGTCTTATTGGGTGTTTAATTGGTAAAAGTTTCATATAACACCGAGGCTCAGTAGTGTACCATTACCCAGGATAAAACTAGAAAATCTGCATAAACCAAAGTATGGGGTTAAAGGGCGATCCAAACTTGCCCATCATGACCTTGGTAGAAAGAAGTGGGTTCCACAATGAGGAAGCGAGATCCAAAAAACTCTAAAACCAAACCAGTCAGCAGCCACTTAAAAATTTACATAAGAAAGGATAACCATTCTCAAGACAAAAAAAAACCAATACTATAAAAAGCACCCAATTTACATAGATACAATCTATTTTTCATAGGGAAATCAAGTATCCATTACAAAATATTGAAAAGTATTCTTTATAAATGATTAAATTACTTTTTTGTCTCTAAACACCATATTTCCCCATGCCCATTAATACCCTTAAAATATTTTCTACACTTATATGAATATATCAATGATATAATATCTAAACCCTAATTCAAAACACACATTAAAATACAACAGTAACACTTTTAAGTTTGAAAAATAAAGCTCCGGAGGTGGCTTTTTGTTCCCTAAAAACATTGATTAGAGATCATAGATGTTGAGTGTGGTGATGGCTAAACATATGTAAAGACGAAGATAGTGAATTAGAGATAGGTAGTCATGGTTCAAATCTTGGTTGTGGTAGTTCATGGTGTCTTATGGAGGTAAGTAAAGCTCCAATGGTACTGCAAAAATGAGTTGGTTTGGTTTGAACACTGTGAGCAACTATATTGTTGTGCTTACATGGATTCATGCATAGTGATGCATGCCAGACATGGGGGAGTAGCTATGTTTCCATACTTCCATGGATCTTATGCGATGAGACCAGGAGAAGAATTCAAAAAAATTATTCACTAATATCCTTGATATATCGTTGTTTGTGATAGAATAATTGTATCTTGGGACATAATTTTAGGGGTATTCTAAACTTATTTGAGAGATTATTCCCTAGCATTTGATGTTTTATGATTTGTTGTCTAGTTTTAGATATTTTATTACTTTTAGAGATTTTTTGAGTTAAATGTGTGTTTTGTATGCATATATCAGGTTACGGATTCTACGAGACCCCTAAATGACAAGAATAAACCAAGAATTCAAGGAAAACCCCAAGTCACGGCGAGAAAGAACTACAAAGACACCTTTTGAAAGCGAAAGCGTTTACTGGCAACACTCTGAAATCAACTCAAGACAATCACCACTTGCAGTCGACTAGGACTATGAGCATAAACTTTGGTTTCATGATACTACTTGGAGTTAGGAACGTGTGAGAGGTGGTGATTTGTAATTCGGTGTTAAGAGGAGAAAGTTATTGATTATGCTTCCACCGTGGTCTAGGTTCCCTAGAAACGTTTTTATTTGATTTGGACCAATTAAATGGGTCCCACAACTCCACAAACATTTTGAAAACTTAATATGTCATAATTTTGGGATCAAACAGGAGTTACACAACTTGGAAACTCTCAGACACCTAAATCTTAAAGCAGAAGAACAACAATAAGGGTTTTCACCATTCCACCTCATTACAGCATTCCATTATCAAGTATTAGTGTAATTTTTCATATTTTATTATTCTAAAGATGATTATGACAATTTTATATATCGTGTTTCAGATTTTAATTAAGAACAAAACTTTTAATTAGCTTGAGAAACGCTTAATGTATGAACCATAGCTTTTATATTATGACATTGGTTATGTACTTGTATTGAACTTTTAGCCCTTAACTTGATCAAGTAGTGGGTTTGGGTATCGTAATCTTGAATTTGACCTAGGAAGGTGGGGGGGGGGGTTAGATTATCGAAATTAGTATATAAACGTTCGGTGTGCGTTTGTGAACCAGGAGGTATTGACTAGCCGGATAGTCAATAAGGTTGGTGTGTATGCGTTTGAATGCATTGTAGGGTCACTCGGAAGTGGTCCCTAGCGTTGTAGGACATTCCCTATCTACCATGGAGGGATTTAGGATGATTGTATAATCCCGACTATTACTAAAATACTAACTTTTCCTTATATCAATAAATGTGTAAATTCAGAACTAGTGGAGATTACTTCACGCTACCTTCTCATCTAATAATCTTTGTATTTGTGTTATTAATCCTTTTTAATCTTGATAATCTTTAGTAATTTTAATTTATTTCACTTTAGTCCTTTATCCAAAAAACAAAACAAAATATATCTTTTATCTTTTATTAAGTGCAACTTAACCCATCTACACTTCTTAAATCACCAAAATCATTAACCTCAAAGTCCTTGTGGAGAACGATAATCATACACTTACCTTATTATTACTTGTCAACGACCGGTACACTTGCGGGATGTTCTCCCTCGAGTGGTGATTTATTAATCACATCTTTGGGGATGACACTAGTGGATCTCTACTGGTCATGGTGTAAGATTCCCTTTTTGAAGGTCATAGTGGCATACTACTGGTCATCGTGATTCATCGTGAATCCATGGATGAGATCTAGAAATAGAGCTCACTAAGAAAGATAAAGAAAAATAGAGCTCACATGTAGTACATGGGAGATCATTAAGCAAGACAATGAATTTATGGTCGTGAATCGAAGCTACCATTAATGGAAAAGAAGCCAGAGCAAAAAAATCGACAAAGAAGACAATGTCGTCGTTCTGACTCCATTCGTTGATGTTAGATGATGCAACAACCAATCTATTTTTCCAGCTGTTTGGATTTGAAGAACAAAATAAACCCCTTTTTCCTTTTCTTTTCTTTATTGGTTTGCTAATTTATTCTTTTTTATTCCTTTTTGTCTATAGGTTAGTTTCGTAGTTTGTTTTCTTGCTACCTGTTATTTAGATTTAATTAAATACCCATATTAATTTTTGTGATCAATGTGCAATTTGATTAGTGGGTAATTCGAGTTGTATTTTTTTAAGTGTAATTAGTATATTCATAATTTCCTAGTGATCATATTGCTCAGTGCACAAAAATGTCTTATTATTGTACAAAATCGTAAAACACTACTTAAGAAACAAAAATCGACCAATGATCATTTTGTCCAGGGATGGAAATGGTTACAACTTAAAATCAAAACCATGAGTAACCAAACCAGTTAAACCTTGATTATATAAATACGGTTAAAACCATTATGTTATGATTTTGAAAAGTTTAACCGATAGTTAAATCTGTTTGGTTATGGTTTAAAAATAAAATTATACCGAATAACCAAAAAGTCTTTATTACCTTGAATATTGTTATATTTTATAAGTATCTAGGTAAAAAATTTATATATACAAATCCAAAAACCAACATACAAATATTAGAAGTAATCAACTAAGTAACAAATACTCAATTTAACTAAAGAACAACATAATATTTTATATACATTGAGATTTTTTTTTGTATGTGTAATCTTGTTTAAGAAATTTGTAATATGTTTATAATATCATAATTTGGTTATGGGTAAGAACTGGAAACCCTTTAATAAACCAAAACTTAATGTTTTGTTTATGATTTTAAAAATTGTAACCGATTGTTAAAACCGCTAGGTTATGGTTTTTAATAAAATAAATGATTCATGATTATGAATATTGATATTTTCACGAATAACCGAATCTTTTACATCCCTAATTTTTTCCAGTGTCGAAATTGTACTTAGTGTTAGTGTCAAAAAGTTGCTAAGTGTAACCTCTGGTGACGGCGTTACTCCCTTGGAGCCACCGTACTCAATGTTGGAAAGTTGACAGTGAATAATCTTGGTTTTTAAAATTTTTAAATTTAAAAGTGAATTGTGTTGTCTTTATCCTAGGTTTTTATCTTTATTTAAACATTTGAAACTATTATGGGTTTTAAACTTTAGGAGCGTTTATCGAAACCTTCCTTATTTTATTTTATTTTAAAAATTCTCGACTAACATGAACTCAACTATTAGTTAATGACTTCCCCTGAACAATTTTTTTCCTAATACTTCCCTTTCGTCCAAAAATAGAGAAAAAACGACCTTCACTCGCCTGAAATGGATGAGTGATTCATTTTTTCTTCAGATTTTGTTTTTTTAAAGTTTATTTTTATCTATTTACCGTTAATCTCCTCTTTAGACTAATGCCCTTAAGGCCAAGTCCAACAACTTTTCTATTGTCTAGTTAAAATTGTGAATCAAACCCTGTTTCCATCTCAAATATTAACCTCTAAACATAATTTTACTCCAACAACTTTTCTATTTGAGACTCTCGATTCTAAACTTAATTTAATTAATTAATTAATTCTTGTATTCTACTTTCATTTAAATATATTATTTATTTAAAAAAAATTAATATATTAACAAAAAATTCAATAATAAAAATTATTATTTCATTATTATCTTAACTAAAGTATATTTTATTATTAAAATAAAAATTATTCTTTTATTGTTATCTTAACTAAAATATATATTATTCTTAAAATAAAATGTAAATCAGGTTTATTTTTATTTAGTTTTTAGTTAAAAAATTAGAAAAAAATTCACAAAAATTAATTAGTAAAATTAAAAGATAGCAAAAAGGAAAAATAAGGGATAAATAAATGTTTTAAAAAATAAAGTAAGCAAGAGATATAAAATCTAATAAAAAATTGAAAAAGATATGTGTGGAGAGTCAAATGTTACCCACATGTATTGATAAAATTATATGAATTTATGTGTGTGTAGAATAAGGTTCTATATAATTGAAAGATTGTTGGAAAGGTCAAATGTATTTGTAAACCCTAATTATAGCAAAAAGCTAATATAGTGATTCTCTTGGATTTCGCCTAAACCCCCTATTCTCCATTAAACTCATCTTCTTCACAACCCCTAACTCATCTTCTTCATACAACAAACATTAAAAAAAGAACTCAAATTCATCTTTTCGTCCATGGATTAAAAATTCAAATTCATCTCATTAAAAACAATATTGAAAAACAAACTCAAACTCACAAATCTCACTACATCCTTTCTCCAATATTGAAAATGATGTAAAACATAAAACCTCAAATTGATATCTTTCACAAACTAAAACACAAACTCATATTTTTCACCAATATCTCGTCAACTCACTACAAAATAATACAATATAAACTAGAAGGGGATCATTCTCCACTATCATCAAGGAGATCATTTTGCCTAAAGAAAAGGAGATTATTATCCACCATTAGAATTGTTGCATAATCAAGAAGAATATATCATTAAAAAATCACATTAAAACTTTAAATAATACAAAAAATTTACCAAATAAAACAAATTTTAGATTTGAATAACCTACCATGCCATTCCAATTGATTTCTATATTACAAGGCTACAAGCCTATTTGAACCTGTCATGAAACCTCAAACTCATCTACTTCATACGACAAAGGGATTGAATAAATATATGAAAAACAATGAATCCATTTTTCATTGCAGCAACGAACCCATTTTCAAGGTTTTGTGATTCTATTAATGATAAAAGTGATGATTTATTAAAAATTAATTTGGGTTTTAGAATTTTATTGATGTGCAATTTTATTCAATGTTTTGAATATTAATGATAAAAGTAAAACGTGATCTGTTGAGAATAATATATTTGGGGAGGGGATGCACATTAAAGATATGATTTTATAATTTTACATTGTACTCATTTTGGAGAGCGGATGTCGTGAAGAGTGAGCATAACGGCGATAATAAAGGAAGGATTGGGGGAATAACTCTGTAATTTTGTCTTATAAATTAATTTATATAATTTATATAATTTTTGAAGGCGTTGTGGCATTTTCATACTTTTATGCTAAAAACTGACGATAATTAGTGTGTTTGGGTTAGAGTGGCAACAGTTGTGTCTTTCAAAAATATCAAAAACTATAATCATAACCATTAATTCATTAATTTTATTGAAAACATAACCTAACGGTTTTAACTATCAGTTACACTTTTTGAAATCATAACCACACCATTCAGATTCGAGTTTTTCGACGGTTTTTTTTGTGTTTTACATAACCAAATGATAGTTTCATAAATATATAATTTTTCATAAAATAATACCACACATATAAAAAAAATCTCCAAGATATATGAAAAATTGTGTTGTTTTTTAATTAAATTTCATATTTTTTATTAGTTGGTTAAATTTAATATTTGAATTTTGGTTTTAAAATTTCAATATACTATTTTTTCTTAGATTATAATATAAGTTGAAAATATATATTTAATCTAAAATCATAAATTAATGGTTTTAACTATCGATTATATTTTTTAAAACCATAATATATTGGTATTAACAATAGTTCTATAATTTAGTTTTTAATTGGTTCAATAATTGCTGATTTTAGTTATTAATCGTAACTATTGCCTTCTCTAGTTGGGATGATTTAAAATATTTTAATAAATTTAAGAAAAGTTAATAGCTAATAATTTAATTTGGATAGGTGGAGAGGTTTTTGAATTTTTATGAAAAAAAAAAAAGTGTAAACGAATGCTCTAGACATTACATAATACTCTTCTTCTGCACACATTAGTAATCAAAGGTGAAGGTAAAATATGAAGCTGGACCACCAAATTTGAAACTTTCACCCGCTTTCTGTCATTGTTTTCCAAACGTAATTTTTTTTTTTAGCGAAATTCCAACGTAAAGTAGCTTACACTTGGTAAAGAGGATTTTCACATGAGTCCGTAAATTAAAAATATGTTTATTCGAGTTGGTAAACGATACTATCTATTTTGAAAAAGTTTGAATTTGTCTTCAATATCGTTTTATTCAAAAACTAAAGTGTAATCATAAGCTTTGTATAATATATTCCTAAAATTTGAAAATTTTCTTAATCGAAACTTTCGCATGTGCCTAGAGTTGTAAATGAACCAATCCACATATCAGTAGATAGAGCTTGGTTTGATAAAAAGTTTGTTCAATCTCGACTCATATTTAAACAAGTTCAAACTCAAGGTCTAATTTAAACTCGTTAAGTAAACAACTCTGCTCGATCTCGTACGTGAAAAACTCGTTATATACATGAAATGTATATTAATATATTATTTACTCGTAAATATATTATCAAACCTTCGACATCAATTTAGAAGTTTTTAATTTCTTTAGAATTTCTTTATTTTATTAATATTAGGCTACGTACTTTCATATGACTTAATCCCTAAATATTAACCGTTCATGAAAATTCCGCTTCAACCATAAAAAACCAAATCGTTCATGAGCAACTCGAAACCTACTCGAAAAAACTGAAAGTCCTAGAGGGGGGGTGAATAGGATTACTAATAAGATTAATGCCTAATTAAAAATCTTTTGGACAATTATAAGTTTAAGAGAAAACTTCTAAGTCAACTAATATATCAAACACTTAAGGGATCATGCAATGGATAAGTTAGAGGTTCGATATATAAGTTAAACAAGTAAATAGATTATCTATTTTCTTACTAATTTAGAAGACTAAAGTTTGATTAGCTAGAAAAACATAATCACGATATTCATACAAGTAAGCATATAATCAAAACTAAATAGTCATGAATTAGATAATCCTAAAAGACAATATTATCAAACTATTCATATAAGCATTTTATCAAGTAAAATTAGTTTCTAATCTCTTACTACTCTAGATGACAATATGTTAGATAAAATAGATAATCAATATCACAATATTCATACTAGCATATTATCAAACATATAAAGTGCGGAAAGTAAATAGAGTAGGGATAGAAAGATACACACGATTTATAGTGGTTCGGTTTCCCTACATCCACTACCTAAGGAAGCCTCCTTAGGATTTCAAGCTTTTCACTAAGCTCCCGTGTCTCTCTTAACCGGGTCGAGAACACAATAACCCTTACAACCTCTTCGATAACACGAAGGACAAACACTTGTGCTATCGCAACACAAGGACACCAAGTATACTCCCGATACTCAAACACTTATGCTATCTCAACACAAGGATACCAAGTATACTCCCTATACTTGAATTCTCTCTTAATCTATCTATTACAAGACCTAGACTTAAGAGGATAGATACAAAGTGTTTAAAGGGGTGCAAACAACTTTGCTAGATAATCTCCTAAAGAGTAGATATGACTATAAGCTTGTAAACTCCTCTTTGAGTAGATAATAACTTTGATAGCTCCTTGGATTAACTCCTTAATTGAGTGGATATGAACTATGAAGCTCTTGACACCTTCTTGGATGATAACAATTAAGCCCCTAAGTGTATATGGGTTGAAAGTGTAATTGTAGCCTTGAAAGACCTTCAATTTATAGCTGCAAAATGCTCCCAACGGTCATAAGACTTGTCTCCAACGGATATATTAATATCCCCAACGGATATATTCTTTAGTCTTCATTTTGCTGCAGAAAACCCTAACTTGCGGTGTACCGCAGGTATGGTCCGGTGCACCGCAAAATCCCTCGTCTTGATTTCATAGTAAACTGACGGGCTATCCTATGCACCGTGTTCCTGGTCCGTACCTCAGTCCGGTGTACCGCACATTTTCTTAGCTTACTGGTCGGACTAGCCTATGCACCGCGCTTCTGGTCCGTGGCATTGCGGTGTACCGCAGGTGTACTCCGGTGTACCGCACCAAAGGTTTAAGACACCTTCTAGTGAGTATATCTTTTACTATGATGCTCGGATTAGAAAACCTTCTTCACGAGAGTTGTAGAGAACATCATTCTTATAAACTTTGTAGTTGATCACTAAAGCTAATTCTCAATGTACACAAAGATAAGGTTAATAGCATTTGTATGAGAATTAGTTTCTTAAGATAAACCAAATAAAGCTTTGATCTAAATGATAAAGAATGAGCTTTTTGATGAATTAGAGTGCAAGATAGAATGTATATAACAATAGTAATTAGCACACTAAACACAAGAGGATTTGTCACATTAAAACAACCTATTAAGGGAGGCTATATGCCAACAATCTCCCCCTTTTTGATGATGACAAATCCTTCACTAAAACACCCTAGGAATGATATGAAGGTATAAGCTCTTATCAAATATAGCTCCCCCTCACAATAAGCATTTAAGTAAAAATGAATATAAGAAATGAAATGCATTTGTGAGTAATAAAAAGTGCAATTTTGAAAGTTTTAGTGCACATATTTCTCCCCCTTTGTCTTCATCAAAAAGACGGGATAATAAAATAAAACCAAAACAACTAAACATAGAAGAGCTAAAAATCAAGTGAATAGATTTTGAAAAACAACATAGAGAGATCAAGGGTTAAGAGCATTTTAAAACATTTTAATTTTGAAATGCATAAAGATTAACAATGTAAAGCATGAAACAAGATGAAAGAGAGATATAAGGGATAAGAACGTTTTACCAACTTCTAGATCGGAAGATTATCATCTTATAAGCTTTCTATAAACGCAAACGATTAGTGCAATTATGAGATAAACAATTAACCAAGCATTTAAGTTTTTAAAGATAATTTAAGAAAAACTCCCCCTCACAAAATGCATAGAGTGTTTGTTTCAATTTTGAAAAGTTTGACCAATAATTTCTCCCCTTTTTACCAATAAGAAAATTTAAACCGATTTTAAGAAATCAAGGGGTAAAATTTAATCTTTGAAAAGTATAGGGGTCAAAATGCATTTTTCAAAAGTTTAGGGACTAAATGCAATTTTGAAAAACTTCAAGGACCTAAGTATAACTTTCACAAGACAATAGGGACCTAGGTCTAATTTTCAAGCATAAGAAAGCTGAATGCAACTTGTTCAAACTATAGGGACCTCAAATCAATATTTTCAACCAATAGGGACCACAATGCAATTTGAAAAGGATCAAGGACTAAGAGTGCAATAACACCTATATCATCAAGAATATTGTTAGCAAAATCAACACAACAATATAAAATCCGAAACATATAATTTAAGCAACTTAAAAACCAAAAATCCAAATATAGAATTTAGCAAACGAAATAGAGCAATCACAAGATATAGAAAATAGGCAATTTGCATAAACACCCGAAACTAATACGAAAACTCCCCAATAGTTTAGAAATATTTTAAAAACTACTAAAAACGCTTTTGTTTTGAAAAGATTCAACATGGAAATCCCGAAAACAAATAAAACAGTTTATTTCACAAATACCCCTATATTTTCTAAAAAGTACAAAAAGACCCAATGTAAAAACTAAGCAATTTTAAGCATGAAAAGGTCAAGTTATACAAGATATTAGCACAATAGGCAATAAACCATATAAGCACATAATGAAGCACAACATATAGATATTAAGGCTAAACAATTTCATGCAAATGAGTTAACGACCAATAATGGATTAATTCCCATAATTCTATGCATAGAAACATTTTTTGAAATGCTATGAGATTTTTAAAATATAATTGGAAAAATATTTTGAAAAGCAATTTCTTTAAAACTTACCCTTACTAAAAAACATATGAAAATGCAAATTTGTGTTCAAAGATAAATTGAGATTTGAAAGTGTAAACTAATATCTTTGACATTTTTCCCTTTTATCAATCAATAGGCACTTTTAAAATTTATAAAAACTTGTAAGAATAAAAAGTGCAATTTATAATCGTTGAGGGACTAAAAAGCAAATTCACATAGTAGGGACTAAAAATGCAATTTTTCAAAAGATTGATCTAAAAAAGCAAATTTTACATGTGAAAGATTATGAAGTCCAAACTATGACACTTTGGAGAATTTAATAAATATGAGGGGTCAAAGTGCAATTTTGAAAATTTTGGGGACTAAAATGCAATTACCAAAATTCTAAGAGCTAAAGTGCAAAAACATCATTCATGAGAATTAGATGCAATATCACTAATAACATTAAAACAATGATTAGTATCACAAGATAATATCCAAAGATAAAACATAATAACAACAAGCACAACTAATCAAATCAAAACCAAATCATGATTATAAACATAAGCCATAAGGAGGAATGCAAAAAATATATACGAGATAAAGAAAGGAATCACCGGATTTTCCTTTTTCGAGATTTGAGTGTTCTTTCGTATATTAGTTCTTCCATTTGTTTCCTCCAAGCAAAGAAACGATCACCTACAAAAAATGGAGGTTGTGTAGAAAACAACTCTTCCAAAAGATTAAATTCCAAATCGTTTTCTCTACTAACGGTTAAGCTATTCACGTAGAGTTAGGCTCTGATACCAATTGAAAGTCCTAGAGGGGGGGTGAATAGGATTACTAATAAGATTAATGCCTAATTAAAAATCTTTTGGACAATTATAAGTTTAAGAGAAAACTTCTAAGTCAACTAATATATCAAACACTTAAGGGATCATGCAATGGATAAGTTAGAGGTTCGATATATAAGTTAAACAAGTAAATAGATTATCTATTTTCTTACTAATTTAGAAGACCAAAGTTTGATTAGCTAGAAAAACATAATCACGATATTCATACAAGTAAGCATATAATCAAAACTAAATAGTCATGAATTAGATAATCCTAAAAGACAATATTATCAAACTATTCATATAAGCATTTTATCAAGTAAAACTAGTTTCTAATCTCTTACTACTCTAGATGACAATATGTTAGATAAAATAGATAATCAATATCACAATATTCATACTAGCATATTATCAAACATATAAAGTGCGGAAAGTAAATAGAGTAGGGATAGAAAGATACACACGATTTATAGTGGTTCGGTTTCCCTACATCCACTACCTAAGGAAGCCTCCTTAAGATTTCAAGCTTTTCACTAAGCTCCCGTGTCTCTCTTAACCGGGTCGAGAACACAATAACCCTTACAACCTCTTCGATAACACGAAGGACAAACACTTGTGCTATCGCAACACAAGGACACCAAGTATACTCCCGATACTCAAACACTTATGCTATCTCAACACAAGGATACCAAGTATACTCCCTATACTTGAATTCTCTCTTAATCTATCTATTACAAGACCTAGACTTAAGAGGATAGATACAAAGTGTTTAAAGGGGTGCAAACAACTTTGCTAGATAATCTCCTAAAGAGTAGATATGACTATAAGCTTGTAAACTCCTCTTTGAGTAGATAATAACTTTGATAGCTCCTTGGATTAACTCCTTAATTGAGTGGATATGAACTATGAAGCTCTTGACACCTTCTTGGATGATAACAATTAAGCCCCTAAGTGTATATGGGTTGAAAGTGTAATTGTAGCCTTGAAAGACCTTCAATTTATAGCTGCAAAATGCTCCCAACGGTCATAAGACTTGTCTCCAACGGATATATTAATATCCCCAACGGATATATTCTTTAGTCTTCATTTTGCTGCAGAAAACCCTAACTTGCGGTGTACTGCAGGTATGGTCCGGTGCACCGCATAATCCCTCGTCTTGATTTCATAGTAAACTGACGGGCTATCCTATGCACCGTGTTCCTGGTCCGTACCTCAGTCCGGTGTACCGCGCCTCAGTCCGGTGTACCGCACATTTGCTTAGCTTACTGGTCGGACTAGCCTATGCACCACGCTTCTGGTCCGTGGCATTGCGGTGTACCGCAGGTGTACTCCGGTGTACCGCACCAAAGGTTTAAGACACCTTCTAGTGAGTATATCTTTTACTATGATGCTCGGATTAGAAAACCTTCTTCACGAGAGTTGTAGAGAACATCATTCTTATAAACTTTGTAGTTGATCACTAAAGCTAATTCTCAATGTACACAAAGATAAGGTTAATAGCATTTGTATGAGAATTAGTTTCTTAAGATAAAACAAATAAAGCTTTGATCTAAATGATAAAGAATGAGCTTTTTGATGAATTAGAGTGCAAGATAGAATGTATATAACAATAGTAATTAGCACACTAAACACAAGAGGATTTGTCACATTAAAACAACCTATTAAGGGAGGCTATATGCCAACAAAAACTCATTTGATAAGTTAAACAAACAAGTTAAAATCTATGACTTGACTCATCTAAGTTTGAGCTCGATTCGTTTAAATTTGAGCTCGGCTCGACTTGATAAGTTAAACAAACAAGCATGTACACCTAGTATTCGTCTCGATTCAACACGTTTACAACCCTGTATGTACTTTTTGAAGTATTTGTTTTATTGAATCGAAAGGACACATTAATTAATTAACGAGGAAAATTATCTTTTTAAAGATTTTTATCCAAAACATTATAATAAAAGTATCTAATTATAAAAATCAGACTCTAATAATTTATTTTATTAGAAACATTCTTATTAAATTAAATATTTGTAGAAAATATTTTATCTATCTTTCTATACTTAAATTACCTTAATTGTAACTATAATATTTATTTATAATATACATATATATATACCACCACCACCACCACCACCAACTTTTTTATTTTTTAATTTAATTTCGACCACCATTAACAAACACCGTTGCAACCACCGCCACCTACTCATTTTATTTTCTTAAAATTTCCATCCACAACCACCTCAGTTTCTTTCTCTTAAAATTCTAACCACCACCACCGAACACCGCACAACCTCCACCACAACCACAACCTCTAGCTATTTAAAAAAAAAGACTTTTTTGAATTTTTTTACCACTTTTGCAGCCACCACCACTTCCGACCAATTTTTTTTTGAAATTTCGACCAACACCACCACAAACTTGTGTTTTTTCCCCCCCACCACATCCGGTTACTGCTGTCGCAACTATCTACTCCATGATTTTTTTTCAAGCAAACTATTTTTGCAGACATGAAATTCATTGTTACAAATAAAGAATTCATTGTTAGAAACATTAAAATTATCCCACATACATAGATTTCATTGTTCTAAACAAAAAAATTATTATTCAGAATAAGAATTTCATTATTAAAAACAAAAAAATCAATGTTACAAAGAAAAAATTCATTATTCTTAATAATGAATTTCTTGTTCCGAACCATGAATTTCATGTATGCAAAAATAGTTTGCCGGGAAACCGAGTAGATATTTACAACAACAGTGGCCGAATGTAGTGGTGGCAGAAAAAATTCTCCGGGGACGGTGATAGTGGTGGTGATGCCCAAATCTTTTTACAAGTAAAAAAAACTAGTCGAAGGTGGTGGTGGTGGCTGCAGCGGTGATCGGTGACGGTGCCCCGTATGTTTTAAAAAAAACTAGCTGAAGGTGGTGGTGATGCTTGTGGTTGTGGTTGCGATGGTGGTCGGTGGTGGTACCTGATTTATTAAAAAAAAAAAAATCGGTCGGAGGTGGTGATCGGAATTTAAAGAAAAGGCCAAATGTAATGGTGGTGACGATTGAAGTTGTGGTCTATTTAAAAGATAAAATATTACCAAAAATAGCAGTGGTGGTGATCGGAATTATAATAGGACTCATTATATTTAAATAGTTTTTATATGAATGAATAAATAATAAAGTAATTAAAATAAATAAAGATATTTTTGTCAAAAGAATGTTTTTAATTAAGAATTATATTAGAGATTATTTTTAATAAATAAGTTTTTTAATATATTATTTTTAATTAATAGATTTTAACTTTTCTTCAGAAATTATAATAGAGATACCTAAGGTGTTATCTCATATAGACTACAAGCAAACAAAATGTAAGTAACAGAAAATAGAAAACAGAAGAAAATATGACTTTTGTGTTTTACACGAAAAGAAAGTATGACTCAAAATAACTATATTTAATCGTTTTAGAAATTTATTAAAACCTCTCAAATGGTTTAATAATACCATACACCTTTTGAGCATTTTTTAAAATAAAGTTATGTTATCCAGATTTGTATCTAAAATAGCAAGAGATTTGAGGGCAAAGGTGCTACTAGCAATATTTGATAATCTTTCCTTATATCTCTGAGTAATATAAGTCCAATTCGCTTGATCTTTAGTTTTTATGCTTCAAAATAATTAAACAACTACATATTCACTTATCTTTTGTACCTATATACTTATTTTTTCTTTTACTTTGACCTTTTTTGAACACCTAATGTTTTGTTCATTTGTTAGCAAATGTTACATATTACAATCCTCCATTTATAAATAACCTCTACCTCTTAAAACTCATCTAAACCAACATCTATATATAATATCTTTGCTAATTCATCATACATATTCACTTCAACACATAATCTAATATAACCTAGTCTAAATCTTGATTATGTGATAATATCCATCTACAATAAATACAAATCCCACTCAGCAACACAGTCAAGTTTATTCTTAATCCAAAAATTATATTAATATTCTTAAGTTTAACCCATAGAAAAATTCTGTTGTAACCAATACTCTTAAATTGCATTCTAAGTTTCCAATGTTAGAAAAAACGATCAAACTAAAATGCGGAATAAATAAATAGATCGAAAAAGAGTAGTGATACCTCCGGCCATTGATGTCTTTAGAAACTTTTCTTTATGTTTTGTTCTTCCAAACTCTCAAGCATTCAACTATAGATGGTGTATATATTTTTGTGTGAATGAATTGAGTTTAGGGACCAAAACTCTAGTTTATATAGCCAAGCTCCCATCAAACTTTTTAATGGCAATGAATTACTAGTTGTTACAACCTTTCATTTGCAAATGGTTAATAAAAAAGTGTTACAACTTTTCATTTGCATAAGATTAATGAAAAAATCATTAAGATAAAATTAGTGGATGGATTAATATTGGATCATGAAAAGCCAAAAGTCATAAGTTTATTTTATTCATCAATTTAAAAGAAAAGACAAATAAAATAAAATGAAGTTTTATATTAATAGAATAAAAAATGACTTATATTCTCCCACTTGATCCAAACATTATACTTGATATTTTAGCTTAATCATAAATATATGAATCATGGCGATAAGTCCTCCAATTATGAGAGAGTAGTATCTTCCATGTATCACAATATATTTATTTCTTTATTTTTTATGTTGTAACTATACTTAATGAATAAACCATATGTTTATTCTTGGTCCTAACTAAATGATTTTCTCAAATAAAATTAAGGTGCGCAATGTATATGAGAAAATATCACAATAGATAATTATTATATTAATGATAGTGTCATACAAATAAACACTACATGATGGGACCAAGCCCCATACTCGCTACATGATCCTTGAATTTCATTGGTGGCATGCCTTTAGTCAATGGATCAGCGATCATTAATTCAGTACTAATGTGTTCAATGACCACCTTTTTATCTTTAACACGTTCCCTTATGGCTAAATATTTAATGTCGATGTGCTTACTTCGACTTCCACTTTTATTGTTTTTAGCCATAAAAACAGCAGCTGAATTATCGCAAAATATTCTTAATGGTCTGGAGATAGAATCCATAATTCTAAGTCCAGATACGAAAACCTTAAGCCATACACCTTGTGAAGTAGCCTCAAAACAAGAGACGAACTCAGCTTCCATAGTAGAAGTTGCAGTCATAGTCTGTTTGACACTCCTCCATGACACAGCTCCACCGGCCATCATAAAAATGTATCCTGATGTTGACTTGCGTGAATCAACACAACCGGCAAAATCAGAATCTGAGAATCCGACCACCTCTAAATTGTTTGTTCGCCTATACATAAGCATATACTCCTTGGTTCCTTGGAGATATCTCATTACTTTCTTTGCAGCTTTCCAGTGGTCAATACCTGGGTTACTTTGATATCTACCCAACATTCCAACTACAAATGCGATATCAGGTCTTGTGCAAACCTGAGCATACATCAAACTTCCGATAGCAGAAGCATATGGAATGTTCTTCATTTGTTCTCTTTCTAAATCATTCTTTGGGGTTTGGTTCAAATTGAATTTATCACCCTTCACTATGGGAGCAACACTTGGTGAACAATCCTTCATCCGAAATCTCTCTAAAACTTTATTGATATAGGTTTCCTGAGACAAGCCCAAGACACCTTGAAATCTGTCTCTATGAATCTTAATGCCAATGACATAAGATGCCTCACCCATATCTTTCATATCAAAATTTTTGGAGAGAAATTGTTTCACCTCATGAAGCAAACCCTTATCATTAGTCACAAGCAAAATATCATCCACATATAAAACAAGAAAACAAATTTTGCTCCCACTAATCTTTTGGTATATACATTGATCCATGGGGTTTTCAACAAATCCAAATGATGAAATTACTCCATGAAATTTAAAATACCATTGACGGGAAGCTTGTTTTAATCCGTATATGGATTTCTTAAGCTTACAAACTAACTGCTCACCAGCGCTAGAGATAAAACCTTCAGGTTGTTTCATATAAACCTCTTCCTCTAGATCTCCATTAAGGAACGCCGTTTTCACATCCATTTGGTGCAACTCAAGATCAAAATGTGCGACTAATGCTAAAATAATGCGTAAGGAATCTTTCTTAGATACAGGAGAAAAAGTCTCTGTGTAATCAATTCCTTCTTTCTGAGTAAATCCCTTAGCAACAAGTCTGGCTTTGTATCTGTCGATATTGCCTAATGAGTCTTTCTTGGTTTTAAATACCCATTTACAACCAATTGCTTTAGCCCCATTAGGCAATTCCACAAGTTCCCAGACATCATTGTTCTTCATGGAATTCATTTCCTCTTTCATCGCATTATACCATAAATTTGATTCTTTGCAACTTATGGCTTGTGAAAAGTCGGAAGGATCATTTTCGACTCCAAAATTATAGTCAGATTCTTGAAGATATACTACATAATCACTAGAAATTGATGATTTCTTAAACCTGGTAGACCTTCTTAATGTTGTATCATCATTATCTGTATGAGGTTCAACTTGTTGTTCATAATTACTAGGTTCATCATGATCAACTTGATCTATCAGAATATCGTCAACAACTTGTGGTTCTTCAACGATTGAACGTTCAACACTAGATTGTACTTGAGGGGTGTTATGAACAATAATCATTCTATCACTTGACGTGGAAGGTTGAATTTCTGTATGGTCAATATCAGAAATTACATTTCTAATTTGATCGCTCCCACTGATTAAGTCATATTCAAGAAACTTTGCATTTCTTGATTCCACAAATCTAGTGTTGTGAGATGGACAGTAAAATCTGTAACCTTTAGACCGCTCAGCATATCCAATGAAATGCCCACTGATGGTCCTTGGGTCCAGTTTTTTCTCTTGTGGATTATAAATCCTGACTTCAGACGGGCATCCCCATACGCGCATATGTTTCAAACTCGGTTTCCAACCTTTCCATAATTCAAATGGTGTCTTTGAGACAGCCTTGGTTGGAACTCGGTTTAATATATACACTGCCGTTTTTAAAGCTTCAATCCACAAGTTTTTAGGAAGATTGGAGTTGCTAAGCATACTCCGTACCATGTCCAATAATGTTCGGTTTCTCCTTTCTGCTACACCATTCTGATCCGGTGAACCGGGCATGGTGTACTGGGCAACAATCCCATGCTCTTGGAGAAACTGAGCAAACGGACCAGGTGCTTGTCCATCTTCAGTATATCTACCATAATATTCACCACCTCTATCTGATCTCACAATCTTTATATGTTTTCCACATTATTTCTCTACTTCAGCCTTAAATATTTTAAAGGCATCTAATGCTTCGCTCTTGTTATGAAGCATGTAGAGATACATATATCGTGAGTAATCATCAATAAAGGTTATAAAATATTTCTGACCATGCATATCCATGTCAGGACAACATATATCTGTATGTATGATTTCTAATAAATCTGAACTCCTATTGGCACCTTTCTTTGACTTGTTGGTCTGCTTTCCCTTAATGCAATCCACACAAGTTTCAAAGTCGGTAAAATCTAGAGTACTAAGTACTCCATCTTTTACCAACCTTTTGATTCTTTCAATAGAGATATGCCCTAATCTCCGGTGCCATAGAGTCGAGGAATCCTCATTTATATTACACCTCTTTGTACCAATTTGGACATGAAAATTATTGTTAGTAGCATTGTTTTGTAAATTAATGCAATAAAGACCTTCAGACAGAATACCATTCCCAACACATTCAGATTTATTGAAAATACTAAAAAATGTCTCTGAAAATGTAAAGGAATAACCCAAAGGTACAAGTCTGGAAACAGAAATCAAGTTTCTAGAAAAACTTGGAACATAAAAAGTCTTTTCTAATTTCAAAACATAACCACTACTTAAATATAAATAACATGTTCCAACGGCTTCCACATGTGAACCCATCTTATTACCGGACAAGATGCATTGCTCACTGCCCACTGGTTTCCTTAGGTTTTGCATACCCTGTAAAGAGTTGGCAACATGGATTGAAGAACCAGAATCAATCCACCAGGTGTTAATATTAACATTAACAGTATTAGATTCATAACAAACTAACGAGGTAGGATTACCTTTATCTTGAAGCCATTTCTGGAATTTAGCACATTCCTTCTTCATGTGTCCTTTCTTTTTACAGAAAAAACACTTAGCTTCTTTCTTAATATCAGCTTGATGTGCTATTTTACCTTTCCCCTTCTGATTGTTCTTTGGTTTGCCTTTTCCTTGAGTAGCCATCATTGCACTTTCACCTTGTTCCATTAACAACCTTTCTTCTTCTTGAACACACATGGTCATGAGTTCATTAATTGACCATTTATCTTTATGTGTGTTATAGGATATTTTGAAAGGTCCATATTGATTTGGAAGGGTGTTCAAAATATAGTGCACAAGAAAAGACTCGGAAATCTGTACCTCGAGATTCTTAAGTTGAGCCGAAATATCTCTCATCTGCATGATGTGCCCACGCACACCTCTAACACTTGTGAGCCTAAGTGAAGAGAGCTTCATTATTAGAGTGCTTGCTAAAGCCTTGTCTGAAGTGACGAACTGGTCATCAATGGCTTTAAGTAAATTTTGGACATTATCATGGTGATTTACTGAACCACGGATGCTTGCTGCTAATTTTGTCTTAATAAACATCACACTGAGGCGATTAGATCGCTCCCATTTTTCATAAAGTGCAATATCTGGTGGAGTGCTTTTGTCTGTAAGAGCAGGTGGTTCAGTTTTCCTAATAGCATCATCTATGTCCATCCACCCTAAGTGAAGGAGAACTCTTTCTTTCCATGACTTGTAATTATCCCTATTAAGTTCGGGAATGTCACTACGGATATCAGAAAAATTAACAGGTTGTGATGCTGCAAATAAAGATCACATGCTTATTAATAAATAGACTATTAATAAATATCATGTTTCACCAATGCAAATCATGATCTAATAAATCTAAGACATAAAAAATTGCCTGTGGGCTAAATTTTTAATTCAATAAGATTTATAATCATATGACAAAATATATAAAAATATTATATCATTACTAAATAATAAAACTATCAAATAATTATTAAGTCATAATTCCTGTGGGAAAATTACGAATAATTTGATATTTTATCCTAATTAGTTATTTAAATATAATAATATTCCTGTGGGATAAAATTATTATATTAAAATAAATAATTACAATTTATGTCTAATTTCATTATGTGATCTTATACCATAACACATATTTTATTCAACTAAGATGCTGTGGCTATTCTTTGATTAAATAAAATATGTTGATCACTTAGACAATTCTATATACCATACTAAAATTTTATGAGTATATAAAACTATATAACAAAAATAGAATAAAATAAACCATATATTTTATTCACATTTTGTTTACCTAACTATACTCATAAAATAAAAGTACATGAAGTATGGACATAAAAAAATATAAATATAAATAAATACCTGGAGGCCGATGTAAAACTTAAGGATAAAAATCCAAAAGTACCATAAGTTTAAATGAAAACTAAAATGTCTCATGGATTCTCCTCATCTTCAACGGTAGGACATGTTAGATTCAACACAAAAAAAACATTTTGCAAAATTATTTTGGCTAAATTACTTTAGCCATGAACTAAGCAAAAAATATAAAAGTTTAACTAAATCAAAGCAGAGGTATGCCTAAGGCTCTGATACCAAATGTTAGAAAAAACGATCAAACTAAAATGCGGAATAAATAAATAGATCGAAAAAGAGTAGTGATACCTCCGGCCATTGATGTCTTTAGAAACTTTTCTTTATGTTTTGTTCTTCCAAACTCTCAAGCATTCAACTATAGATGGTGTATATATTTTTGTGTGAATGAATTGAGTTTAGGGACCAAAACTCTAGTTTATATAGCCAAGCTCCCATCAAGCTTTTTAATGGCAATGAATTACTAGTTGTTACAACCTTTCATTTGCAAATGGTTAATAAAAAAGTGTTACAACTTTTCATTTGCATAAGATTAATGAAAAAATCATTAAGATAAAATTAGTGGATGGATTAATGTTGGATCATGAAAAGCCAAAAGTCATAAGTTTATTTTATTCATCAATTTAAAAGAAAAGACAAATAAAATAAAATGAAGTTTTATATTAATAAAATATAAAATGACTTATATCCAAGACCTTAACATAAGTGGCTTACCATTAATATACCATATCTACTCTAAAGTTTTTATGTAAAACTTCCATCCATAAATTTAAACAAATACATACTTATATTAGATTTAACCTCAACCTTTCCAAACATCTTTCTTGACAAAACTATTAACCATATGAATGGAGGATTAGAGTCTGTGAACTGACCTACTAAGCAGTTAATCCAAAGCTTAGCTCCTTCGTCAAACATATGTGCAGACGGTTTTATAATGGTTCTACCTTTGTGTTTGACTGGCTCATGAATATTGAATTGAAAATTAGGCTTGATTTAAACCTCAAAGTAGCTTTTCCATGATTTTTTTCAGCGTCAACAAATTCGATATTTTGAGCTTTATTTTTTCTGTTACTATTTTTCTCAACTTCAGGATTTGTACTTGCAGTACTTACAATACCTTCAGGCGAGCTAATTTCTGGTGTATGAGCTTAAGAAGGCGAAATAACCTCATTCTCTAAGCTTTTGAGTAACAATTTTGACACAACTTAAGTTTGAGCTTTGTTATTACTAAACTCAGCTAAAGTTTTGGATCTGAACTAAACATTTTTCTCATGATGTTACGTGAAACTGACTTTCTAGGATCCATAATAAAATATAAACTTTATTATGTTTAAATTTATAATCTGAAAAAGAAAAAATTATATCACCGATCTGAATACAAATAGGAGGAAGAAAAGAATTAAATAATTATAAAAATATTGATATAAGATTCTACTACTTACAAAGTACATAGCTTCGACAACGTTTGATTATATTGTCCGAAAAATAGAAGGAAAATTATTTCGGACAATATGTACCCGTTTGGGATTGTTTTTCAAAATAATCACTTAAAGTGATTTTATATTCATAGCAATATTTTAAACTTTTAAATTTACTTTTAAAAAAAGCACTAGATTAGTGATTATTAAAATAATCACTTAAAGTGATTTTAGATATCAAAATATTTTTAAATATTTTTTACAAATAATTAAATTTTAATCAAAAAATACTTTTAGCTTCAAAATAATCCATCCCGGGCTCATAATACTCCTAATATTTGAAATTTATTGACATAAAAAATGCTAGAAAGATTATTAAAAAAGTTTTTTTTGTTCCAAATTAAAAAAAGTTTAAATGAACATCAAATTCAACAAGTCCGTCATCCCTACGGCTAAAAGAGAGCATTATTTAATTCTTTATTTGAATGAAAATTGACTTTTTAAAAAAAAAAAATTAACTTTAAAATTTATCAGAAACTAGACGTTGGGGAACATCTACATCATTGATAGTTACCTTTATAAACTTCTGAACTTTCAAAATCAAATCTGCAATCTGCGCTCTTCTTCACATGAACAGAGTGAAAACACCAGAAGAGAATAAAACCACTCATTAACACCTTCATATCCTTTTATTTTGTCCCTTTCTTTACAACCCATAAAGTTTTGAACTTTTCTCAACTAAATTTCAAAATTTTCTTTGGTTTTTTCATAACCCATCTGAACTTTTATTTCTTTTATTTTTCTTTCAAAATTTGAACTAGTTTTGAAGGAGAAAAATGGTTAGTGTTGGCGAAAAGATGAAGAAAAATGATTCGCTTGATTCATCAAGCGGTACGAAATCAAGTAGCTCAAGTTCCGATTCTTGCTCTTCACCTGCTGCTTTGGGTTGGCCTATTAAGAAGGCTCAACTTACCAATTGTTCAACAAATTGTGCATCTGAACGTGAAAAAACAACCCATTTCAAAAACAATGAGAATGGTACTGATGATGCCAGCTTGAAGAAGCACGGCTCACGAGTTTCAGGTTTACTTAATTTGAATTTTGGTTTTTTTTTTTTTTTGCTAAGAATATGATGTAAAAGTCCCCTGAAATAGCCTAGTGGTAAGAGTGAGTCTGCAAATCGGGTTTCGTACTGGGTTAATAAGGGGTAGTTGGTTAGCTTCTGTCAATTGAATGCTTTGTATAGCTATAGTTAGTGTTTAATCTGGATTTGGAATATGAAACATAGTTAGTACTATAATCGTTACTACATTTATGATATTAACTGTGTAATTAAATTGTTACAGAAATGGAAATGATGAAAGAGAGATTCGGTAAATTATTGCTAGGTGAAGACATGTCTGGTAGTGGAACAGGTGTTTGCACAGCACTCGCAATTTCAAATTCCATTACAAATTTATGTGGTACTTATTCATCTCTATCTCAACTCCATAATAATTAAAAATTAACCATGGTTAAAACAATTCTGTAGCTACTGCTTTTGGACAACTATGGAGATTAGAACCATTACCCTCTGAAAAGAAATTAATGTGGAAACGAGAAATGGAATGGCTTCTTAGTGTTAGCGATCATATCGTTGAATTAATTCCATCTTGGCAAACTTTTCCCGATGGAACTAAACTCGAGGTAGATTAATTTAGTATTTTTTTTATTGTTTTTTCGTTAATTTACTGTGTTTTTTTATCAGGTAATGACTTGCAGACCAAGATCAGATATATTTATGAATCTCCCAGCTCTTCGTAAACTAGATAACATGCTTCTTGTAAGTGTTGATAGTTTGTTTTATTAGGATATTATGAATAATATTATCTAACTAGTTTTGAAAATATTACAGGAGATATTAGATAGTTTTACGAAGCAAGAGTTTTGGTACGTAGATCAAGGAGTAGTAGCACCAGAAGGTGATGGATCAGCTTCGTTTCGTAAAGCAATTCAACGACAAGAAGATAAATGGTGGCTTCCTGTACCACGGGTCCCACCTGGTGGTCTTTTAGAAGATACACGTAAACAATTAATTCATAGACGTGAATGTACAAGTCAGATTCTAAAAGCAGCTATGGCTATTAATAGTATTACTTTAGCTGATATGGAAGTTCCTCAATCATACAGAGATTCTCTTCCAAAGGTATATATATATTGTTACACTTCTTTATATAATTTAATAGTGTTTGTTAATTAATTTGTTTCTATTTATAGAATGGAAGAGCTTGTCTTGGAGATATGATTTATCGATATATAATGTCAGAGCAATTCTCTTCAGAATGTTTACTAGATTGTCTCGATTTATCTTCCGAACATATTGCTTTAGATATAGCAAATCGTGTTGAGTCAGCGATATATATATGGCGTAAAAAACCGACAAATTCAAATCGATCTACTAACAAATCATCTTGGGGTATGGTTAAGGATTTCATGGTAGTAGATGGTGATCATAAACGAGAATTATTAGCCGAAAGAGCTGAAAATCTTTTACTTAGCTTGAAACAACGTTTTCCTACCCTCACTCAAACTACTCTAGACACTACCAAAATTCAGTGCAATAAGGTTCGAATTCGAATGTTTTTTTTTTTAAATAAAATAAAAACAAACTAACTTTTAAACTTTTTTAGGATGTGGGAAAGTCGATATTGGAAAGCTATTCAAGGGTTTTGGAAAGTTTAGCGTTTAATATAGTGGCGCGTATCGATGATTTGTTATACGTGGATGCATTAACTAGGCAATCTGATAAATTATCATCAGTTATAGTACCTCAAAAGAAGCTTACAATGCGTTTTTCAGTATCGAGCTCTCCACATAAAGCAAGTTTTGGTACACCAAACTTTTCATCTGCGTCTTTAATTAGTCCTGGGAGGGGAGAGAGGACTCCGATACCTAGTAGTAACGGGTTAAAGCCACCTCGTCGTGGACTTGGAGTGAAAAGAGCGTTGAGTAATTATCTTGGTGGTAATACTTTAGAAGGAGCAGGTAAAAATGGTGATTTGGCTGTGTCGAGATTTAGTGGTAAAGTTCCTGAGAAGAATAAGGGTTCGGGTTCGTGTGGGAATGTTTCGGGGTTGATTGATCGTTGAAAAGATGTAATAGAATTGTCATGATAATGTATGACACCTATAGTAAAGAGTGTATTTGGGTTTGACTTTACGTGATTTGTTCAACTACTTTATTAGTTGAACATTCCTTATAATTTTATTGAGATATTAGTGGTCAATTGTTATTCTGATTTGTTATTACAAATTGGTTTCTAAATTCTGGTTCTTACAACAGCTCAATGGGGCTAAAGCTCATATGATTAGATTGTCTTGTTTTAATAGATATTTAGTTCATCAATTACATTGTTTTCCATATGCAATAAGTTTTGTTGTTTGTTTTGTGTTTAGAAATCTTTGTTGCTTCCTAAATGCTTCATTGTGTTTAGAAAGCAATGAGTTTTTCACTTGAAGACGGGCAGTTGAGCAATACTCCTTGTTAAGCCAGGCCTGAATTTTTTTATTTTATTTTTGTTTTTTTGTAACTTAGGATATATTATATTTATGAGTTTTTGATTTTGAATATTTATGTAATTTTAAAGCCTCTTGTGACAGATTTGATTATTAAAAGCGAAAATAGAGGATTTGCTTCATTGATGCTCTTCTTCTACGCATAGAACTCTTCATCCTTGCGCAGGGGCCATGCTAATCTTCTCTGTATCGTTCCAATTTTATCGGATGTCCCAAGGGGACACTACGCATAGAACTCTATCATTGGGACTGTTGGAATTATTAAATGAATGATTATTTAATTTATTAATTCTTTCATGTTCATGGGAGAAGTGGGAAAAACTATTTGTGTTCAAATAGTCTCACCTTAATTTTTGTGGAAAAAATTATTGGAATTACTAAAATTCAAGAGCTTTACTTTATTAATTCTTTATTTTTCTTGGGAAAAGTGAGAAAACTTTTTATGTGTTAAAAAGTCTCACCTAGAAAATGAAGAAGAAAATAAAAGCAAAAACCGACAAAAATTAATGGTAGCGGTTTCGGAAGTTACAAGACTTGGTGAAAGAAAACGGTTAGCTTTAATGACCATTGAAGAGGCATTAAAGTGACGGTTTTTTGTCTTGCCACAAGACTTGATAAAGAAAAAACGGACGACTTTAATATGAGCATTAATGTGACGGTTTTCTTGTCTTGCTTTTCTTCTATAAATAGTGACTTTGTCACTTTCATTTCAAGAGGAGAAGAAAAAAAGATTGTTCTTGAGAGAATGGAAAAATCTAGAGAGAATAGAAAGGAAAAAAGTTATTCTTGAGAGAATAGAGAATAGAATATAAAGAACTAAGAATTTAGAATAATAGGAAACTCTTCTCTCCATGATTAGTCAAATATTATTTTGACATAGAGATTAGAGGGATACAATTTTAAAAAGATATTTTTTTTTAATATCACTGGTAGTAAAATGGTTTTTCTATATCGGCGGTTGCTTCATCCTTGAACGCAAAAGCCATTTCCCTACGTGACTAAGCTGGAGCCTTTCACTGGTTCCAACTACAAACGTTGGGCACAAAAGCCACTGATATGCCTTGAACAACGTGAACTAGACCTTGCCGTTCTCGAGTTACTTCCCGCCATTGAGGCTAATAGGGAATATACCAAAGAACTACATGCTAGGTTTCTGGCTCTCGAAGTTGGGTTCAAGAAAGCTAATTTAGTGGTTATGGGATGGATCTTGGATAATGTGACGAACCCCACCTTTTATATGTGTGCCGTTGAGAAGTCAATAAAGACTATTGGTGAAACGGTCTAAAAAAGGCATGTGTGTGATGATTCTGATAAGAAGAAATACGTCACCGGAATATGACCCAACAAGATCTAATTAGTCCCATAAAAGTAAAAAAGTGAATCGACTTAAGACCTTATTTTTCATGCTTATATAAGTTTAAGGATTACTTACGTCCCTTATATTACCACTTTTTAACTCTTGTTGCTCTAAACTTCAATCACAAACATGAATATATATCAATTGGATATTAAATATATGTGTGAATGAAGATCTATGTGAAGAGATCTATATGGTGCAACATGAAGGGTTGGTGTTTTTGGATTAAGGGATAAAGTATGAAAACCAAGGAAATTGATTTGTGTTTTTTTAAACGGGCATCTTACTAATGAAATGGTACCTCAATAAAAGATAGATTAGGTCGTGTCACACTTTTGTCAATAGGTGTTTGACATGATCGTCTTTTGGTACTCTATTTCACGGGACTTACTGCTTCCAATCCTCTTTTTGTGAATAAAAGATGTGGGGGAAGCTAATACTAAGGATGAAATTCATTAGAGTCAATAATGGAATTTACCTTAGTCAATCGCACTTTGTTGGAAAGGTTTGACTCCTCTGATATAATGTTTGGTAAAACTCCTTATAATACTAGTTTTCATGCATAAGAGAATTGTGGGGGTGTGTCCCTTAATTAATATACAATGATTATAAGGAGTGTGACATTCGTAATGAGTATTCTCAACCTGGTATTGTTTATATTTTAACGAAATCAAGTGATGACCACTGGGTTAATTTTTGTCCTTTGATCAAGTACGAGAGAGGTACTATTGATTTAGATATGCATTTCAAAATGACTCATGTAATTCCTGAAGATTTTTTTTGCTATGCAAATTGGGTCCCTTATAGATGATAAATAAATGGTTGATTTATTTACTAAAAGACTTAAGTGGGAGAATAATCCTAGAAATGTTGAGTGATAGGTTTGAAACCCATTAATGGGGAACCTATTACTAATGATTATATATGATGCACTAACTTCCTATCTATATAGTGTAAATTGTGCATACATGAGAAAATTATAACTTAATGAATTCATAGCCATGCGTGGTGGTCCTATTGAGACGGACTTGATGAATTCACCGTTGAGGTTGTTGTATATTTCTCAAACTTAATGAATTCATAGCCATGCATGGTGGTCCTATTGAGATGGACTTGATGAATTCACCGTTGAGGTTGTTGTACATATATCAAACTTAATGAATTCATAGCCATGTGTGGTAGTCCTATCGAGACGGACTTGATGAATTCACCGTTGAGGGTGTTTGTATATTGCTTAAACTTCATGAATTCATAGCCATGTGTGGCGGTCCTATTGAGATGAAATTGATGAATTCACCGTTGAGGTTGTTGTATATTGATCATAATATGACTTTATGGAGACGTCCTTGATGTTCCCAAGGGATGAGTTTTTAAACTCACCACAAATTCATAGCCCATAAGGGTGGTCCTAAAGAGAAAGGACTTGATGAATTCGCGAGACACATAATGAGGTTGGGCTTTATTGCTCTTAATGATCTTGAAATCCGAGAGGGGTCGGCTAATGAGGCTAGACGCTCTTGGAGATCACCTATGTGTAAGAAAAAGGTGATGTTTGAGGAATTTGTAACTATCAGCCGGGTAGAGTATGTGCTGTGAGGGTCTCGATCGAAAACCGTCAAGTTCAAGAGTACGTTCACTTGACAGGAATTTGGTGGTTGCCTCACTTCACTACGTGTCAATTCAAATCGAAAGATATTGCCACTTAAGTACAATTCACCCAAATGTTGGTATTTACGGAAACCTGTTCACCTCTCTCCCAAAGAACCTGAGTGGGGGATTGTTGGAATTATTAAATGAATGATTATTTAATTTATTAATTCTTTCATGTTCATGGGAGAAGTGGGAAAAACTATTTGTGTTCAAATAGTCTCACCTTAATTTTTGTGGAAAAAATTATTGGAATTACTAAAATTCAAGAGCTTTACTTTATTAATTCTTTATTTTTCTTGGGAAAAGTGAGAAAACTTTTTATGTGTTAAAAAGTCTCACCTAGAAAATGAAGAAGAAAATAAAAGCAAAAACCGACAAAAATTAATGGTAGCGGTTTCGGAAGTTACAAGACTTGGTGAAAGAAAACGGTTAGCTTTAATGACCATTGAAGAGGCATTAAAGTGACGGTTTTTTGTCTTGCCACAAGACTTGATAAAGAAAAAACGGACGACTTTAATATGAGCATTAATGTGACGGTTTTCTTGTCTTGCTTTTCTTCTATAAATAGTGACTTTGTCACTTTCATTTCAAGAGGAGAAGAAAAAAAGATTGTTCTTGAGAGAATGGAAAAATCTAGAGAGAATAGAAAGGAAAAAAGTTATTCTTGAGAGAATAGAGAATAGAATATAAAGAACTAAGAATTTAGAATAATAGGAAACTCTTCTCTCCATGATTAGTCAAATATTATTTTGACATAGAGATTAGAGGGATACAGGGACAAACCAGAAATAAATTCAAAATTTTATTTGCTTTGAATTAACGACTAAGATAATCTTTCGCATCCTCAAGTCACGGTGAGAACAAAAGATATTACAATACCAGATTTGTACAAAACGAATAATCTTGCTCACTGTTCGACACAATTTGCTAAGCCAACACTAATTTGCTAAGTAGTCAACATTAGCAAATTCGCTTTGAACACTATGAGTGAAGTAATTTAACAATGTGCACATTCGACTAAGCAGGAGCTCTTCGTGCAACTATGGCCATCTTCACCTTAGAAGATGAAGAGCTCCGACAAAACAGTTTCAAACCACCAACGAGCCACCAAGCTCCATTTTTTGAAGATGGATAGAGTTCTTAGATTTAAGAGTATTTTTTGTGATTTAAATTTTAGGATTTAAAATGCGATATATCCATATTATAAAACAAAGAATTTTTCTACTAGGCACGTCCTATTGGTGGTATGGTCCTACAATCATTTAAACCATTAATTAATCAATAATATATATATATATATATATATATATATATATATATATATATATATATATATATATATATATATATATATATATATATATATTATAAAATCATCAACATACCATCTATATGTCTCAGTACTTTTCTCTATTTTCTATCATTCCTCTAAGAAAAACTCATAAAATCTCCGTTTAACCTCTTAAAATTCTCGAAACGCATTCTATGAAATTAAAACCCATCTCTTCATTCTCACAGTCGAACAAAACAAAAACAAAATCTCTTCACACTCACCTTCCCACACCAAGCCGCTCACCTGAACAAGAAAACCGCAGCCACTCAGGACCATTCTCCACCATCATCACCCAACTTGACGAAGAACCCAAATTAAAGGTAAAAAATTGAATTACTATTAACCTAATCTCATCACTTTTACACTTTTACACTTTTTCAAAGTTATCCGAACAAAAAGATTTCTCTTCACCCCTATCTTCCCACACCAAGCGGCTCTCTTGCACAAGAAAACCACCGCCACTCGGGACTATTCTCCACCATCATCACCCGGCTTGACGAAGAACCTACATTAACGTAAAAAAAATATTTTTTACCGTTGAAACTCTAAAAAATCGAAGTATTTTTAACCTAATTTCATTACTTTTACCGTTTTTCAGAATTATCTAATTTAATTATTATTAAAGTCATGTTGTTTGTGATATTTTTATAGAAATCTTACAATGGCCATTTTATGGCCGTTGGAAGCCTTTTACCGTATGAGAAGTGAAGCGCTTAGAATACCGGTTTGGCGAATATTTAATCTGAATTAAAATTAAGCTTTGTGTTGTTGGGTGTTTTTGATTTAAAATAAAATTTGATTGTTATTGATCTGAATTGAAATTAAGATTTGTGTTGGTGGGTATTTGATTTTGACATGTTAGCATGATTGAATTTGTTGTGTTGTGGATAAGTGTGTTATTGTGAACCCATGATGCAACCGTGATTCCCAGAAGACTATTCCTATTAGGTATGTCTCATCATTTTAAATTATCTTTTTGCTTCATGGAATTATTGTGTTAAACATGTGGTTAGTGATATACTGTGTGTTTTATCGGTAAGGGTGGTGTAATTAAACTTGCTGAGATAGTATCTATTAATTCAGTGGGTCTTGATGTAATTTTTGAAAGTCACAATCCTTCTAAGGCCGTGAAGATAGCTTTACCTACATAAACTTATTTTGTGATTAAAATCTGAAGAAATGATCAACTACAAACTTCCTTATATTTAATTTTGGACATATTTCATGAAGTAAGTTTTCGCATTTGAGATATATTTTGAAATGTCTTAATCCAAAAATAGACTGTTTTTGTGGTATACCGAAACAACTTGTGGTATACGGGAAATGGAGGTGTGGTATATCAGAAAATAGCCACGGTATACCGAATTCAGTGTGAAACAAATAAAAATCAAGCCACTTGGATTATATATGTTGGAGACTTTCTTTTGACCGTTCGAGATATTATTTTGACCGTTAGGAGCTCACTTTTGGCTATTTATTAAAATTATTTCTTGCATTTCTCAATCCTTCTTCTCCACCATCTTTTTACATCTTTGGAGAACAAACCAAACCACTAGTACAAGATCAAATCAAACCAATTTTCATCTTCAAATCTAGATAAATCATTGTATCATTCACTCAAGAAGGAGTCCATCCAAGATCATCATTATATAATTAACCAACTTAAGAAGGAGATTATTCAAGACTCACTTTATCGTCTACTCAAAAGGAGTTCATATACAAGCATCACTTTAATTTTCAATCAAACTTCACATTCATATCTAATCATCAAGAGTTCAACACTATAATAATATCATTTTATCATTAAGGAGTGGTTGTTCTATTTGTAATATCTTTCATCTAAACATTCTAGGTTTTGCTCATACTCTATATTAGAGAAGAGTGGGTTGTAAAGGTTGATATTGAACCTAGTAAAATTTCACTCGGTTTGTAAAAGTATCAGAAGATAGGTTGTGGTTGAGCCCGAAAAAACCACATTGTATCAAATTTGTTTTCACTATTTAGAAAACAAGAAGCTTTAGGGAAGAGATTAAAATCCCACAGATGTATATCTTGGGGTGGAGGACTAGGCCTTTGGGAGTGCAAACCACTCTAAAAAAATATCCACTCTCTAACCCTTAATCTTTACATATTAGTTTATATCTTGCTTAGCTTATTTTTCAAATCACTATTATCCCCATTGCATGATTCTGTAGGTGTTTGATAAAATACTTGGTAAAAGTTTCTTAAACTAATATTTATTGGGAAAAGTTTTCAATTAGGAAATAATTAGATTAGTATCATATTCACCCCCTATCTAGGAACTTACAAGTGGTATCAAGTCTAACTCTATATTAATTGTTTAACCGTTAGTAGAGTAAACAACATGGAAACTAGTCTTTTGGAAGAGTCATCTACTACTAGACCTCCACTATTTGTAGGTACAAATATTTTCTCGTGGAGGAATATCTACAATATGTAGATGATGAGTTTTGTATCATCACAAGCGAAGGTCCCCTCGTGCTCACCCGAGAAGGGAAAACTTTTAAAAATGTCAAAAAGAGGATAAGGGAAAACTCACACAAGATGTAGTTTTATTGTGTGGGATATCGGAGTTAGAATTCATCCTCATTGATGATTGCTCATCGGATCATTACATTTGGGAATGCTTAGAGCTTTCTTATGGAATCATAAACATTGGCATAGAGAAAAACAATGATAATGAGAATGATATTGTAGCTCTAATGACCAACGAGGAAGTAATCTCTTGTTCTAGCTCTTTGATGTTTATTGTAAAACAAAAAAGAGCCATATTATGAAAACATATTTTTTCTTAAATGAAAAGAAAAAAATAATTTATTGTTTAAAAAGTTTTAGAATTTTAATTTTGATTTGCTAAATCTTTTAAAAGGTCATCCTATTCTAAACTTATCATCTAATGACCAAAATAACCTCCTTGGAAAATCGATTTCAGTTGTGATCATATGACAAACAAATATGCATGAGACACTATTGTTTAAAATCTTCTCATTCTCATGGTTCATCACTCTCTCATCCTAAAAAAAAATTCTTGCACCTGTTAAAAAAAGTTGGTCATTTTGTATCTCGTCGTATTTATCGATAAGAACTTGAATTTGGTTCTTTAGTACCTCTTTAGAAAAGGCCAAAATGGATAGTATAAGATACTACTAACCCCAAGTACCTAAACCACCATGGGTACCCAAGAATTTCTCTGTGATTAGGAAAATAAGCATAAAGGAACAAGGTGATCAAATTCTTGATGATAGATGCTCGATTCACATGAAGGATTGAAACTTAGGTGAAAAATTTATTCTCCCTTAGCTATAATTTTATGTTTGATTTCTTTGTAGCTATATGTTGTTTGTTATGATGATTAATTGTTTTATCTAGTATGGGTGAGTTTTGACTGATTGATATATATTTAATTGCTTATGCGATTAGCTTATTAGGCTCTTCTTGCATGTGTGTGTGTCTTTCCTTTATACTTTAGTATTGTGATCATTTGAGTACTTTCTTCGTGATACCTATTTGAGAGAGTTTATTACTTGATATTTTTACCACGATATGCTATCTATATCATTTTTTATTTTGTTTGATATGCATGATAATTTATTCTCTCACCCTCGATGGTCTATTCATTGAAAAGAATTATGATACTTATTGATATGATTACGTGCTTTTAATATCATACGTGGGTCACATGCTACACTTTTTTTCCACGATTTTACTCATTTATTGTGAAGAGAGATATATAATGTCCTTCTTGTATGATAAGTTGCTTCTTCATATCACTACCATCTCATTCTATATCATATAGTTTGATCATTCTTCTCATATTATGCTTATCTATGATATCCTTTTTTATGACATGATGTATATATGAGTTTTCCATGTTTAGATATTATTTGTTGCATCTCTCATCATGACCATTTACTCATAAAATTCTATGTGTTATATAATTTTATTTACATGCTTCCATAAACTATTTGTGATATTTGATCATTATTCATCATATAGATATGATTTGGTATTTATATGTTGTCCCTATGATGGTTAATATCATTTTATCTCTTGAATCCATCTTTTATGAATATTACCTATTGTTATCCTTGAATCTTTGCTTCTACTATATTACCCCTTCTACATTTGTAAGTGATTATGTCTAATATCTCTTGTTGAGACAAAAGGTGCAGAAGAATCTCACTACATTGACATTTTGTCTTTATGAAAACTCTTGGGAAAAAACTATCATCCTTCTTGTTCAATACATGACCTGGTTGGTAAGATTTTCATATCATTATTCATATCTCGCTATATGATCATCTTACTCTTCCCACCATACTCATTTCAGAATATTTGAGGCTATGTGATCATCATACATTATACATTGGTGTCGCCTAGGACGTGATAAAATAATAGGTAAAAAAAGTACAAATAAACACCCTAGGCTAGCACGGTTCTGCAAGTATACATGACGTATGCAAGTTTACTGATAAATAAGATTCGTTCCTCAGAGACTACGAAAGTTAGAGAGAACTTATGCAATTTATCAAACGCAAATATGAAAGCTAGATTAGTAATACGCAAGAATAAAGAGAAGACAAATAGATTTTTATTTTGTTTTTGAATAAGGAAATTAAACTAATAGTTTAAAGACAGGAAATTAAATAAAGAGAAAAAAGATAGTATGAGAGTTTAGCTCGTGAAATTAGCAAGTAATCCCCACTAGCCTTGTTATTCTAAACATGTAAGGGCGAATTATGTAGAATTGCAATAATCAGGATTCTAAATTCCTCCCTATCCCCGGAGAGAGAACTAGGGCGGCGACCTTTCAACCACGAGGAGACCCGAAATAGGATTATCTAGCGCCACCAGGGTCCTAAGTGTAGTCTTACCTACTAATGGTGATTGGTGATACAATTAAACCTTAATGATTATCTAGTTACGCTGGTATTGTCAGAACCAATTCCACATACTTAACATTTATGTGGTGTTTCAATAGTTAAACACCCCTTCTGTGCGACCATCTAACTACTATTAAGGTAATCCTATACGTTGTACACCGCAAGGAAAACAAACAATAAATCAAAGCACACAAATCATAGAATAAAATATGAATTCAAATTAAATACATTGGTATCCCAAATTAGATAGATTTAAAACAAGAACTAGGATTCGTACATATATGCTAAATCTCAAGTTAAAAATAATTTAGTTCATACTAGAAAAAGAAAAGAAAACAATTACAAATTTGAAGGCTTGTGAAGACATGATATGGTGTTCAGCTCCTTTCAGACTCCTCTTCTCTTGTTGTAAGCTTCCTCTTGGCTTAAGTTTTATCAAGGATGTGTTTCTTCTGATTAAAGGGTGTATTTATAAGGTATAGGAAACCTTAAAACGTTTTCTTGGAGTGGAAGACAAGTAATTAGACTTCTAGCCCAACTCAAATTCGTAGCCCTAAATTATAGAAAAGGTAAGATTCTGGGCTGTTTTGTTTTAGCCGTAACTCCTTTGTTTTAACTCCGTTTGACGCGTTCCATGTGCCGAAACTGATCGTCTCGGAAAGATCTATAACTTTAATTCAGACCATTCTTTCAAATTCCTAGCCAATCTTGAGTTATGATCACTTTTATGTTCGTAGATGCTGGAATTCCGATTTATTTAACAACTTTATCTTCTCTTTTTTCATATTTCTTTCCTTTATCTCCAATTTCCATGTTTATCTTCTTTCACTTATCTCTTATAATTGACTTGAAAATTAATTAATTACTATATATCTTTAAAGTTTCACAATTAACAAACAAATAAACCCAATATGCTCTAAATATAATAAATAATTAAATCAAGACACGAAATAGAAAAGTGTAGTAAATCATGAGAAAATCGACCTATATCCTAATAAATACACCTAAAATGATGTCTCCAACTAAGATTAAATCATCACAAATAGCGAGACATCAACCATGTTTAGCTTTTAATAATTTTGCATATCTTTCTTGACATGAGTAGGAGCTTTGTAATTTTATTGAGTTCTTGTGTACGTGTGTTTATACTTTCTTCTTATCTAGCTTACCCCCCCTTTTGATTAATACAAATGGGGATAAATATTATGTTTGATGAAATAAAAACCATGTTTAAATGTTCTATTTCATACTATTTTATTTTATGATATATTGAAATAGATCATGCTAGCATGCTTTACTTAATATAAATGATATATGTTTTATGCGAGGGGGAATCACAGCTAGAAAAGACTCCATATGTACTTGAATTTATCATTTGATCTTATACGCACAATATAAGAGGGAGTCATGACCTTAAGACTCTATATGTGTGTTGCATTGCATATCATTCGAGGAGTGCATTAGTGTAGGATTTGTCATCATAAAAAAGAAGAGAATGGTTACATATATTTTCCTTTTTGTGTGTATTTTTATGTGACATGTCCTTTTACGATCAACATGCTAATTTCACTTATATACATTTTTATCTATCCATTTGTGCAACATGTCTCTTGTCACTAGTTGGCTCATCCTTTGCATGATTATTCTTGTTAAATATGCATTCACATGAGTTGATCATTCCCTAGGTCATAACTTGTTATATGGTTTTCCTTTGTATAAGTTATCAGTTATTCCATCGGTCACTCCAGCTGGTATTCTTAGAACTCATTCATCTACATATACTTCAATGTAAAAATATCATACTCAGCATGAATGTTAATGCACTTGGGAGCAAGGCCTTTGAAGAAACTATGATGCTCAATTCAGTAAAGTGCTTATATATGGTACCCCAAATAGAATTTGGTGAGGAAGTTATCAGTATTTTGTACATATATCTTCTAAATTATATTATGAGAGATAATTAATATATTAGTTGTCTTAACCGTAATAAAAATGGTGGATGCTAATAAAGTTGTGTGTAGGTTGTTTTATGCCCATTAAAAAATACTATTGGTTAGTTAATTTTGTAGATTAAACATCATATTCTTATTACTACTTGGGCGAACAAATCATAAAAGAAACAAGAAATGGTAAACCATGATAGAGAATTATATAACTATTAAACTTAAGATCAACCGAATAAGTAATAAAAAGGTGATGTTGATTTCAAGTAATATCTTATATTACTCCATTTGATGATTGTCCCTATATAAGGTTGATAATGCATAACAACAAATCGAAAAAATTAAAATTACTTTGAGTATGGTCATAACTCCTTCCTTAGTAACATTCTTACTAACTGTGGAATGAATATTTATACTATGAACTTTCAAGATTAAGTTAAGGTAAATAAGGTGATGCATCCGTTCGCTAAGTTTTACAACTGAGGTCGTAAGGATTAGAATCTCGAAGTGTCTACAGATGTTATTAATGGAGTAATTTATTTATTTATATTTAATAAAAAATAACCTAATTATTGAAAAAAATAATAGAATCTAATTTAGAATCAAGTTAAAAATACGCTTTATATGGAAAAAGTTGAAAAAAGGGCAACGAGATTTATAGTTAACTAGAATTTATAATATTTATAACGATTTAAATGTCACATAATTGAATTTTGTCGGAGTTACAATATTTCAAATCCAAAGTCACTCTCAGATTTATTGAAATAACAAGAGATCACATACCTGAATTTTATTTGAATTAAAATAAGTCTCAGATTTATTAAAAAACAAAAAGTAAAAAAGGATAGCGTGAAAAAGGTATCCAAGAAATTCAACTAATAAAGAATGACAGAAGATATCAAACTAAACAACAAAACAAGAAATAGAAACCGTTGACAATTGAACAAACGCTGAATAGTTGTTTTATATAATAATATGGATAAGGTAATCACCTTAGATAGTCTCTAAAAATTCTTTAAAATGTTTATTTAGTTGTCTTAGTAAAAATATTTATTCCTTTAACTTAAAAAATTAAGACCATCCAGTCCTTCATCTTTCGTTTAGAATTAGGTAATACCTCAATATTTATATATGAAACTATGTTAATCTCTACACTAAATGGCATTAAGAATTAACACAAATAACATATATAAGAAAAATATTTCAAAGGGCCGCCTATGCAATATTTGAATAAGCAAACTGATTCGAAGATGTGCCGAGCAATTGTGGAAGGGTTAGAGGTGATTAGAAGGGGCTCTCGGTGGGCGGTACACAATGGGGAGATGGTCGCGTTTTGGTGTGATGTATGGATAGGGGATTCTCCTCTCATTGAGCATGTTATAGGGACTTTCGAAGCTAGTGAATTGCCTAAGAGAGTGTGTGATTATATACGGGAGGATGGCACGTGGGAGTGGGAGGCGTTTCAGAGTTTCCTACCTCCATCAAAACTATTAGAGATTGCAGAAATAAGAGTGGGGGGAGAAGAATCGATGACTGATCTGGTGTCATGGTCATCGGAAATCAATGGTGTTTTTTCGGTAAAATCAGTAGGGTGGGGAAATCGGCCCTTCGATACTAGCATGAAATATTTATGGAAGAAGATTTGGGGACTAAAGTCGACACAAAGAACCAGAGTTTTTTTGTGGCGAGCGGTTAGGGAAAGGATTGCTACAATAGGAAATCTAACTAGGCGTGGTATGAATGTGCCATCATCTTGTCCGTTATGCGAAATGGAGGTAGAGTCTGCAATCCACCTGTTTTGGAATTGTGTGAAGATCAGTAGAGTGTGGGCCATAGTTAGAAGTGAAGTGTTAAAGCATGGAAGGGAGGAGGAGGTATGTACTGTTAATTTCCAGCCCACTTCGGTTATGGGTAATGATATAAGGGGAGGGGGGCTGGGCCTGGTAACTAACAACTTTTTTTTTGCAAAACAGGTCCCTGCGAAAACTGGACTTGGCGAACAGGGGTGCATCTTCTGTTTTTTCGAGTTCAAGCAACACCAATATAGCTCGCTGCAGACATGCTGTTTCGGAATTGAGTGGACATGGTGATGGTGCGACGGAGGGGACAGACCTGGTGGCGGGGCAGGGGCGGCAACGGGAGGCGCAAGAGGTCCTGATGAGCAGCTACGATGGGGAAGCGCAACAAGAGGGAAGCGCGGTTTTGACAGCAGAAGAGCAAGCCTGGTGGATCAAAAATATTTCGAGTACCATGTTGTTTGCCGGGGTTCGATGGGGAGTATTTTTTGGCGCGCTTCTAGACGCTATTTGGAAACAAAGAAACGAGATCGTGTTCAATGGAGTCGCCTCATTTAATGAAGCTGCAATAGTACGGAAAGCAAGGTACATAGCTATTGGAATTACTAGAGCGTGGGGACATTTGCCCGGGCTTTCGGTGTCAAAGAAATCTGTAGTATCTTTGGTAGGGTGGTCTAAACCGACTAGAGGGGTCAAACTCAACACGGATGGGAGCTACACTGGTGAAGGACAGGTAGGAGGAGGAGGTGGGCTTGTGAGAGATTGTAACGGGGATTGGCTTGGTGGATTTAGTATGAGGGTATGTATTTCATTGCTCTCTGGCTATCGTGGAATTAATAGCGCTTTTGGAGGGCCTCAAGCAAGTGGAAAGATTGGGATTTCAAGAGGTAACTATTGAGGTGGATTCGAGGGAGGTAGTTGAGCTAATTCATAGTGCAACAAATGGTAGAGGGCCTGGGGCATATTGGATCACACAAGCTCGACTACTTCTAGATAGAAATAAGGGTTTTCGATTGAGGTACATTTATAGGGAAGCTAATATGTGCGCGGACTGGCTAGCTAAGAAGGGTGGGAAGCTTGAAGGTGATTTTATGTTCTTCGAGGATCCGCTGGATGGCATTTGGGACCTTCTTACGAAGGACCGGATGGGTTATAAGTGGCCTAGATTGATTTATGAGTCTAAGCTACTCAATAATGTAATAGACTAGTAGGTTTTTGTTTGTAACACGGTCCTGTTTTGGGTCTCCGATGTAATAAAAAAAAACATATATAGATTTGTAACGGTATATATTAACAAACTAAAATATATTTTATTAATGTTTATTCTAGGTTAGGGTGTAAATGAATCGAGTTAAAGTATTAGGATATTCAAATTTATTTGTTTAATTTCTCGAATCGATTTGAGTCAAGTCTAAGAACCGAGTTAGAAATGTTCAAGTTATTTATTTAACTTATTGAACGAGATTTATTCTAACCGAACTTGAATAATTAACAAACAGTTTGTTTCTTTTATAGATAAATCAAATTATTATAAACGACTATTGAAATATGCGGTATAACATTTGAAGTTTAATAAAAAAGAAGATTAATAAAACATTGTTATCTTAATAGGGGTTATTGTTGAAAACATCCTCCTTAAACTCTCTAATTATTTTTTTATGCCTTCAATAATCTTATTTATAAAAAAATGCCTAATGAAATAATTATTTATAGAAAACATCCCCTTTATATTTTCTATACCTTTATTAATTCCATCACATGCGCGCGTCCGTGAAATTTTTTTAAAATCGTCATAACTAATTCAAAAAAAATCAGAAAATTAAAAAAAAAATATTTTTGAATAAATCTAATTAATATTTACGTCTATGAATTTTTTTGATTTTTTTTGAATTTTTTGAATTTTTTCGAATTTTTTTAATTTTTTTCTCGCAGACACGGAATTCCATGTTTTAAACATGGAATTCCATGTTTTAAACCGTGAAATAAACATGGAATTCCATGGTTTAAACATGAAATTCCATGTTTCAAACATGAAATTCCATGTTTTAAACATGGAATTTCGTGTCTGCGAAAAAAAAAATTAAAAAAATCAAAAAAAATCAAAAAAAATCAAAAAATTCAGAAAATTCCGAAAAAAATCATAGACGTAAATATTAATTTGATTTATCCAAATATAATTTTTTTTGATTTTTTTGATTTTTTTTTAATTAGTTATGACGATTTTAAAAAAATTTCACGGACGCGCGCGCGTGTTTATTAGTTTTTTTCTTATTTTTTAATTGTTAATTATAAGGAGGCTGTTTTCAATAAATATTTTTTTCTAGGCACCTTTTTCTAAATAAGTTTTTTAATAGGCATCAATCAACAATTGGCTCATCTTAATATTTAAATTTTAATAGCATATTTATTGAAAATAAAACGGTTAATTTATTAACCGAATTAAAACGAGACGTACAAATTCGAGCTATCCATTTTAATCGAGCTCGAAATGCTCGCGATGATTTATTCATGCACCTAATCATATCATGAATAAGACTTTGGTTACGTCTTGGGCTGCTATTTGATAATTAAAAGTTCATAGACTAAACATACTTAATGAAAAGATGAAGGATCAAACCAAATATCGTGATAAGTAGAGTAATAAGGCAAATAAATATATAAGAACGATGGAGCTTTAACTACTCCGGAATTGTAGTAGTAACTAGGAACCAATCAAGTCTTCTCTCCATCATCAACTAACATTCTCCATGTCCATTTTTTTTTCTTTTCCATTTTCTTTTTTTTCTTTTTCTTCTTTTTTCTTACAAAGACAGAGTAATAATAACACAACACCCATGTTCACAAGAATCAGTCATTAAATAAATTAATCAATAAATGCAATGCATTATCACACATAACATTGACCTAATAATCTTTTCTTTTTTGTTAATTCATTTTCAAGAAAGAAGAAGAAATAGTTACAATCACTATGGGGAGCTACAATTATTACAAGATGTTCGGTTGCTTTAACCGGAGGTTCAAGATCACGGAACCGGAACCGCCGTCAGACGTTAAGGATGCATTTTTGATGTATACAGACCGTGGATCCCACATGAAAGCCGATCAATTGTTGAGATTTCTTGTAGAATATCAAGGTGAACGGGGTTGTACATTAGATGATGCTGAAGTGATCATGCATGAAGTTTACCAAAAGCGTCATCATTTGACTAAACATTCTCGGAGAGGACAGTTTGGCATAGACGACTTTTTCTTTTTCCTCTTTTCAGATGATCTTAATCCACCTATTAGAAATCAGGTATTTTGTTTCTATTTCAGTATCCGAATGTATTTTTATAGGTTTTTCAGTAGAATGAAGAATGGAATTTGTTTTAAACTCACGTAAACTAATTATAATAACTACCAAACTAAACAAACTAATCTAATACCATGTGTCTTGTTATCATAATTAATAGTCATGAGGTATATGTATTGGATGGAAGTCTTACCCATTTACTAAAGCCTCAATTTCCCAAGGAAATTGTTAAGTACGATAGTGTTAATTGCACAATTGGTCCCTCTATTATGCAAATAGCCAAATATGCTACAGTAATAGCAAATGTACCTATCCCATGTATAGTATATTTGCAGTTTTGATGTATAGCACGGTAAATTTACTACATTTTCAATATATAGGGGGTTTATTTGGCTATTTCGCATAACTCAAAGATTAATGGTATCATATATTGTAGTTGACTTTTACTTAATCTTTTGATAAGATTATAGGTAGAATATTCAAGATTTAAGCTCGAGAATTTTTAATTATGATTACAGGTACATCATGATATGACTGCTCCATTGCACCATTATTTCATATATACAGGTCACAACTCGTACTTAACCGGAAACCAATTGAGTAGTGATTGTAGTGAAATCCCAATCATAAACGCTTTAGAAAGAGGTGTTAGAGGAATTGAACTCGATTTATGGCCAAATTCCGCCAAAGATAAAGTCCACGTGCTACATGGACGGTACGAGCCTGCCTTGCTATGCAAGAATTTCTTATGTATAAGCCATTTTGTAAATTAATTAAGATAAACTTGAAATTGCAGAACCTTAACCACTCCCGTGACTCTTGATAAATGCTTCAAGTCAATTAAAGATCATGCTTTTTCCAAGTCTCCTTATCCCGTCATAATTACTTTAGAGGATCACCTTACTACATTCCTCCAGGCTAGAGTCGCAGAGGTTTGGTTTCCTTTCCATAGACTAACTTTATTTTTATATTTTGTTTTCATACAAAAATTGTTCTTGTTTTGTTTTGTAGTTGGCTACTACTATTTTCGGTGACATGCTTTACTACCCCGAATCTGGATCATTAGAAGAATTTCCCTCTCCCGAACAGCTAAAGCATAAAATCATACTTTCGACAAAACCACCTAAAGAATATCTCGAGGAAATCTATCATAGGGGAGGAAAGGAAGGTGATTCCGATGAGGTACATATAAAGATTAGTCATTTTGAATTATGAGCAAAAGAGCAAAAGTTCAATTTTCATTTTTTTTTAAATCAAAAGCATACACAAGAGGCTACAGTTTTTGCCAAATAATAAAATATAAATTTTAAAATAACTTTGTAAGAACTCCGGCAGGGTGGATCCAAGATTTTTCTGTATTTAGGTTAGTGGGTTAATTTTTTGTTTGGGAGGGATAAATGTCTTATATTTAGTCTGACAAAGGCAAATATTCAGGATGGGGGATAACGTTTATTTTTACATATTCGTGGAATATTATAAGTGATTCGAGATATGGTTTTGAATGTCAGAGCGACGATAATGCAGATACGTCAGATATTGCAGATACATCAGATAATATATACGATGATGACTATGATATCAAAAAATCAGGACAAATACCTGCACCACAGTACAAGCGCATCATTGCAATAAATGCCGGTAAGGCAAAACACGGAGTTAGGCATGCATTAACTTCTGAAACCAGAAAAGTTAGTCGCCTTAGTCTGTCCGAACAGGAACTTGTTAAGGCTGCGGCAGCTCATGGAACTGATATTGTGAGGTACTTGTCTAAACCCTCCAAAATAACGTAATTATTCTCTCTACTCTTTCATGATTCCTCTCTTTCTTCTAGATTCACTCAGAGGAACATACTCAGAATTTATCCAAAGGGAACACGAGTCGATTCATCCAATTTCGAGCCATTAACAGGATGGATCTATGGAGCTCAGATGATCGCATTCAATATGCAGGTTTGCTAACTAACCGCATGGATGTATTTTAACTCTTTTCTTTTGGTTAATTTGATTACTTGATATATTTTAGGGATACGGAAGATCACTTCAATTGATGAACGGTATGTTTAAAGCAAACGGAGGGTGTGGTTACGTGAAAAAACCTGATTTTCTGATGAAGAAAGGCCCGGACAATTGGGTTTTTGATCCTACAGTAGCGTGGCCAGTGAGAAAAACGTTAAAGTTGAACGTCTATTTAGGCGATGGATGGCGTTTGGATTTCAGCCATACGCATTTTGACACGTTTTCGCCACCAGATTTCTATACAAAGGTTAGTTAGTTAGTTGAGTTTAGCCTTCACTTTTATGCTGAGTTTAATTTGGTAATAACTTTGCAAACAGGTATATATATTTGGTGTGCCGGCAGATAATACAAGGAAAAAAACAAAAATTATAGAAGATGATTGGGGACCTCATTGGGATCAAGAATTTACATTTCCATTAACGGTTCCGGAACTGGCCATACTTCGGATTATTGTACGGGAGCACGATATGTCTAATGAGGATGATTTTGGTGGACAAACATGTTTACCTGTTTCTGAATTGAAAACGGGGATCCGAGCAGTTCCATTGTATGATGAAAAAGGTCAAAAATATAAATCTGTAAGGTTACTTATGCGATTTCAGTTTGAGTGAGTTGAACTGCAGCATAACAATGCACTTTCTTGATGAAGGCAATGCTGCAGTTTCTTAAAATTTCCGATTGACAAAAATAGGGAAGCCGGAGCTTTGATGTAAATTATTTGTATATTTGTCTCAATTTCATGGAGGTTTTATAATTGAAATTTTCGTTGAAACGTTTATCACTTTTTCTGGTCATTTGTACCTAAAAGAAAAGAAACTCTACTTCCACCAAAAGACAAGATGGAAGAATTCCTTTTTTATATATCCCCTAAACTGAGGGAGTAGGAGTCTCTGCAAACCATTCGGTTGGTTTTCTGTATGTAGCGAAATTTTCTTGTTGGTCGTCCAACTTATCATCCAGCTATTTCGAGATCCTAAAATTTTATTAGGTAAGATTGAACATAAATAATGAGTCCTGGCCTCATGGGACTTTCAGATGCAATTAAGAAGAAAAACAAAAATAAAAACGAGTAGTATGATATTTGATTGATAGAATTCTGTAGTATTTTTTTATTTTTGTTGACTTTGACAATGCAACCTACTGTAACTCCTAAGGATCGTGTGAGCAATATTTGTGCAAGTTATATAGCAAAATTTGGAAAAGTTGGTCACCACATTCCAAGAGAGACATGAACATGTAGGATAAGCTTAGAATTGTTCTGAAGTTTTTTTTTTTTTTTTTTTAGTACATGAGAGAGCCACTTTGGGCTCGGAGTCATTTTGACTCCAATGAGATTCGATCCCAGGACCTCTTGGTCTCTACGGAGTAGCCTAACCACTAGGCCAACTATCTATGTATATATGTAGAATTTTGTTGGATAATTGATCTATAGAGAATCTGTTTGACAAATTTTATGATGAGGCCATACAAATACCAATATATTAAAAATATAAAAATTAGATAAACAGAAAAAACAAATGACACAAATTATACAAAAATAAAAACAAAAATCACTGAATATCGAACTATTGAATATCTCTATTGTTTATCTCCGTCCACCACCAACACCACTACCTGGAGCGTACTCAGTGATTTAAAGACACGTTTGGTATCGAGTCATTGAGTATCACTATTGTTCATCTATGTTGATTTAGTAAGAAGAATAGATTGGGTAGAAGTGTTTGGCTCTTGAGAATAGATATTCAAAACTCGTTGAGTAATAATCTTAATTTTCTTTTAATAATTTTATTTTCGTTCATATTTTTAAAACTTACAATAAACATGTATAAACTTTATAAAAATTAAACTCTCTACTTGATTTAACTGTTGAAATTAATGTATTGAATACATTGTATCTCTGAAAGAGTTTTGTCTACCGTATCTTTCAGTGTCTTTTCAAATATCTCAAATACTCTATATAAGAGTCATCAAGTAGAGAATCTGAATCATCAATCAAATCTAGAAAAAATATAAGTGTTTGCTCAAAGTAAAGGTAACCTTATTTATATTCATTTCTTATGATTTTCATTAATTTTTTACTTTACTCAAATTTTTAGATCTTTTATTCCAACAAAATGGTATCAGATCCAAGATGTGCAAACAATTTGGACGTATAATAAATCTACGAAGAAAATTCTGACAATGACAAATCAAGCATCAGGATGTTTACAACCTTCACTTCCTCTATTTAATAGAGAGAGTTGTGATTTTTGGTATGTGAAGATGAGAACAATATTCATTTCATATGACTTATGGGTGTATATCGAAGAAGGATGCGACGGTCCAGGAAATATCTCAAACTTATTGAATGAGCAAAAAAGACAAGTGAAGAAACATCGAAAGAAAAACAAAAACACATCAAATAAGGCATTGAAAATTCTTGAAAAGGAATATTGAGGCAATGACAAGACAAAATTCATGAAACTTCAATCTTTACGAAGAGATTTCAAAAATCTAATAATGAATAATGACGAGAGATTAAAAGATTACTCATTAAAAGTTGTGAATATTTGTAAATCAAATAAAATCTCTTGGCGAAGATATTAGTGATCAAAGAATTGTAGAGAGAAATTTCATAGCTTGTTGTAGTTGAACAGACAGGAGATATTTCAAATCTGAGTTCGGATGAACTTATGGGTTCGATTTTTCAAACTAAGATTGAGTAGACGGTCTGAATAATCCATTGAAAGTGTTTTTCAATCTAAACTCACTACTCAAAATGGCAGTCAAAGTAGCTGTGATTCACATCGAGGTGGCAGATTTGGATGAGGAAGAGGAAGAACCAACTTTGATAGACATTCAAGTTTTGATTCCACTAGAAAAAGTGTGAAATTGGCAAAGGAAGCAGCCATATTGATAAAGATTGTTGGTTTAAAGAAAAACTGTAATGTCATAGTTGTAAGAAGTTTGCACACATTCAAAAAGTTTATCAATTCAAGAATGATCAACAAGAATCAAGTTTTGTTCATTGATAACGGGTGTAGTAATCACATGACTGGAGATGAAAATATATTTGTGGAACTTGATTCAACCACAAGATTTCAAGTGAAGATGGGAAATGATGCATTAGTTCAAGAGAATGGAAAATGAACTATTGTTGTGGAGGCAAAGAAAGAAAAAAGGCACATTCATAATATTTTACAGTATATGGCTGAGGAGGATTTCTAATGATATTTGTTTGAAGTAAGGAGAAGTTACAGTTCTCTTATGTGACAACAAGTATGCTATTTAATGACAAGGAATCTCGTCTACCATAGTCGCACAAAGCATATTGCAATCAAGTATCACTTTAAAGGAGAAGTTCTCGAAGAAGAAGTAATTCAAGCAAGTATTGCAAGATGGAAGAACAAGTTGCTGATATTTTCACCAAATTACTTCTAAGAGACAAATACAAGTTATTCCGTGAACTAATATTACCAAAAACAATAAAGAGGAGTGTTAAAATTAATATTTTAAATACATTGTATCTCTTAGAGACTATATATATATATATATATATATATATATATATATATATATATATATATATATATATATATATATATATATATATATAAGGTTTATGTTTATTATATCTTTTAATATCACTTCAAAGTATTTAATATAAAAGTTACCATATAGAGAACTTAAATCATCAATCAAATCAAAATAAAAGTTACATTATTTGGCTAAATAATTGGCAAAGAAGTACCATAATAAAGTAAACAAAATAAAAGTTACATTATTTGGCTAAATAATTGGCAAAGAAGTACCCATAATAAAGTAAACAGAACTCCAATATTTTGGTTGTGGTTCAACCACCGCCTTTCTGAAAGACGGTCATTGAATTTCTGTCTTTCCTTAATAATAGATTAACGTATTGCGGTAAAAAAACGTATTTAAGGAAAGACGGTATGACCGCCTTTCCTTACAACAAATTTTTAATTATGATTAATTAATATAAAAAAGAGTAACTTTTTTATAATTAATTTATTTTAGAAAAGAAATGGTAATTTATATATGTAATTCAAATTCATACCTCCCAACATACTACCCATGATTTAGCGTGATTTGATTAGAAGTAAATTGTTTATTTATTTATTTACTCGAATTGATTAACGATTTACTTCCAACCAAATCACGCCACATCATGGGTGGTACGTTGGATGGTATGAATTTAGCTGGTATATATATCATTACTCTTTAATTTATAGATAATTAGGAATTTTATTTAAAATAAAATAATAAACCAATTTTGTATTGAGTAAATTAGTACCATATTCATGTCTTTATAAAAATAATTATTGCATTGAAAAAATATATATCAATCCAAAAATTAAAAAATATTACAAATTACACACTATGGAAAATATCATCTTATTTTTCTTTTATATAGTTTCTTAATATTCACATAAATAATATTTGAAAGTTCAAAAATTTATTTAAACCCATGTCATTTATATTATAATATTTATAAGTGGAAGAAAATAATTAAAAAGCTAATAACATGCAATAAATTTTATTGGAGTTTTCTTGACCAAAATATTTGAATTGAACAACCATATTGTGTTAATATATAATTAGGTTATCAATTTATTTTAAGTAAAATTTTAATTATTTATGAATTTAATTATCATTCTTTTTATAAATTTATAGAATGTGAAAATAAATTAATTATAAAAAAGTATTTTTTTTATTAATTAATCAAAAAAATTATAATCGATCTATTTTCATATTTTATACTTTTCTTTTCTAAATAAATTTTATTAATTATCCCTATAAAAAATTGTTTTAAGGCCTTTCTTTAAATACATTATTTCTTTTTTGGACGTTAATCTATTATTAAGAAAACACGGCCGTTAAATAACCGGCTTTTATAAAAACGGTAGTTGAACCACAATCAAAATATATCAATTATTTTATTATAGATGCTTATTTGTCAATTTTTTAGTCAAATATTTTTATTTTTGAAAAAAAAACTCAAAAACACACGTTTTAATTAATTGGATTAGTTCATCTCGAAAGACTTTGGTATTTATTTATCATTTAAAAGGTATAAAATGAAAAATACCGAGACTACCCACTTAACCAAAATAAAAACACACGTATAGCCGTAAGCTATATATCTGAGGGACTAATTATTAGTAGAATATAGAGAACTGATCTAATGTTTATTTTATTTTATTTGGACATGTAACTGCTCAAATGATTTTTTCTTTTTTTACTTGGAACTGCTCTAATGATTGAAAATGCATTTTAATTAACTTTCTTTATGAAATTCTTTTTGTGATTTTCTTTTATCGAAATTAAGAGTCATGATTTACGGATTAAAGAAATGCTTGTAATCGGTCAACTACTCGCATGTATCCATTCATACATAATCTCATCTAAATTTTCGGAAAATTATCAAAAAAAATCTAAGCTAATTTCAACATTAAACCTCTCGTTTAATTCCATTATTCATTTTCTTCTCTAATTTGTTTATGTAGAATTCAAAAAGAAATAAAAGTCAAGCAAGAAAATGTCGAAACAAACTTATAGCATATGTTGGTGTTTCCGACGGAAATTCCACCTTGCACCAGCTCAACCACCGGTAGAGATCAAATCCTTGTTCAAGCAATACTCCGTGAACGGTCTTATGAGCGTTGATGATCTCCAACGTTTCTTAATTGAAATCCAAAACGAAAAAAATGCAACCATTGAAGATGCGGAAGCAATTCTGAATAGCCTCCACGAACTTAAACACATTAACATTCTTCATCGCAAAGGTTTACATCAGGAAGCATTCTTTAAATACCTCTTTGGAGATATAAATCCTCCTCTCAATCCTAAACTCGGGGTAATTTGTTTTTTATTTTTTTTTCCATTTTCATTAGAGAAGCGTTTGACTTTGGAAAATTTATTTCATTTTTCCAATATTTCAGGTTCAGAATGATATGAATTGTCCATTGTCACATTACTTCATATATACTGGTCATAATTCATATCTAACTGGGAATCAACTAAGTAGCGATTGCAGTGATATCCCGATCATACAAGCATTGCAAAAAGGCGTGCGAGTAATTGAATTAGATATATGGCCTAATTCCAATAAAGATGATATTAATGTTCTGCATGGAAATACACTAACTAAGCCTGTCTCGCTCATCCAATGTTTGCGCTCTATTAAAGAGAACGCCTTTACAGCATCTGAATATCCTGTTGTCATTACCCTTGAAGATCATCTCACCCCTGATTTGCAAGCAAAAGTGGCTGAGGTTTGTGACACACGGTTATTTTTGTTTTATTTCGCATAATATATATAGTGACCAATGATGTAATTTACCTTTTATTCTAGATGATTACTCAAACATTTGGTGACATGCTGTTTTACCCGGATTCAAACGGTTTGAAAGAGCTTCCTTCTCCCAACTCGATGAAAAAACGTGTCATGATATCAACTAAACCGCCTAAAGAATACTTAGAGGAGAAAGTAGCTAAGAAGGAAGAGATTGGTACGAAGAAAGCAAATGACGAAGCTGAAGCTTGGGGAAAAGAAGTCTTGTTTAAAAACAAGATAGACGATGATTCAAATGAAAATGAAGAAGATGAAGAAGAAGAAAATGAAGATGATACAGAACAGGAAAGTTCGGCACCAGAGTATAGAAGTTTAATTGCAATTCATGCTGGAAAGGGAAAGGGAGGAATGACAGAGTGGCTCAAAGTCGAAGCTGATAAATTTAGACGTCTTAGTTTAAGTGAACCGGAGCTTGAAAAGGCCATGAAAACTCATGCCCAAGATATTGTCAGGTTTACACAGAAAAATATATTGAGAGTTTATCCAAAGGGTATACGTTTCGACTCGTCTAATTACAATCCCCTTATTGCCTGGTCCCTTGGAGCTCAAATGGTTGCATTTAATATGCAGGTTCGAATTCTCAATTAACTTCTAGTCAATGATTTTATAATATATAAACTTTTTTATCAACTATTTGTTCTACATTCAAAATTTTAATATACAATTTGGCAACAGGGTTATGGTAGATTCCTTTGGTTGATGCAAGGGATGTTCAGGGCTAATGGTGGTTGTGGATATGTTAAAAAGCCAAATATTTTATTAGAGTCTGGTAACGAGGTCTTCGATCCTACAGCTACATTACCAGTGAAAACCACTTTAAAGGTTAGTTGATTAATTTCTTAAAAAGATTAAATTATTGTCGCACATTGCTTAATTTTCTTTAACTGGGGAACAGGTTACCGTATATATGGGTGAAGGATGGTTTTATGACTTAGAACAAACATACTTTGATGGATATTCTCCTCCAGATTTCTACACAAAGGTCAGTAAAAATTTATCAAAATATAAGTTAAAATACAATATAAATGAAGTAGTTTTAAAAATACATTGAATGTAAATTTGAAATCCAGATAGGAATTGCTGGTATGCCTGTTGATACTGTAATGAAGAGAACAAAGACAGTCGAAGATAACTGGATACCAACATGGAACGAAACGTTTGAATTTCCATTAACAGTTCCTGAATTAGCGTTGCTAAGGATTGAAGTTCATGAGTATGATGTGTCTGGTAAGGATGATTTTGGAGGACAAACATGTCTTCCAGTATGGGAGGTGAGGAATGGTATTAGAGCAGTTCCTCTCTACAATCAGAAGGGGGATAAGTACAAGAATGTAAAGCTTCTCGTGCAATTTGAATTTAGTTGAGTCGACTAGTCTTCTTCTATTATCGTTGCAAGTGGCAAGACAAATCTGGAGTTTCGAAAAGAATTTCGATCAAACGAGACATGTTCTCGAGACATCCCTATTGCGAAAAAAAAAAAATTGGGCATGTGTTTTGTTTGTTTGTTTAGGGTAATCAAGATCCAAAATACAATGTTGTATATAAAAGGAAGTGAACATGTATCGCCAATATAGTCCTCGTAGTGCATTATTTTTTGCAATGCCTCCTTTTTTTTTTTTCTTGAGTACATGAGAGAGACACTTTGGGCTCGGAGTCATTTCGACTCTAATGAGATTCGATCCCAGGACCTCTTGGTCTCTGCGGAGTAGCCTAACCACTATGCCAACTATCTATCTCCCTTTTCTTTTTTTTAAGTCAAGCATAATGAAAGGATGTATTTACAAAGAGGGCATAAAATCAAAATAGAATAGGGTTGACCATTGACCAGCCCAATCCTAAAATGCCGCGTAATTCGGTGGTCAGCCCAATTTGTTTGAATCCAATCCGAAATACCCCTTTATAAATTGGATTATCAATTTTTTGAGGGGTAAAAGAGGTATAGAGGCCCATTACAACATCTGTTTTTTAAAAAAGGGCCCCAATTGAAAACCAACTAAAAAAAATCGATATAACCCACCCCCCTCCCCATTTGTCTACAACCCCGCTCTCTCTCTGCACAATGAAACCCTCCCGACCTCCTTCCCACTGCAGCACCACGCCGCCAACGCCGCCAACGCCGCTGCACCACCACGCCACCGAGCCGCTACACCACCTCGCGCGAAGTAGATCCATACCACCGAGGCCACCGTCTTCTCCGAGCCACCACCACCACAGCAGGAAACCGCCGCTGCTGTGATTTCGAGTCCACCACCACCCTGTTTCGCTTCTCTCCGAGCCACCACCACCAGCAGCACCACGACGAGGCCACCACGAAGAAGCCACCGCGACGAAGCCATCAGATCTGAAGCCACCAGTTCTGCGTCAACCTGCTGCACCACGACGAGCCACCACTGCTGCCGTCGAGATCCAGTGCTGCTGCTGTGATTTCGAGCACCACCAAGACGAGCCACCAACACCAATCCTTCGCCGCCCCCTCGAGGTCCACCAACACCACCACCAAGCCCTAGCCGCCAATTCGAGGTCCACCACCACCACCATCCTCGAGGACCACCCTCGCCGCCCCCTTCCTGTGTTTTTACACCACCAGCAAACCCCCCACCAGCAACACCCCCCCCCCCCCCACCAGCAACCCCCACCACCACCTGCTGGTCTTCACTTCGATCCCCACCACCACCACCCTCATTCTCTTCACTCTGAGGCCCACCACCAACTACAGATCGAGATCTCCACGAAGCCCCACTCATCAGATCTGTGTTTTCCTTTTTTTTTAGGGGTGGCTTTTGGCAGAATTTGATAATCAGGGGGTATATACCCCTTGTTTTGATATTTTAGGGGGTAATTAGAGGAGATTAAGGGGTGAAGATGTTATTTGGGGGGCAAACATAGTATTTTAGGGGTAATGTGGTGGTTTAGAGGGGTTAAGGTGGTAATTTTAGGGGGTAATGTGATATTTGGACAATATGGACTTAAAGGACTTAACTAAAAAATGGAATTAACTTAAAAAATGGTGGGCGTGTAACCCCTAAAAAATAAAATAGGGGGATCTACCCCCCAAAAAATCGAAAAACAGCGGGTGCGAACCCCCTAAAACGTGACCCTAACCAGCCAAAAAATCTAGTTAGGCCCTTAAAAAACATAAGATCTAACTAGGCCCTTAAAATTCTCTTTTTTGAATTTTAGGCCTCAAAAGGTATATTCCTCATTTTTTGAAATATTAGATCCAAGAATATAGAGCACGGATAATAAATCATTAAAAGTATTTGAGATGGACATGGATATATATAAGATATTACAAAACACAATCCACTGTTCAGTTTATACTCTTCATCTTATCCTATTTCTCTAAAAGCAAAACCCTAAACTCTATGTACAAGTCATATCATGCATAGTTTTGAATCATAACTATTTTATATAGATTAGGAAGCTAAATACAATCAGTAGAGATAACCAAATCATGGCTTGGCATTTAGAAACATCATATTTGGTTGGTTAACAGGGCCGGGCATAGGTCAAGCAGGCCATCGCTTTGGGCCCCTAAAAAATTGGTATTGTTAAGGGCCCTTTTTCCAAAAAATTAAATATTCATATGTACATATGGTTATATATTTGAATTCTATAAATAGCATAAATCATAAGTTAACGTATTGGTAACTTGATATATTTCTTTATGAGAGTTTCAAGGTTCAAGTCTTGTCTTACAAAAATATTTTTTATAAAAAACCTTTTCGGTTTTTTTTTTATAAATATTTTTAATGTAAATTTATAGGGGCTCCTATTATGAAATTCACTTTGGGCCCCAAATATGTCAAGACCGGCCCTGTTAGTTAAGTTGATACTATTCCTTAAATGCCTAACACAAAACATGTGTTCCAATATATAATTTCATCCTTTTACGGCGTGTACTCGCCTTTTTTATATGTATTATGGTGAGTTTGTTCAACTTTTTTGTATTATTAAGCCTATATATGTTTTGTGTTCTTCAAAAATGTTGTATACATATTTCCACTCACGTCAACATTTTATTTTTATTTTAGTTAATATTTTGATTTAATATGTTAATTTTGTAACTTCTTTTTATTTCGGATCTAAATTTATAAAAAAAGTATTTAGGTCAATTATCTCTAACTAAAATTCATATGCATGTTTAATTTAAAGTTCAAAATTGACCCTATTAGATTTTTTTGTTACAAAGGAGGTTTGTAGACTGTTTTTGCATCGTAATAAACTCTTCCATCTCTGCGGTATATATCTTCTTCAGAATCTTTTCCTCGAACTTATCTCTCGTGAGCACACACCAAAACTCATCTGGAGATCAATAAAAGTGGAATATTTATTCGCATGTTTTAACCCCAACCTTGCTAACCAAGACGCGCTCGCGCTTGCCTCTCGATAGATTCATTTGGTAGTGAAATCTTTATTCTTCTCCATGATTCTCCTAATTCCATCTATCCAAAATGCATCTGTCCTTCTCCTCGCATCCACATGATCTAGCGCAGTTAAGGCCTCTTGCCAGTCCAATTCAACCAATAGCTATTTCAAACCCACCTCGACAGCCATACATAACCCCTGATATAGCGCCACTAATTTCGCTATTACCGGTGAGTTGCACCTAAAATCATTGAGAAACCACAACCCCAAATTCCAACTTTGTCCTGCAATAAACCTCATGCACGTCCTCTATGTTTACTCTTTAAGCAGCTGCCATCTATGTTCAACTTGAGTCCGACTTTCGGCTTACTCCACCTAATCTATTCTACGCAGTTCCCGCTATTCAATGATTTACCTGGACATAATCTCCATGCCTACAGGTACTCTGAAGTTAGAAATCTTGCTTTTCGAATGATCTCCTCTTTGGGAAAATTGTCGTTATTAAACACTACATCGTTCCTTTCATTCCAAATAACATCAATTAATGCCCCCAAAGAACACATTGCAATTTAATTCGGCAAAAAGCCCCTTTTCAGATGGATTCTTATTCCACCATTTAATGCATTCCTGAAAATCATGAGATTGTCCAACAAGACCTGCACTACTTATATCGTGAGGCTGCAGGTGTGATACACGTACTCCATACTTGTCACATGTTTGTTAATTTGCACTTCTGTATTTACATATCCATCAGCTACAACCCTGTTCCAATCACCCCTGTTGATCAAGTCAGCTCACTGTGGTTTGCTAGTCTGAAGTCGATGCAGGTGCAGCATTGGTACTTCATCAGAATTCATGAGGTCGAAGTCAAGAGTTTCGCAGGAATAACAACAGTCGATGTTGCTTCCTTACTAAGAGGGACCCCTTGACTTTACCTCCTCCTCATACCAGATTCATCAGCCTGTGAAGAAGGCCCGAACGATACCTCATCAACCTGAGTCAGCGAAATGATCTCCTGATCATTACCACCAACCTTCTGCCCTCCATTAGATCTAAACACCCATGTGATTTCTTTGTGGATTTTCTTCTATACTAACTTTACCATATCGCAATCTCTAAAAAGATGTATTGTCGTCTCTTCCGGTAGACCACACCACGGACACATACTCGAAATATTCATCCCACATTTTGCTAAATTTGCACATGTAGTTAACCTTTCTTGCACCGCTCTTCATAATAAGACCCTGAATTTCTGGGGGCAACAAAATTTCCATAAGAGATCCCACTCGACCCTTCCCTCCTGCTCTGTCAAGAATGAGTCTAAAAGCGTCGACTTAAACCGGGTAGACCCTGTGAGTCTCGTTATCTCATGAAAACAAATCACATTCCCCCACAGGAGTTAAAGCTTTATCATATGCAATTTGTAGAAATTTTCGAATAGGTAATAGATCTTGAAAGCTCTCCTAGCCCCAAGAACCATCTACCTTCACATAATCACTCACTCTTTTGACCTAGATGTTAGCCCCAACTGGTTCTAGAATGCACTCTACAAGCGGCACATCTCCTATCCACACATCCAAGTTCCAACCAAAAGGCTATACGACTCCCGTTATGCAAAATCCATCGGGATCCCCGTCTCACTACGGAAATACCTTCCACGATAGCTTGACAAAGCTTGGAGTCATGAGGCTTGAATGAATTGTGAAGCGCCAATTTCTTCAAATATTTTTTCCAGAGGGCCAATACCCATAAAGTTGAATCATCATGAATCACTTTCCACCCTAACTTACCGAGAAAAGCTCAATTCATATCTCTTGCACTTCGAAATCCAAGACCTTCTCTATTCTTCGAAACACAAACTTTATCCCACACGACCCAGCTAGTTTTTCTTTGTTATGACAATGAACCCCATATGAAATATCTCAAAATCTAGTCAATTTCCTCACATACATATTCTGGTAGTACTTCCACCTGCATGATGTACACCGGCATAGCACATAAAACAGATTATGCCAGAGTGATGTGACTTGCAAGGGATAGAGATTTCCCTTTCCACCCCGCGATTTTACCACGTAGTCCATTGATCATTTCCAGAGCCGACCCTAGGCAGGTGCAACAGGGGCTATCGCACATGGCCCAAATTTTTTGAGGGGCCCATTTTTTTTATGTTTTTACCGCCCATACTTTTATTTATTATTCAACATCCTATCTTTTTTATAATCGTTTCAATTTCCAACAATTTAACCGAATAAAATTCTTTCAATTCTTAAAATTTATTTATCTGTTTCTGTTATATATAATAACAGTTTCTTTCTTGATTATTATAACAATCATTATAATAATTAATTGTATAGAACATGGCAAAAAATATAACTATATATCGATGTGTGGTGTTGTTAAATTTTTTTACGTTTTTAAATTACAATTTTAATTTTATTGTTATTTTATAATCAAATTCTATAATTTATAAATATATTGGTTTGATAATTTATTAAATTGATATTGATTGATATTTGATGATTTAATTTTAAAGATCGGAATTTTTGGCAGCAAAATTGTTTTTTCAAGCATTTATAGAATTTTTTCATGGTAGAAAGATTTTTTTAATTGCAAGGAGTTGCCAAATGTTTTATACTTGGTTAATAATTTTTTTTTGTCAAATTAATAATTATCAAATAAGTATTGATCACTTATTGATACTTTTTAGTGCAGAATATTTCTTTTGCTGTTTTGTTTATACTTCAATTTTCCAGCAGAATGCTGAATATTTTGCTTGAATTTTGGATTAAATGCACACTCTATTTGAATTCTTTTTTTTTTTTGAAAGTATTTGGCCACTTGCAGACTATTTATTTTTGTCCATTTTAACATTAGTCTAAATTTTCTAAGTTCCAATTTAAATTAGTAAAAGTTATATAAAGGCACAATTTAAAACCTTCGCACAGGGCCCCGAATTCGACAGGTCCGGCTCTGATCATTTCTCCATATAACCCTTTTGGTCATCTTTCAGATAGGATCGGTACTCCAAGATATTTTCCAATACCATCGCTACGGCTATACTTGTTCCTTGTTGTGATACTCTCAGCTAGTTCTTCATCTATATTCATTAAAAATTATATTAGGGATTCCTCCTTACTGATGGATTGTCCCGCATCACGATAAAACAAATCAAGTGACTCCTGTAAAAGATCAAAATTTTGATCAGATACTTCCAAAAAAATATAAGATTATCAGCAAAAAAGATATTAGATACAGGAATCCCCTCTGAGCATATATGTAATGGTCTCCATGATCCATCTTCAAATAATTGTTGTATAAGTAGAGAAAATCTCTTTGTACACAACGCGAATAAATATGGGGACATGGGTCCCCCTGTGTAATACCTCTCTAGGGAGTGAACGATGCCAGAGGTAGGCCATTTCATTGGACATTGACCTCTTTCTCCATCATGCCCGACATTATTAGTGAAATCCACTTTTGAGGAATACCTAAAACTGTAAGAGAGTCCTGGATAAAATCCTACCGCACCCTATCATACACCTTTGTGAGGTCTATCTTAATTGACATGAAGCTCTTTCTACCTTGTGCATGTCTCAACACAAAATCAACCTCACTTAGTAGCAGCATATTGTCATTCGTCGATCTTTTAGGCAGAAAATTGCTCTGATAAGGACCTATATATTTTGCAAGAAAGGGACGCAAACGATTAACCAAAACTTTCATGCAGATTTTGTAGCTAACATTTATGAGACTAATCGGCCTAAAAAACGTGATAAAGTCAGCCTATCCTGTCTTTGGTATGAGATAAATTAAAGTACCTAAGGACTCCTTCAGGATCCAAGACCATACCGCACACCGAAGGACCCACTGTTTCCCAACACGACTGGTAGAACCCTGTTGTCATCCTATCCGGTCCTGGAGCCTTGTGAGGCTGCATCTGAAAAAGAGTGACTCTAATTTCCCATTTGACACGTTCTCGCTTAAGGTAGCTAAGCACCCCGGATCAAAACGTCTCAATTGAGGTAATGAGAATATCGGTGCCAAAACTTCATCAATCTAATAAAGAGATTTAAATAAATCCCTTACCCAATTAGTTAAGTTAAATAATTTTATACTTTTTTATTTATTAATTACATATTTATAATTCATTTATTAGGCTCAATATATTTTTTAATTTCTGAAATTATTTATGTTTTCCTAAAAATCAGTAAGTAGCCTAGCATGTTTATTGTTTATATGTTAACTAGGTATAGCCCGTGCCTGAAGGCACTCCAAAAAATAATATTCCAGTTACTTGGTATTGAATATGTAAAAACTGAAAGTATAGATGTTGTGTTATACAGAAGTTATAAAAAATTTTATTATAAAATTCAAATGAACATAAATATGTGTCTAATTTATCAAACAACTAATAAAGAAGTTGAAATACGAAAAAAAAATTAAAAAGAAACAGAATCGAAAATACATATATGATCATTCATCATGTGTGCTTACTTATAATAAACATTATATTAAAACTTCAGGATATACAATATTAGTTGTTGTTTGTTCACCATCGGGAAGAAGTACACTTATGCGATCATAACTCGTACATCTTGATAATGCAACATACAATTGTCCATGACTAAATACTGGTGTTCGCAAATCGATCCCAACGAATTTCACAGATTGACCATGTGATTTATTGATGGTCATGACATAGGCTAAACGCACAGGAAATTGTCTCTTTGTCATCACTAAGGGTATTTCCGAGTCAGAAGACGTCAATGATATTCTTGGAATGAATACCAAATTACCGGATTTATCTCCATTAAATATGCGGGCTTCAATAACACGCGTTGAACATATGACAACCATTAACCGCGTGCCATTACACAATCCATCCTTCGGGGCAATATTCCTTAACAACATGATAGGAGCACCCCACTTTTAATTCCAATTTGAACGGAGGTAACCCACTTGGATTCAGTGAGTTTAAATACTCATTTGGATATCGAGATGTTATCGATTTATCTACTCGGTCCTCTCCAACCATCTTATCAGCTGCTAGATACGTCTTCTGTATTCCAGGAAAAATCTTAAGTGCAAGATTTTTGATCTCACTAACATCATCATTTCTCGCGGACAGTATAGTGCGTTCATTAAGATATCTGTTAGTTACAGTTTCAAGGTCATGCAAGTTAGGATATGTGGTTGATATCAAATTGTTCAAATTTGTGCACTTGCACACTGTGATCTGTCAAAGAGAACGAAACATAAAATATCCCGTGGAAGAGTAGATTTGCAATAGTATTAATGCATAGTGTATGTTTACTACTTTTAAAGTATATGTATATTTGAAGAAATTTTGCTTAAAACCTGAACTAATGGCTCAATTAAAACTTTGTAAGATAAGAAGTGAGCCTTCTATTGTGATGAGGAGAGCAATATAATTACCTAAGACTCACGGTATTTAAATGTTATACATTACAATATTTCAATTGTTCAATAATATTACTGCTAAAATTGTTAGTTTTGGGACTTTTGTATTTTTCTACTCTCTACACTTCTGAGGGAAAACTTACTCACTTTGGGTTTGTGAAAAGGCAATAAAAACCTATATACTTTTTCTTTCAAATCTTCAAAACAAATTTTTAAAAAAAATTACACCTCAAACTTTTGAATGCAACTAATGTATTGCAAATCCTGGAAAATCAAAACCTTAAGAAAGAAATTACAATGCCCTGTATCTAATGTTAGTAAAAAATTACAATGACATATAGGTCAATAACACTAAGTTTCTACTTATTTACAATTAGCTATGAAACTGTCTAACAAAAAACAATAAAAACGTCCAGTATTTTTCCAGGTTGAAGAGCTCATCGGGTTTGTTTTTGCATTTTGGACAAACCTGAAAAGAAACAATACAATCTGTCAATAACACAAAAAGAAAATATTGTAAATAATTGGACCTTGTTCTATGATGCTACGTTTTGAAGAGTAGCAGTAGCCGTTGAGAAAGTTGCTGAATATGCCTCTGTAAATTGAGAAAGTAAGATGACATTAAAAATTTATCAACTAAAGCAGAGCCACTACGCATCCTTTTGCCAGACACGTGATGTGCTAGCCTCACAGTATTAACCTGAACAATAAATATTAAAAAATCAAGAGAACAAAATAGAATATGAAGCCTTATATGACATATGCTAGCCTTTGTAAATGTAATAATTAAGTGTATGAGACTGAGTTAGTGATGGAAGAACCTTATCGCTAACTGGTGTTTCCACTATTCATGGCTCTAAGATTAGAAAAAAAAGATAGAGATAGTATACATTGGATTGGAATAGATGGACAGAAATTAGCATTTGCTCGTTTGTTTGCAATAAGCCCTAAAAAGTGTTAAAAAGTGTCAAGTGTTAAAGCATCATGTTTTGGGTAAAAATGTTAAAGAATAGAATAATCACAACATGGGTTACTGATATTCTCCTAATAACCACTTTGATAACATTTTGTTTTTGCTTCTTCTAAGTCTTCTCATTTTCTAGAAGTAGTTAATTGTTACTATTGATATATATCATTTTCTAGACACGAATAATTGAAGTTGGAAATTTTTCTTATTTTCTGTTGGATCCAAGTTTACAATTGGTTTGTTTTATAATATGCTCCGGTAGTGATGAAGTAAATTATTGGGCAATTTGAAAGGTTAGTCGGAGTATAATGTTGCAGGCTCAGAAAATTAAAGCCTTATTTCAAATTTTATTTATTCCATATATTTTAAAACTTGAAACATGAACTTTTGGATCGACAAATTTGGAGCTTTTATGATAAAGTTTCTGCTTAAATAGAAACTAACACAAAATTTCCCTTGTTTTGTTTATTAGTTGACTTGATACTCGTTTTTGCATCCTAACATAGCTATAAACTTAAAGTATTGGCAACCCATTAATCACAACCAAATAACACGCATCTTACACATTGAGATCATAAAGAATGAAGTAATTTTGAACACTGATTTTACCTTTGTTTGTGATTTTACTGAAGTCGAGGTTCCCAAATGGGGATCCGTTTATATTCCTTCTATCATCACCATTATCAATGCTGTAGGAACACCACTGTGATTATAATTTGATGCTCATAAAAGTGATGAGATTAAATTAAAATTAAGTTTTTAGAGTTTCAACGCTAACAATTAATATTTACCTTAATTTGGGTCTTCGATTGTTGATGGTGGACAATGGTCCCGAGTGGTGGCGGAGGTCTTCTTGTGTTGGAGAGCGGCTAAATGTGTTTTTTTTCAAACGATTATAGAATAGGTAAAATGAAAAAAAAAAAAGATAAGAAACGGTAACAATTAATTTTTACCTAAATTTGGGTCTTCGATGGTTGATGGTGGAGAATGGTCCCGAGTGGTGGCGGAGGTCTTCTTGTTGCAGGAGAGCGGCTAAATGTGTTTTTTTTCAAACGATTATAGAATAGGTAAAATGAAAAAAAAGATAAGAAACAGTAACAATTAATTTTTACCTAAATTTGGGTCTTCGATGGTTGATGGTGGAGAATGGTCCCGAGTGGTGGCGGAGGTCTTCTTGTTGCAGGAGAGCGGCTTGGTGGGTCTTTTTACCTTAATATAGGGCCTTCAATTGTTGATGGTGGAGAATGGTTCGGAGTGGTGGCGGATTGTGCAGGAGAGCGGCTTGTTGGGTTCCTTAATTTGGGCTTTGGGCTCTGCAAATCGCAAGTGGTGGCGGAGGTCTTCTTGTCCAGGAGAGTGGCTTGGTTGGGTAAAAGGTATTTTTTTCAAGCGATTATATGTAAAATAAAAATAAAGGAGAAGAATGAGGGCTTGGTGGGGATTTATGGGTAAAAGGTTTTTTTCCAAGCGATTATATGTAAAATGAAAATAAAGGAGAAGAATAAGGGCTTGGTGGGGATTTATGGGTAAAAGGTTTTTTTTCAAGCGATTATATGTAAAATGAAAATGAAGGAGAAGAATGAGAAAATTATGAGATGAATGGGGGAATTATGAGACAAATAGGGGAATTATGAGATGAATGGGGAAGTTTGAGGATAAATAGGGAGAGTTAGGTTTCATTCTGCTTTATTATATAGATTTGATTTATTTTAAACAAAAATATTTTTAAATTAAATTATTGTCAAAGGTTTTGTTTGATTAAGACTATATTTTAGTATGAGATATGTGATTATAATATTATTTTTGAATCGTAACTGAATTAAAATGCACATGATTTAGTATAATAACATAAAATTGTTTGTTACGTCTTATTTGTATCTTAGTATATAAACTAAATTATGATGTTATATATGATTATATTATTTTGTTCGAAAGTTTAGTGATTTTTTATTGCATATAAATTACTTTCCTCGTGTTTTTATTTTATAAATGATAGATTTTTGGTATATAAGCTGAAATTGTTAAGATTATTTGATAAAGTTGTGATTTTAGTAATTTTTTATCTACAAAATTGTACTCTCTTACCTCTCTTTAACTTCTAGCCCTAGTAAACTTTAATCAATGGAGCTCTTCATTTCCGTCCCCTTATTTTTTTTCTTGGAAATCATCTATATCACATACTTATTTCTATTCTAAACCCTTAGATACATTATTCCTCTTTCTTGTTACCTTATTGGCCTCCATTTAGTTTGATTCCAACTAGATTAGACTTTTGCTTTTCTTGCTCTTATACATACTCTGTTTTGGATTGACACCTCTTTCTCTCATTTCTTAATAACAAAGACTTTTTTCTACTATCACCAGTCGTCTTTCAAATTATCATTTTACTTTCCAAGACAAAATCGCTCTCCTTCAATTTTTGACATATCTCTTCACTTTATTTCCTCCCTTTCCCTTCACAACCCTTCATTCTTAGTTAAATTTTCTCTCAACAAATACATTTCTTCCAACAATGGCTACCAAAGTAATCAATATAATGAAGCTCAAACCAAAATACCAAGAACATGATATCTATATCCATATGAATATGCTTACAACCAAGATACTTTCACTCACAAGATGTAATCCTTTCACAGTCAAAACAGTAGCTAACATATCTTAGGGGCTTAATACAAACATGCACGTTCTTAGTGCAGGTCATAGCTTTTGAATCCAGAGATGACCTTCGGAGCACTTGTCATTTCATGCATTGGTCAATAAATGGTTTAATGATATTGCTTCATGCATGGCACCCAGAAATGGCTATTGAAAAAGTTGACATCTCTTTATCCACTATGTGGCTTCAACTCAAGGACCTCACATGTTGTTGTTATTCCAAAAAAACGCTAAGGACATTGCAAGAAACTTGACTGACATACCCTAGCTTATAACGTTGAGGAAATCAGTAAATTGGCAAGACTTTACGCATTCGAGTTCTTTGGGATGTAAGAAATCCCCTAGTTCAAATCAGCTATGAAAAGCTTTGTAAAATTTGTTTTTTTTATGGTTACATTACTCACATCGCCAGAGATTGTGTCGTATTCAAATAGGAAGCTTACATCCTTGGCCTAACTGAAGTAATCTAGTTTTAACCCAAATGACCCATCACGTTGCTTGTAAAATTTAGCGTCATCCCCAAGCCCAATATTCTTTGCCGTCCTACGTTAATCATCCATAGTCATGGACCAATGATGACAATTATAGAAATTTATGTAATGGTCATCGTTATGCATATTTATGAATCCATATAGGTGAAACACTAAACAATGTACAAAAATGATGTTAAACAAATACTAACTCCAGAATAGAATTTTTTTAAAATAACGTCATTTTTTTGGTTGGAAATAGTGATTTTGTTCATGATACAAACATTACACGAAAAGATAAATATCACAACAGCCGATAAAAATAAGAAGAGACTGGAAATAAATAACAACATAACATTAAACAATGTACTATATCTTTAGTAAACTACTATTTGTATCAGATGTGGAGTCATACAAATAAGCATAATCAGTATACACTCAAATAATGCATGCCAGTACAATACAAAAAACATCATAATAATGCTTTTGATCAATATTGAATATAGAATATATGAAAACGAGTTAGTATTACTACATAATCCACTAGCTACTATACATTTGATATACATGCAATGATGCAACAAGAAATTATTAAAAAGATCACCCACTAAAGATCAAAACACTACAATATAGGATCTTAAGTAAAATCTCAAAAACTCAAATTTTACTTAATAAACAACATATATTCTTATTAAATAACTTTTCCACTTACCTAATAGATTGTTAGGTGGTTCTTCAGTCGTAAATTGAGAAAATCAACAATTTTTATGTCTTGATCAGCCACTAGCTTGTTTGAAGTTTCCTCATCCATTTTGGAGTGAAAATGTGTAAAATTAGATAGGAAAAACTATAATAATAATAATAATAATAATAATAATAATAATAATAATAATAATAATAACAACAACAACAATAATAATATGATTAAGTATTGTTCAGGAATTTAGTATTTCTTTACTAGATTTTAAGAATAGGCTTTTCATATTCTATGATTTTGTTCTTGACTAAATCTTTGATTCTCGTGTTTATTTACATTTTTAGTTTTTTTAATATCCTGGTTTAAGAATACCAGTCTTGCCCCTCGAATTGGAGGGAAACAACATCCATGTGCGTGTCAAGTGGCACTTAACATATGAATTGACCGTGGATACTAACAAAATCTCTTTTTTGAAAAGTTAGGTACCACATTGGCCCTTTTCATACTCTAGATACCCATATATCTAACCATGAATTCCTTGAATTACAATAATTAGTAGGACCATACGAACGAAAATTCAAGTTATGTGATGCAGACCACCTATTTGATCATCAAACCATTACCCAATATAATACAAGTAAAATTTGACAAGAGATACACCAACCATCTAAGTGTGTCAATTAATTAACAAATCATAAATTTAAACACCTATTTGCCCATCATTCAAATAAATTTTTAATTAATCCATTAGGAACAAACTTTTTTTTTACTTATAGATATATAAGTCTAGTAACAAATTGTCTCAAAATCTTATATTTTCTCTGTTTTAGAAATAATAGCTATTTATTAAAATAATATTCCAAAAAATTATCCACTTAAGATTTCAATACATTTTTTCTATTTTTTCACTATTACCTTTATTAAAACATTAAAATTTATATTTCTAACACATTTAAAATATCAAGACACTTTATGAGGAATATTTTTATAATGGCGAATGCAATACTATGTTTTTCTAATATGTATAAAAAGTTAAGTGGACATTATTTATGGAACAGAGAGAATCTATATTATATTTCAGAGATTTTTCTACGGTCCAGATTTACCCACATAAGTGGTGGCCAGGATTAAATCTGGCTAAACATAAGTGGTGGCCAGGATCTAATCTGGCTAAACATAAGTGGTGACCAGGATTGATTCTGGCCCCACTTATTGATTTTTTTTGAACCTGGGTTAGATTCTTGTCAACGGAAGTCATTTTAGCTTTAGTGTCTTCAGACACGGGTTTTACCTAGTAGTTCAATATTCTTAAATTAGTGAAACAATATTAATCTTTTATCGAGATATAACTTATGTTTTAGGTAGGACCAGTCCTGAGGGTAGGTCGATGAGACACATTTTTGAGCTCCCAATTTTTTGATGTTTAAAGACCCTCAGTTTGTAATTTCTTTTACATAAAAAAGACTTATTTTGTAAATTCATTTTGGATTTATGTCAAAATTAGTCTTTCTTGTACATGCCCTGGCCCTAAGACACACCAATGACTTGTTTGACAAAGGGTTAATTATTTTGTAAGGCCTATGGCCAGTTGGGTTTCTTTTTTAAAGCCCAACCTGTAACTAGTAGTTACATGAGTAACTAAAGAAGCTGAAAATACCAAAACACCCCCCACTCCTTTATACCCATATAGAAAACAACAAAAACCAAAATCCTCCCCCTATTAAGAAGCTGGACAAACCCAGAAACCCCACTCTGTGTCTTCTCTCTCTCGTACAAACCCAAAAACCACCCCCTCACCACTGTACCCTTCCCACCCACCTTCTCCTTCTCACATCCATTAACCACCAACAACACCACCACCAACAGCTCTTGATTCGCTACCACCACCACCTGCTCCTCTCTCTCTCTCTGCCCCACCCCCAAACCATTCACTACCTGCACAGGAGAAGCGGCGCTGTCACCACCACAAACAGCTCCTAATTCGCGTGTTGCAGAAGAAGCATCACCACCGCGTGTTGCAGAGGAAGCACCACCACCGCCGAGATCGACTTTCATCCCCGATCTGCACAACCACCACGAGTCAGACGAGTCAAAACCGCCATCCCACCACCGCCGAGATCGACCTTCATCCCCGTTTCTGTTCCCAGAACTGCGCCACCGTGCTCGAGATCTGCACCACCGCCGCATCAGGAACTGCGCCACCGTGTTCTAGAGATGAACCCTACCGCCGTCTATCCTCTTTGCTGCTTACCATGGCTTCATCACCATCTTCCCCGATCTGAACAAAACCGCGCTGCGTCACACGAAAAACGTTGAGCGTTGTTGGGCCAGCTTCGCACCAGGACTACCCAAAGCACACCATGGGTACGGCCCGTTGAAGTCCAGTCACACTGTGGGCCAGCCCCATCAAGGCAAAGACGGGGTTACAAAGCACGGCATGGTATGGCCCGTTGAAGTCCATTCACACTGTGGGCCAGCCACATCAAGGCAAAAGACGGGGTTACAAAGCGCACCATGGGTACGGCACTGTGGGCCAGCCCCATCAAGGCAAAAAACGGGGTTACAGAGACGTGAAGATGAATTAGATTTTGTTTTGTTTGTTGTTTTTGCTCTTGATTGTTCTTGTAAAAACTAAGAAACTGTTTTGTTTTGTTTTGTTTGTGTGGTATTTTGATAATTTGTTTTGTTTGATCCAGATCATATTCTTGTTGAGAGTTCATAATATTTCTAATTTCTATATCATTTGAATACATTTTGTATATTGTTTATTTTACTTTTTGTTTTTGTTCATTAAGGGTATGGACCTCTATTGTCTTTGTTCATTATGGGTACGGCCCTCCTCCCGTTTTGTTCGTTATGGGGCTAGCCGTCCTTGTAGTTGTACTTTATAAAAAAAAACTACTAAAAAACATAGCACCCTAGACTGTGTCGTGGGTACAGCCCGTTCAATCCTCGTGGGTTTGTACCTCATGCTGGACTAGATAGGGGTAAAATAGTAATAGCTCTTCCATCAAAAAGTAACTAAAAGCCTTAAAAAGAAGGTTTTTTTAGTTTGGACTTTAAATATAAAGATGCTAAAAATGAGGCTCTAATAAATATTTTCTTCTTTGACAAAAGAAAAAAAGTCTCGTTGTAGGTAATCTACGGTGATAGGGGTTTAAAATTTTATGAAAGACAATTTTCCTGTAATTAAAATTAATGGTAACCATCCTTAAACATTTTTTACCATTCATGTTTCAATTATCATGATATTTAAGGGACCCTATCGCATGGGTCTCCCCATTCTTTGAGAAAGCATTTGTGGACATAAACTTGTTCACGACCGCTTGGAATTGTACTCACGACCGCTTGGAATATTTGGAAAGAAAGAATGAAAGGGTTCTTTGAAAAGAAAGAATGGGCGGTCAAAAATATAACAACCAACACAAACCGTGTGATCGAAAAATTATTCGAGAATAAAAAGAGGAATGTGGGAAATAAGAAAGAAGGAAGATGCAGTTACTTTAATAGTGAAAGAAACTTATCAGCAGAGAACTCTAATGAAATGACCTGGTACAGTGACGCATCTTTCACTAAAGAGTGGGAACCAGCGGCGATCGCAGCGATTGGTGTTAACTCACAAGGATGGGTCTCACAAAGGAAAGGTACTAGGTGTAGGGTCAAATCTTGTATCGAAGGGGAGGCATGGGCCTTGCTTTTGGCACTTAGAACTGCAGGTGCTAACAGATTCCAGAGTAGCTTGTTCTACTCTGATAACCTTGAACTTGTTCAAGGCATTAATAATAAAAAGGGACTTCACTGGAGTCTCAATCCCATTGCGGATGAAATCAAGGGTTGGATGAATGAATTTCCGCTATGGAAAATTTCATATACTAGGAGAGAGAATAATCTAATTGCAGACGCCCTTGCAAAGTGCGTGAGGAAGAACATCAACTTAAGTGGATGGAAAGATTTCTCAGTGACTGAATCTTCTAATTTCTTATGTAAAATCGCTTGTAATATGTAATTTCATTTCTTTGACAAAAAAAAAAAAAAAGACATAAACTTGTTCAGTTGCGTGTTCAACTTCCTAAAGTTGTTAACACGAACCTTATTCGGCATGCAGAAACTAAGACAAGTACAATGAGAATGTCTTCACTTTACTGTGACTACTTTCTTTGTTTAGATTTTTTAGATTTCAGTCCATGTGCTTCACCACTGCATCCTTTTTGCCTTCTTGGTGTCTAATATTCTTAGAGTTAAATATTTTTATAGAGTTACACATTCAGTTGAATAAGTAGAAGTTGAATGAGTAGAATTGCTTGTAAGGCTAAGTCCAATCTTAATAAAACTTTTTCATTTCATTTAATTTATTGATTTTTAAATTTTCATTACTAATTTTATTGATTTGATATCTTTTAATTTTTTATAATAATATTTAAAATAAATATTATAATATTAATCTATAAATTATTATTAACTATAATTATTTTACACATGTTCCATCTTCTTAAATGGATTACAATTTTTAAATTAACTGTATATTTAATCATAAATATATTAATTATATATTATCAAGGCATATTATATGCTTCACTTTTTTTAGAATAATGCGTTACATTTGAAGAGAAAAAAAAAGACTATAAAGAAAGTGAACAATAAAGAGTGAATCAGTAAATAGAGAGAAATAAGTTGGTGATAAAAAATAAATAAATAATAGAAAAGAAAGATAGGGAGTCATATGAAACTAGCCACATGTGGCTCAAAAATCTCAATTGGGTTCCCTATTGTGTATAAGAGTTGGAGTACTTTTCTTTAGAAATCAACTCCCAATTGTGAGTAAAAGCCACAATATGGAGGCTATTGGAGTTAGCCTAACAATTAAGGTTCGTTGGAATTGTTTTTTAAAATAATTATTTAATTTAGATCTATACAAAAATATTTTAAACTTTAAAACTATTTTTAACAAAAATATATACTTTAATAATTATTTAAAATGATTTTAGATATCTAAATATTATTTAATATAATCTCATAAATAATTTAATTTTAATCAAAAAACATTTTTAACTCTAAAATAATCAAATTCTAAACAGACTTTAAATCAATCTCTAATTATAGGACAAAAAAAAGCTCCTTAGGTTACCGTGAGTTTTTGTTTTCATATGTTGAACATTATCCCCCGGCTTCCTTTTCTTTTTGTATGAAACTAGAGATATTCTTTTTTATCAGCGAAACAAGTAATCAATTGTTAATTACATCCTTCTTTAAATAGGAGAGGCGGCTTTTGGATTTTAACACATTTATTTAACTTCTTCCTTTAGTCAGTAAGTAAATTGAATTATTATTCCTTAATTGTAATTCGATGTCTAAAACTACACTGTATACAGACACTAGAAACATAAATTAGGCGGAAATCTTATGTTGTTGCAAACCATAACATACTATACTGCTCTTTTTCTATACAACATACATCATTATTATCCTTTTGTTAGTACATTCGTGAAGATGGGTAGCAAATGCACCTTTTCTACAAAAAGGAAGAGCAACCAAATTTCTTTTAACAAGTCAGGGACATGACATATCTACTCAAGTGGTTCACTTTTCATGTGCAATGTTGGATTATGTTTAATGAAATTTAATCATATTTATGATGTAAAAATATAGCTGATAAAGTTTCACTTGATAATTCAGTGATTATAGTATTCAATCAAGACTATTATTAATGACGTTAACCAATATAATTGAATATAAAATATATAGAAAAATACAAATGTCGTGACAAAAGGTTAAAATGAACAAGAGAATTGCTATATATCACCCCTATTTGCTTCATCTTTATTTCACATCCTATGTGTTACTTTATGTGCCACTAAACAAAAAAGAGAGAAAACAAATAAATAGGAGAAAAAACATTTTAATTGGCGCTCAAAATCTCCATATAAGAGATGATATAGAGGTGAAGCAAAAAAGTGTGATATATATCTTTACTCAATGAACAAATATCTTTTTTTTTTTTTCTTTTTTTTTTTCTTTTTTTTTTTTCTTTTTTTTTTCCTTTCAAATAACCTTCCAACGTGTGAGTTGTCATTAGTTGAGAAAACAAAACAGGTATTAATTATAATAGATTTTTGATCATTTATCAATCCGTATTTTATGATATTTAATATTTTATTCAAAAACTAGGTATTACCCGTACCTTAAGGCACTATGAAAAATAAAACTTTTGCTATTTATTTGCTAATCGTCCATAATCATGTTCAATATACAATTAAACATATATGAACAGAGGACTAGAAAGATGCATTAATATAATAATTAACATCAACAAAATTAACAGTCTTAGCATCTTTTACATTATTCCTTAACCTAATTGAATAGCAAGATATTTTACATTGTTAAAGTAATCGATCGTAATATAGTAATATCACAAACCATACTGAATACCAATCAAGAAACTTGATTTTTTTAGATTTTTATTATCGCCTTCATCAATGAATAATCTTAGAATTGATCGGGTCCACCCCGTGCAAGACCTACGCAAATTAAATAACAGACAATCACGAACATAAATAGTAATCTCCTTTCATTATAAAATTATACTAATCGTCATTTAAGAGACAATAAAAAACTAGATAAATCACCTTGTTACAACAACAAATAAACTGATTAACACCAACGATAATATCGAGCCTTTGAAATACGAGTTTCAAACCTATTGCTGGTGAAATATATGATGACTATATCTCATTGGTGGTCTTAGTTTGGTTATATTTTAAAAATTATATCTTATAAATTTAAAATAGTTGTACTTTCTAAATCCAAAAAAGATAAACTTAGTTATCAAAATACAAAACTTTTATTAATCTTTTATTAATTATTATTATATCTGCTATCCATTTCTTTGGTTTCTCAAAGATTTAAAAAAGAAAAAATAGAAGCTTGTCTTAGATGGGTCTGGATTAGACTTTGCCAAAATCTGTAGCTTTTGATCCCATGTACACCCTTACTTGGCGATACCAGGTTCACGCCCAGCTTTAAGCTTGTCAATAATCCATAATCAAACCTTTATATTGATAATGCATAACTAAAAAGAAGAAACAGTCTATTGACCTTCACATCACACGGCGAATAATATGGTGTGAATAGCCGATTTCCATTAATAGTTGAGTTAGCCATATACAAAATTTCTTATTATTGTTTAATAAATGAACAGAAAATGGAAAATGTTTTGAGTTTACATAAAACCATACATTAAAAAAAAGATGAAATGATGACCAATCAATCAGCTATTCCAAAAAATGAATAACACTTGTTTTCTTGAAGCAACAACCCTATGAAACGAAAGAAAGATAATATTAAAGGGGTTAATATAGAATAATCGCATATATCCTCCTTCACAATATCCTAAGATAATACACATATAACAACCCTGAAATCAATAATAATGCAATTAATTTGTGAATAGAAAAAAGAAATAGTTTATATCGTCAGATTAATATAATACACGGTCATAAAATTTTGTTATATATAGCTTACAAAGTATAGAGATTAACCCTCAGTCAATGGAATTACAGAATAAGTTAAACTTACGATGACTATACTTATATGACTTGAACAAAATTCAATTAAAAATGTTGTGAAGAGTTTGAATCTTTTACATTAAAAACATAAACAAATAAAGTGGTACTTGAGTAACATCGTTGGAGAAATATGATGACAGCTGTTAGGGTATGAATCAGGCAAAGGAACGGCTGGGGACTATAGGTGATAGAAGGTTAACCCACGCCAAATGAATATTTACTGCAAAATAATTAAAAAATGCTATCTAAGACCAAATTGCTCACCCCAACCGTCACCACAAATCACGGGACATGTGCATTTCTAAAACCACACACTGAATAAGAAATAGAAATCTTGTTAATTCATTAAACTTCCTCATACTGAATGAATAATAAATATATGTACTTGTGTAAAGAATTGAAGGGTCTTATGAGAACACCACGTATCAAAAAATACGTAAATTGACCGTAAAAGTCAAATTTTTTGATCAAATCAGCCAAAATATGATTCGCTACTATTACTCGAACTATTGAATTTCAGATCAAAGCTAAATTAAGTAAAAGCAATATAATCAAATTCAAGAGCAAAATTGTTTCTATATCACAATCAATTTAATAATTAAAAGATAGATAAATTAATTTTAAAAAATCTATAAAACACACTTGCCCAGTTCAAGAATAAGTAGCCCTTCAATCCATGATTTATGTTTAACTAACCAGTCAACAAACGCAAAGGTCCGGGCCATTATCAAAATGGCAGCTGGAAAAAAGAAAACTCTCGAACCACCAATTCTTAAACCAGAGAAAATATATGTAGAGGTAAAAACATAATCTATATCAAGTACATATTGAGGCTAACCTTATTGATAACAATCTTACACATCAACATTAAAAATATTTTGGATTACATAATTTATAAAAATAAAAGATGTTTAATATGTAGAATTAGCTAAAGCAAAAAGTGGTAGGATAACAGTAAATTGATGGTTAAAATTTGAAGGTACAATAAATAAAAATTTCGACTAACCATTCCAGAAAATTGGCGTATTATCTCGACAACCTCTCGATCAATCGCCTTATTTTATTCATCTGCAAACACCTAAAGAGAAATTAACTAAATCAATTATAAAATGAAAATATAAAATATATGTATAATTTGATAATAAATGCAGAAAAAATGAATAAAACAACAAACCGGAAGAGGTGTCATTAGGGTCAGCAAAAAGTGAGGATGGAGAGAAGAGTGCACTCCCCATCCTATTTGTTTTGCTTTATTTTCTACCTGTGAACGACTATGAAAATGGATGTATTTAAAAAGTATTGGGATTTTTGCTGAGGCCCTTCTATCGATAGACCAAAAAACTCAGAACCTGAGAGTTAGGCTAGTAGAGCTATCGAGGAAATGCATTGGACCATAAATGAATTCTTCGTCGGGTATATTAAGTTATATTTGAACTTAAAAGGCAAGATTTCTCCACACATATTCTACTAAGTGTGGCAAAATGGGAGCAACGATCTTCACAAATACAAAATAGCTGTCTGGCTGGCAATTCCCTGTAAAACTTGTACCACCCCTATAAATAAATACATCAGTTGATATTTTATACTTTGTTGAATAAAATTAATAGGACTCCCAATGCCGCAAAATCACTGCATAAATACATCATTTTATACTTTGTTGATATTTTATACTTTGTTGAATAAATACATCAGTTGATAAATACATCATTTTATATTTTATACATCAGTTGATATTTTATACTGAGTGTTTTGAAACCATAAAAGTTATAGTTGATTAAAGAGTATTAGCGCAAAATCACTAAGTAGTAATACAATCAGTAAGCGTTCCCTAGCAAAAGAATTGAGTGGACGAAACTTCATAAAATCAAAGATACTCGAAACTTCATGAACAGATCAGCGAATCTTCATAAATTCGAAGCTACGGATTTTCACGGTTGATGCTCAAAACCTTCATGGCTGCGATGTTTTTTTTTTTTTTTTGATGACGAGGGTTCCCGGCCTTACACCCGACTAGTCCCCCGGGAGATATGACTGCCTCCCCAACCATACCTCCAGGCAATCAGAACCCTGTACCTCTCACTTGAGAGACAGAGCCCTGGCCAGATGAGCTAGCTCACCTGGTTGCTGCGATGTTTCATTTCTACGGACTTCATGGCTGCCAAATTTCATTAACTCGAAACTACATAAGTTTGAACACGGAAATATTTAAACAATCACTGTTTGTGCTTGAATCGTTAGAGAAAAGAGAGGAGAGAGAAATCCATGAGAGTGGAAATGTAATGTGTAATAAAAATATATTTTTTGGCTTATTTATACCCTTAGGAGTATTTTTTACCTATAAGATTTTAAAACCTCATTTGGAGAAAAATATATTCACATTCTCTATTAGACACAAAGATGGTCTCCAAGATCCCATAGGTAGTTCACCCTTATTTTATATATAAACTGTCATTACCTAAAAGTACAACATAATCTCGTAAAATTCAAATTTTCATTGTATTTTATCGTTATTTAGTATTATTCCTGAAAAATATTGTTATATTTATTTGTAAAATGTAAATTTATATCTATTATACTCCTATTACGCTTAATTAAAACTATTTTTTAATATTTTTTGATTTCTTTAATATTTAATATGTATATACACCAATATTTATGTTAATTTATGTACACTTCATTCCTATTATATACAATATAAAACTATATAATTTAAATCACAAAATTCACCTGGAATCAATATTAGTTGCATATCTTTTTCTCTTCTACGTACGGTCCAATCATTTCTCTTACACATGACCAACATTATTGCACACCACTACCATCACATGATTAAAGGACAACCATTATATCAACATAGGTTCATCGTTAGATCACTAGATGAAGTTTTAATCTATAACTGTAATAATCAGTTACATGTTACAGGTTACCTATTGTGATCTCATGAAAATTTTGTTGAAATTTGAAAATATGTTCTTATATGTTATTTTTTTTTTTGAATATTTGTATATATTTTATATGTAAATTTCACAAGTAGTTGAATATCTCATTTTATGTGTGTAACAGAATACCTATTGTGATCCTGAGATGCGAAGTCTTTGGAAGAATATTTGGAGCTTAAAGACATCTCAAAAAATCCGGATCTTCATGTGGAGGGCGGTACTTGAGAGGATCGCTACGCGAGGGAATCTAGTTAAGAGAGGTATGGATGTCCCCGAAGTTTGTCCTTTATGTGGTATAGAAGTTGAGTGCGCGATTCATTTATTTCGCTATTGTGTAAAAACGAGAGGGATTTGGACAATAATTCGAAGTGAGGTGACTGAATTCGGCTTGAAGGAAGAATGTGGGGCCTCGAATGCGGTGGGGGATATGGGAACTGAGGATCAGTGGCTTAATAAGGGTACCTCGGAAGGAGGGTGGCCTCTTCAGACGAACTCTAGCTTATTGCAAAATGAATCCCTGGACGAAGTTATTGCAGCGACAGGGGCTTCTAGTTCGCTGCAGAATTCCGGTAGCAGACCTGTGACTCCACTGATATGGTTTGAAGGGAGGGAGGCGCATAGACAACTTGATGGTGAGGTGAGGAATGCTGTTTTGGCGGATATACAACAGCTCCAGCAGGTTCGTGGGTCTGATCCGTGTTCAAGGCAGCAGCCTAGTAGGGATATTCGGGATGGGGGGGTGGTTTTGCAATCTAACTTTCACTATTTGCAGTACAGGTCCCTAATTGAAGAAGGAGCAGCATCCAGAACTTTGCATCAGAAGCGGACTGAAAACACCAGACTAGATCAGCTACTATACGGGACTGATCATAGAGAGATGCAGCGTTATGTCGCTGGCGTGGAGGAGGGAGGTACATCGTGGACCAATCAACAAGAACAACAGGCTCGTGGGACAAATCAGACATCCGAGACTGGGAACAGCAGCGAACTATTAGGCAGTACTTCGGAAGTGATAACGGATCGAGCATGGTGGATCAAAAATGTTTCGACTAACATGTTATACGCCGGAGTTAATTGGAGTGTCTTCTTTGGGGTCCTTATTGATACGATTTGGAAGCAACGAAACCAGGTTGTCTTTAACGGGGAAGCATTTCCTACGGAGGCGGTGATAGTAAAAAAAGCAAAGCGCTTAGCTACGATGACTACTCGAGTGTGGAGACAACTCCCTGGTATGGTTAGTTCGAAGGAAAATAGGGTTGCTTTGGTCGGTTGGACGAAGCCCACCACAGGAGTCAAACTTAATACGGACGGTAGTTATAATATGTGGAAAAAAATAGGAGGTGGGGGCGGAGTTATTAGAGACAGAAATGGCGATTGGATTAGTGGTTTTAGCATGAAGATTTATAATGACTCTCCAGTTATTGTAGAGTTAATTGCATTGTATGAGGGATTGAAAATGGTAGAGCAATTGGGTTTTCAAGAGGTGGTCGTTGAGGTTGATTCGAGAGAGGCAATGAAGTTAATTGAGAGCGCAGTAGATGGCAGAGGACCTGGAGCGCAGTGGATTAGACGAATCCGATCGAGCCTGGATAAGAACGGGGGGTTTAACATTAGGAGCATCTATAGAGAGGCTAATACGTGTGCAGATTGGCTGGCAAAATCAAGTTGGAAGAAGATGGAAGAGGTGGTGTCTTTGAGGGATCCTCCAGATGGTATCTGGAGTCTCCTCACTAAGGATCGATTGGGATATAAGAGTCCGCGAGTAATTTATGATCCCGAGTTATTTAATTATGTAATAGATTAGAGCTTTTTCTTGTTCTTTACTATGATCCTTAGGATCTCCGATGTAATCAAAAAAAAAACATAGAATTTGTATTGTTTTTTTATGATTCGATTGTTTTATATAGTTATACTTCCATTGGTTTATACTTTTGACTAAATAATATAAGATTGTGATATTAGCGAAATTAAAATTTTTAAAACTTAAAGATAAAAAAATAGAGATATTCTGAAAATTCCGAAATTCTAAATAATTTCAAGTCTTCCAAAATTAAAATTAAATTTCGAATCCATTTTTTTAAAACTGGAATTTGATTAAATTTTTCTATTTCGAAAAACAGTTGAAATTTTTTGAACAACACCTTTTTAGATCCGACCCAACCGATTTTCACCCTAGAATATTACAGCCGCGGATTAACTACGCATAAAGCACAACCGTCGTTGATCTGGGTTTGTTAAATAATTTTGAAAACTCATGGTTAATAGATGCAGATTTTGTTATAATATTTTATGGGAAAATGCCCAATTAAATCATGGATCATATTGTCTATGCTCAAATGTTGACAGGTGATTAATTCTTCCCAAATAAATTAGGTTGTTTTCCATTTAAATCAAATTCCTATTGTACAATTACATTGGTACCCTTCTAGTCAAAGACTTCATTTAGTTGTCAAAGTCAGCATTTTTTTTATTTCTCTCGGCCGCCGGCCATAAATACCATTTTCCTTCATTAAGTCTAAACCCATTTCCTTCATTAAGTCTAAACCCATTTCCTTCATTAATTCTAAACCCATTTCCTTACAATGAAGATTTTCCACATTAATATACTTTTCTTCATTAATTCATCATTAGTGACTCCATTAGTTTCCAATTGAAGTATATATTATTTCCAATTGAAGAAGATTCACTCCATTAATACGATAATTCTGTAATTTTGTTCGCCGTCTTCGTCATCTTGTCGCAGAGGATAATTCTTCTTCAATTTTTAGTTTTTTTTATTCTGCAACTTCGTTCGCTTTCTTCAATTCCCCAGGTTTGTTCTTCTCTATCTTCAGTTTTTCTGTTTCTTCAATATTTCTACAATTCATGAATTTGACGAATTGTTAGGGTCCTGTGTTAAGTGTTGATAGTTTTTGCATATTTTAATATATTTAGGTGTTTGATTGGACATTTTATGTGTTTTTTTCTTTATTCATGTTTGATTCTTACCTGCGCTGCAATTTTTTGATCATGATTGTTTATTCATTGTCTGCGCTACAATTTTTTTTTGATTTTTTTATTCTTACCTGAGTTTCTAGAGTTAGTTGCGAGTTCCTTCTCTAGGTTTAGTGTTACCTAGCTTCAATCCTTCAATGTTTCTTCAGTTTATAGATGAGACGAATTGGTGTTTGATTTTTGTGGTTTTTGGTGTGGTTTATTCATAGATGGGATTATTCATGTTCTGTGTTTTTTGTTTTCAGGCTTTGTATTATGGCATCAAATCCTATTGTTATATTTAAATATGGTGATCAACTTGCTCTGTATCCCTTTGACTTTTTCGATTCATTCCAGTAGATCAAGGATTATGTTATTGGTCGGTGGATAGATTTGAGAGTTTGCTTGTTAGAATACAGGTACACTTTTGGCAATCAAAAGTCTTGTTTAATACTTGGTGAAGCTGATTTTGCTACTATTGTATGATTATTTCATCATAATTTGTGAACTCCATTGAGTAACCTTCTTATTGAGATTAGTGTTATGATGATTTTAAAAAAAATTAACCCTCTTCAAACGATCAATTTGTTGTTGTGCAGAAACTATTCATACTGATTGAAAATAGAGATGGGACAAACCAGATATGGGACAAATCCCATCTTAATTTTTTACGTCGGGAAACAACACATCACCATCTCTAACACATTATATCTTTAATTAGTTTTACAATAGCGATAGGACAAATCTCATCTTAGTTATACAATAGAGATGGGACAAATCCCATCTCAATATTAGAATGAAGATGAAACAAAATCATCCTAATCTTAAAATTAGAGATGGGACAAAATCCTATTTAAAAAAAAATTGAAAAATCAAAATAAAAAAAATTAAATAAAAAAAATAAAAAAAATCATGGACGTAGATATTGTTTTGTCTCATCTAAAAATATATTTTTTTAATTTTTTTAATTTTTTTAGAATTAGTTATGATGATTTTTAAAAAAATTCCCGGACGTATGCGTACGATAAATTAGTAGTAGGTGAATTTTCACATCTATGATAATGTTTGATTTAAATGGGAATATATATTTGATTAAAGACAACAACTAGAATAAGGGTATTATTGTAATCTTTTCATCTAAATTAAGGTGTAATCTAAATGGGAAGTTGGTTTGTTATTTTGATTTAAAAGGGAATTAACCCATATTTTATAATGAATATGGATGTAATTATATCAGTTTTTTGAATAAAAGTCCATTTTATATAAATATTATATTTAATTTTAAATCTTTTCTCATTATTATAAAAAAAAAAATTTACCCTTTAGCACTAAATTATTCCACAAAAGAATTCGCTAATTTTATTTGAGCATTGATCATAAGGTTTTATAATAGGGCTTAATAAATTGAAATAATAGGATGGTTGTTCACCGGCCATCTTTATTAAGTCCCATTAACCCCTTAGAGTTCAATATCCATTATTGGAGTAGTACTTATGTTTGGGGCACCGTATATTAATTAAAATTAATAATTAACACTATAATTAGGGTCCACAATACGACAAACTTTAATTGAATATTTCAAAGTCAATATTCATACAAATGGTAGTTTATCGGGTGACTTAAATATTGCGTCGCAATACTCTAAAGAATGGCCCATGTATTGTTTAGTTGATCTTAGACTTTACATTTTTCTGGTGGGGGCTCACCTTTTTTTTCAAGCTTCAACAACCAATATCTTCCACTATTATAGAAATTGAAAAGTATAGATGGTATGATTAAGGTGTTGTATATAAATTTCCTACCCATATCTCTTTTAAAGACCAAAAAATGGAAATAATAAGTTTGGTAAATGGTCCAAATTTTCTATTTCAATACATTAGACAGCCATCTGGTAATTGGTCCATTTTCTAGCACATATAACATGTTAGTTATTTTATTTATTAATTTTAAATTAACTTTCACCCTTTTGTACAAAATTCAAGATATTAACATAGATTTATAGAACTTCAATATATTTCTCGTTAAAAATAAAGTAAAAGGTTTTATATTTTTTTTCTAACTTTTTTGATACGTGGATGATCCAGGTGAATTTAACTACACTACAACTAATCTTACGAGAATATACACGTCTTCTCCATGTATAATACATACATTTAGGGAGGGGTTCGAGCCTTGTACCTTTCACTTTACACTCGTTAGGAAAGAGATTCGAACTATGCATCTCTCCTGAAAAAATAGAAAGACCAGTTGAACTAACCAAACTAGTTATATTTATTCCTCTTAATTAGGCTAATTTCTATTGTAAAAAAAAGGCTAATTTCTCTTGTTCGGATTTTATTCATTTGCTAATGGAAATGCTCTCTTGTATAAGCATAGGTCGAGAGTTGCTTTGGCTTTCTTTCGGTACGTGGGTGGTTTAAGCTGGCTTACACGCACCACGAGTAATCCCGCAGAATTATACAAGCTTTTTTTATGTCTCTTTATATATATTTCGGGTAAATCAGATTTAGATTATCATGTTCAAAGAAAGGTTTGCACCACTTTAACTTTTTTTATTTAGGTGCGACGTTTCTAACATATTGGTAAAAGAAATCCATATATATTAAAAATTTAAAAATGCAACTTAAAATTTTGTAGCATTCAAATTTATATACTAGGCTAAAGGAGGAACGTAACTTAACAAATGTAACGTTTTAGATTGATATGTGTGAAAGAATAGATGTGAAATATATAAACTTTTTCCTATTTAAATGTGCAATGCATATAATAAAGAATAATAATATAAATTTATACTATTGTTATATTAATAACCACCAGTTTTACAAGAGAAAAATGGTTTCCGGAAAACAAAAACAAATGGAAAAAGGTTTTGAAATAGACTAACTATTACAAGAAATCGAAATGCGATTACAACAACCGGATAACAATTACACGGAAAAAACGATTACAAAAATCGAGTTAACAATTACACGGAAACGGAAATAACAAAGCACTTACACGGAAAAGGAAAAACAAAGCGTCACCGTTGTTAAAAGATATTCCGGCGTGACCGGTATCTCTAACAGAGAATTACAACGGAAAATATAGAGAGTGGAGTGAGGCAGAGTGTTTTTCTTTAGTGTTATTTTCGTAGCTTCTGAGAGTGGAGTGAGTGCTCCTTATATAGGGGAGTGGAGAGGAGGACTCAAGCCTTCAGAAACGTCCCCATTAAGGCCCACGATTTCCTCCCGAAATTGGCTTAATTGGGTTGACGTTTTGATTGTCTTGTAACCCCCACGTTTTGATTTGATTGATTTCCTGTAACAGCTTAGTTGACCCACGTGTTTGACTTGACTAAGTAACAGCTGGGATATTCTTTCATCTTAACGTGTGCGAGATTCGTGGAGCTTTGTCTCTACGTTTAAGTTGAGTAGTCAACCCTCCACACTATAAGAGCTGGTACAAAATCCATTTCATTTTTCATTTTTTGACTCCCCAAACTCCCCAAACTCCCCACGAACCACGAACCACGAACCACGACCCACGCTCCACGCCTCACGCCGTCGCCGTCGCCGGTGCCGGGCCGGGCCGGGCGGGTGGGTGGTGGTGGTGGTGGTGGTGCGCGCGTGTGGGCTAGATCAATGCCTTGCCATGTGCATGGGTATTGGCCATTTGGACTTTGATGATATCCCAATCTATAAAAGGAGGCCAAAGGCCTTTATCCCTTCCGATGTGGGAGAATCAAAAAAGTCTTTTTGACTTCAAATTTTCCAACAATCCCCCACACATTTGAATGTCAACAAAAGGTTTAGCGAGAAGGTTCCAGAAAGAAGAATAGGTGAATTGTACTTAAGTGTCAATATCTTGCGATTTGAATTGACACGTAGTGAAGTGAGGCAACCACCGAATTCCGTTTAGAGTGAACTTACTCTTGAACTTTAACGGTTATCGATCGAGACCCTCACAGCACATACTCAACCCATTTCAAGGTTATGGTTCCCTCTAACATTACCTTTTGGTTCATCAAGTCCTTCACTAAGGACCACCCTTTAAGGGCTATGAACTAGGTGGATTTATTCATTTGAGAGTGGTGTAAGGACGTCTCCTCAACACTCTACCATAAATAATTGGGTTTCAAAGTTAACCTTGAATTCATCAAGTCCTTCTCAAAAGGACCACCATAAAGGCTATGAATTCAAATGTGAGTTTCAACACTCGGTACGCCTTTTTTTCATCAAGTCCTTCTCAAAAGGACCACCACAAGTGGCTATGAACTAGACGATTTGGATTTGAGCCTTAGGGATGAGGAAATCACATTGACTCATTAGTCACATGTTCCCACTTAATGGGTTTAGACCCATCCCCCTCGACGTCTCCAGGACTAGTCTCCTGGTCAAGCCTTTGGTGAACGGATCAGCTAGATTCTCCTCTGATCGTACAAATTCCAAGGCTATCACACCATTCTTCAGTAATTGTCTTACTGACCCATGTCTGATGCGAATATGTCTCTTTTTCCCATTATAGGCGCTCTTATGAGCGACTCCAATGGCTGCTTGTGAATCGCAGTGGATACATACAGGTGTGGCACTTCCTTCCCAAAGTGGCACATCCGATAAGAGACTTCTCAACCACTCAGCTTCTTGCCCAGCTAACTCTAGTGCTATGAACTCAGACTCCATGGTGGAGCGTGCTATACAAGTCTGTTTAGAAGACTTCCACGATACAGCACCTCCCCCTAAGGAGAACACATAACCACTGGTGGAGTTTACTTCGTCATTGTCAGAGATCCAGTTTGCATCACAAAAACCCTCAAGGACTGCAGGGAATTTGTTATAGTGCAAGCCTAGATCGATGGTACCCCTTAAGTATTTCAATAGACGGCGAAGTGCAACCCAGTGGTCACTACTTGGGTTATGAGTATAGCGACTAAGTCTGCTCACGGCATAGGCAATATCGGGTCGAGTATAGTTCATTAAGAACATTACACTTCCTATGATTTTAGCATATTCATTTTGGGATACAGCATCCCCAACATGTTTAGATAAGTTAATGCTAGAATCATAAGGAGTATTTACAGGTGTTACATCAAAGGAATTGAACTTCTTCAGCATCCTTTCTACGTAATGAGACTGATTCAGGGTAATACCATTACTGCTCCTAATGATTTTTACCCCAAGTATTACATCAGCTTCTCCCATATCTTTCATGTCAAATCTGGAAGACAAGAAGCGTTTAGTCTCATTTATAATATGAATAGTAGTACCAAAGATAAGCATGTCATCTACATAAAGGCAGATGATAACACACTCTGAACTTGTTACCTTGGAGTAAACACATGAGTCAGAAGTGTTAGCTATAAACCCATATGATATGAGAGTACTATCTAGTTTTTCATACCATTTTTTCGGTGCCTGTTTCAAACCATACAAGGATTTTTTTCAACTTACACACTTTGTCCCCTTGACCAGGGACCACACACCCTTCAGGTTGAGCCATGTAGATCTCTTCATCTAGATCTCCGTTCAAGAACGCGGTTTTGACATCCATTTGATGTATTACAAGTTCGTGAATGACGGCTAAAGCAATAAGGGTTCGTATCGTGGCAATTTTGGTCACTGGGGAATAAGTGTCAAAGTAGTCTAGACCTTTCTTTTGGGTGAAGCCCTTAATAACAAGTCTGGCTTTGAATTTTTCTATTGAGCCATCGGGTCTCAATTTTTTCTTAAAAATCCATTTGCTACTAATCGCTTTGCTACCCCTAGGTAAGTCGGTTAATTCCCATGTATGGTTACTTTTGATTGACTCAAGTTCACTATTAATAGCCTCTTTCCAAAAACTAGCATCTATAGATTTTAAAGCATCATCATAAGTTTTTGGGTCATCCTCCATGAGGAAGCAATTGACTACCTGTTCGTCTAATAGATCAATGTGAGAACCTTCTGTGATAAAGGCTGTTATAAAGTCAGGGCCGAAGCTAGACTCAATCCTGCGCCTCTTACTTCTCCTAGGTTCTTCCTCGGGAATACTACTAGGCTCCATGGAAGTGGAGGGGTTAGAAAAAACATCACAAAGAGGTACAAGATCATTAGTAGATAAGTTATCAACAGGTAAAGAAGCATTGACAGTATTTAAATCTTTCAAAGGGAAAACATGTTCAAAGAACTCAGCGTCTCTAGATTCACAAATAGAGTTATCTTCTAATGACAAGAATTCGTAAGCCGCACTATTCTGAGCGTACCCTATGAAAATTGAGTCAACGGTTTTGGGACCAACGGTGACAGTTTTAAAATCAGGTAGTTTGACTTTGGCTAGGCACCCCCACACTTTTAAAAATTTCAGGTTTGGTGGAAAACCCTTCCACATTTCATACGGGGTCTTTTCTAGGGATTTATGAGGTACTCTATTAAGTACATAACAGGCTGATAGGACAGCTTCCCCCCACATGTTGTTTGGTAAACCTGAACTTATTAACATGGCATTCATAGTCTCTTTAAGGGACCTATTCTTTCTTTCTGCTATGCCGTTTTGTTGGGGTGTATAAGGGGCACTAAGTTCGTGGATAATCCCATTTGTTTCACAAAACTCTTTAAGGGAATTAGAACTATACTCGCCTCCTCTATCGGACCTAAGTCGTTTGATTTTACAATCTAGTTGGTTTTCAACTTCGGCTTTATATTTTAAAAACGCATTTTCCGCCTCATCTTTAGTTTTAAGAAGATACACTTTAGTAAACCTAGAGTAGTCATCTACAAAGGTTATGTAATAAAGTTTTCCACCTCTACTAGCGGAGTTTTTAAAATCAGCTAAGTCCGAATGAACTAATTCAAGTAGTTTAGTTTGTCTCGTGGTAACGGGTTTAAAAGGTTTTTTCGCAAGTTTGGACTCTACACATATTTGACATTTCTCAAAGTCATCCACGTTGTTAACGGGTATTAGTCCAAGATTTTTAAGCCTTTTAATAGACGCAACATTTAAATGACCTAGTCTACCGTGCCACGTTTGAACGGACTCAACAATATAAGCGGAATTAGATGCATTCTCATTAAGGGTTACAGTGTTTAAAACAAACAAGCCATTATTAAGGTACCCTTTCCCCACGAATTCGTCATTTTTGGTGATAATGACTTTACCCCCCTCGAAAACAAGTTTGAGACTAACTTTATTAAGGAGAGCCCCGGAAACTAAGTTCCTACGGAGAGAGGGAACGAAGAGAACATCATTTAGTTCAAGAGTCTTACCAGATGTGAGTTTGAGGGGAACTTGACCTTTACCAAGAACAGTAGCGGTGGAAGAGTCACCCAAGTACACACACTCACCATCAGTTGCCTTTTCGAATTTCTTGAATAAGGATTTGTTTGCGCAGAAATGGCGAGAAGCTCCAGTGTCAAGGATCCACTCGCTCTTATTCTCTACCAAATTTACCTCAACCATTACCGCAGCGATGATTTCTTCGGTCTCAGTCAGATTCGCGGCAGCTTTGGGACCCTGGCCAGCTCTCTGGGGACATTCAAAAGCTTTGTGCCCTTCTTTCCCACAACAGTAACAGGCCCCTTTGGTTTTTTGAATCTTACCAGAGATCTTGAATCCTCCACCTTGTTTGTTGGAGTTGCCGCGATTCTTGTTTCCCCCAGACTTAGATTTGTTGGACCCTTGTTGCTTTCCCTTCCCTTTGAACCTGTCTTTGTTACCTTGGCCAGAACCTTCGACTAGATTAGCTTTGGAGGAATGAGAAGGGAAAGAGATTGACTTATCCTTTAATCGATTCGCTTCTTCGACTTGGATGTGGCTGATGAGCTCTTGGAGGGTCATTTCTTTCTTTTTGTGCTTGAGGTGGTTGCGGTATTCACTCCAAGATGGGGGAAATTTCTCAAGCAAAATGTTGGCTTGAAGAATTTCACACATCTTCATGCCTTCGGCGATAACCTCCGCGCATAGGTTCTCGTACACGTGAAGTTGTTCAGTCATGGGTTTCTGATCCGTAAGTCTAAAGTTATACCAATTCCCAGTCACGTACTTTTTCTTACCCGAATCATCAGCCCCATATTTCTTCTCGAGAGTTTCCCATATGACCTTTGCCGATTTCTCTTTGGCAAGGAGGTCAAAGATGGGATTAGTAACATTGTTCAACATCCAGCCCCGAGCCATGGTGTTAGCCCTTTTGAACCTAGATTCGAGGGCAGCATGCCTAGCTAGCTCTTGTTCAGTATGAGCTCCAATCTCCAAAAGTGGAGGAGCCTCGACTATAGCAAAGTCAAGTTCATACTGTTCAGGGCATATCATTAATTTTTGCGCCCAACGCTTATAGTTAGAACCATTAAGGGGCTCTAACTTATTCGCGTCGAGAAGTGGCTTAGTGTTCAAAGAGGAACCAACAGCCGAAACAGGAAGAGCCATTTTCTAAAATAACCGGTGGAAAAGAAAATGAATTTCTTTTAAAATTGTTATATTAATAACCACCAGTTTTACAAGAGAAAAATGGTTTCCGGAAAACAAAAACAAATGAAAAAAGGTTTTGAAATAGACTAACTATTACAAGAAATCGAAATGCGATTACAACAACCGGATAACATTACACGGAAAAAACGATTACAAAAATCGAGTTAACAATTACACGGAAACGGAAATAACAAAGCACTTACACGGAAAAGGAAAAACAAAGCGTCACCGTTGTTAAAAGATATTCCGGCGTGACCGGTATCTCTAACAGAGAATTACAACGGAAAATATAGAGAGTGGAGTGAGGCAGAGTGTTTTTCTTTAGTGTTATTTTCGTAGCTTCTGAGAGTGGAGTGAGTGCTCCTTATATAGGGGAGTGGAGAGGAGGACTCAAGCCTTCAGAAACGTCCCCATTAAGGCCCACGATTTCCTCCCGAAATTGGCTTAATTGGGTTGACGTTTTGATTGTCTTGTAACCCCTGATTTGATTGATTTCCTGTAACAGCTTAGTTGACAACGTGTTTGACTTTGACTTGACTAAGTAACAGCTGGGATATTCTTCCATCTTAACGTGTGCGAGATTCGTGGAGCTTTGTCTCTTCCATCTTAACGTGTGCGAGATTCGTGGAGCTTTGTCTCTACGTTTAAGTTGAGTAGTCAACCCTCCACACTATAAGAGCTGGTACAAAATCCATTTCATTTTTCATTTTTTGACTCCCCAAACTCCCCACTCCCCACGCCTCACGCCGTCGCCGGTGCCGGGCCGGGCCGGGCGGGTGGTGGTGCGTGCGTGCTAGATCAATGCCTTGCCATGTGCATGGGTATTGGTCATTTGGACTTTGATGATATCCCAATCTATAAAAGGAGGCCAAAGGCCTTTATCCCTTCCGATGTGGGAGAATCAAAAAAGTCTTTTTGACTTCAAATTTTCCAACAACTATGTGGTGTGAAATGGTTATAATGCAACTGACAAAACAATGGCTAATGTTATATGAAAGCAAGAGAAAGGATCAAAATATTTACCATTATTACTCTTTTTTTTTAATACATATGAAAGTTTTTGGATTCAAAATCATTTAAATTTCAACATAATTTGATCTCAAAATCTCTTAATCTTAACAGAGTAGTCTAACTATTAAATAAAACTATCAAATTTTACCATTATTACTCTTACTAAATAAGGACCAAACGTGGTTAAGCGAGGAAAAAAAGGCCAAATATATCAGTTTTGTTTGTTTCGGTTTGTTAGAAAAATATATCAGTTAGAAAAGAAAAAACTCTTTCAAGGTATTTAATCACAATATGCTGGAATTTACTATTTAATGGTCCTGTTTCTTTTTTTATTATTGGTCCTGTTAGACGGCCCATTGAATTGGCCTAATGGTTGGGGTCGGATGGTCATATTGTTTTAAAATTATTATTTTTTGTCATTAAAGTAATTGAAAGTAACATGAAATAATACCATAAGACTGGACTTAATAAACTACCATAAAAGGATAAGTATCTGGAATGCGATATCAAACCAAGGACACCATTGACTAGTTCATGTATCTAGCACGTTTCTTCAAATTTAAGAACATTCAAACGAATAAGTTCAGTCATTCAACTTCGTGAGATTATGGATTTAACTATGAGTATCTCTTTTTATTTAGTAAACAATTTCATTAAAAATGTAAAAAAAAATATAGTTATTCAATAGTAACCTATCTAAACTCAAAAGTTTAAAATAACTACTAACTATTTACTAATATAATCCCAATGAAATATAATAAAATTCCGTGATCATTCATAAAAGTATGTGTTGAGTCTAAAACGAATAAAATAGATAAAGTGTATATTATAGTCTTCTTTATAGTTTTTTCCTTGGAGGGAATTTTACCTCTTATTACAACTTTATTTTTCATCCGTCATATAATCAATAATAATGGTAAATGTAACTTTCTATACCTTTCTTCTCTAATATTCCCAAGTTTTAAATTTTTTGAGCCTTTTAAGAATACACACAACAGTACTCATCTATTTTTCAATACCTGACCATATACTCATATTTTTCCAAATGCTCTTAGCAAAAGTACATTAAAAAAATAAGTACTTATTTGACTCAAAATGTTCACCACATAATTTACAAATTGGATCAAATTCCATATAAATCATCTAATCCTTAGAGTGAAGTCTCTCTTGTATTATGATCTATACAATGATAACATGTTTGAGAATAAACACAGGAGTCCCACACAATATTCGCCAAAGTTTTAGAAAAGATCGGCAACGTAAAATAGCATAAGGTGATATATATAAAGTGAGAAACTCACCACTACACGACTCAAAAGCAATGGGTTGATCCTTTGGGGTGGAGAATTAATGATGCAACAACTTGACTTCTCCTTCATGTCCAACCGAAATATCAATTTTCTTTTTTAATTCCCATAATTTTTTAAAAAAACGGAGAGTCAAATTTCTTCACTTGCCACAACCAAAAAGTATTATTTTCAAATACTCAAATGCACCCATTTTATCCACAACCATAATTTCCCATAACATCTTTATGAGAAAAGTTTCATTCTAAACTCCAAGATCTTTGAGGCATATTCCTCCTTTTTCTTTTAGTGTAGCTAGTCTTCCATTTTATTTGTGGAGATTTGCCATCCCGATAAAAACTCCTACAAATACTCACATTTCAATCATAAAACACACAAACCACTACCTGAAAAATGGATAACCAAAATCAAACAACTCCTTGAAGTACTGATCTAATAAACTCACATCGGCCTTCATATGAGAGAGAAGGGGAATTCCAAGATCGAACACAGCTTTCCAACTTATCAACAAGAGGTTTGTAATCTCTCCAAAATAAGAACAAACTCTAAGATGTAAACCCTTTTTTCAAGTTGAGTAGTTTCTGAAATTTCTTCAACAACCTCTTTTTTAATTTCGATATGAAGACCTGAACTCTTACTAAACTCCTCTTTTTTTTTTAGTTTAGCTAAAAGCATGAGGTCACTGGAAAAACCTAGGTGATCGGTTTTATTTTTTAAATTTTGGATGATACTTGAACCCAACATATGTGTTCTTATTCAATAATCTCAGAAATATTCAAGACACAAAATGAAAAGGTATGGAGAGAGAGAATACATTGTCATAAGCTTTCTACCCTATAAAGAAATATGAACTTTCCTATTAAACGTAATCAAATATGAAGGTGTTGTAACGCATTCCATAATCCAATCAACATGCAAAGCTGGAAAAATTTAAACCTTTAAGTACCTCACGAAGGAAATTTGAAGAAACTGAATCATAAACTTTACACAAATCGATATTAATAGTGCATCAAGGTGAACTACTAGTATTATGGTATCATCTCAAGAGATCTTGCATTAGATGGATATTCTCAACCATTGATCTCTCGCAAACAAAGGCATTTTATGCTTTATCTATTATATCTTCTAGACCGGTTTCATACGATCCACAACTAACATTGTAATTTCTTTGTGGATTACCTTATAACAACAAATGTGTCTAAAATCCTCCATAAAATCTGAATTTTCTTTCTTTGGAATGAGAGGAATTATAGTAGCATTTAATTTCTTAAGCAAAAAAATATAAATGAATAATTCTTGTAACGCTTGTATAACTTCATCTCCAATAATATCCCAAGATGTTGTGAAGAAGAGCGAGGAATATCCATCGGGTCTTGGTGTTTTATCATTATAAATTCGGAAAATTGCCTCTTTTATCTCTTCATCGAATATCTATTTACTCAAATTCAACCCTTGATTATCCATCAATATATTACCCCAATCAAACATAGTACGATCAATATTTTCTGTCTCAACTCTCGACCCTAATAGCCTCGTATAATATTCTAAGAATGCATCATTGACTTGAGCACTAGAAGTAGCAACTTCCCCATTTGAGAGTTGAACATTTGCAATGAACTTTTTCGTTGTTTACTTTTCAAGAGGCCATAAAGAGGCTTAGTACATTGACCAGGTTACAAGTTATAACCAAGTTTCGCTTTTTGTTGAAGAAAACTAATCTCAGTTTTCTCAAATCTATACAGAACTTTCCTAAACTCAATCAGTCTTTTAAGATTCACATAAATTTTCTATATTTAGTTAGAATTTAATGTCGGATTACTCCAAGGTTTCTCGTGCTCCCTTGTATCTTTTGCAAATGTTAGATTAGTAACCCATATTTAATCTCCTTGATTCCAGCTTCAAGTTTCGAAGCTTTTTAGAAACCAAAAATTGCTTTGTACCTCGACCGTGATCTTTGTTCCAACCATTTCTAACAACTTCACCTTAATCATTACGTTCCACCCACATATTAAAGAAACAAAACGGGATAACTCTCGTGATATTTTGAAGAAACAATGATACTATACAAGGTGAATGGTCTGAGACACTTGACTTTAGAAGAAACTTTGAATACACATAGTGATCTGAAAAATCAAGCGTTCTATTTCCTATCGCACAATCTATTTAACTAAGAAAGTGATTGTTATCCAACGTTAAGAATTACCCCGAGTATTGAAGATATTTTATACCAATGTCATTACAACAATCCTCAAACTCGTTAAAGTCTCCCATAGTACAAATTTTCCATTTTTCTCTCATCATGATTTGATATATTGTTAAAATCACCAAGGGGAAGCCATGGGGCGTCAAAAGTAGAAGAATGTTCCTCTAGCTCTTTCCATAAGTCTCTCATCTCAATCTTATCATTTAATCCATAGATGAAATAGGTATAAAGGCTTATAGAATTTACCTTACATACCACTTTACAATGGATGACTTGAGCAGTAATCCCAAATATATATACTTCAACTTTATCAGGTTCCAACACGAGTAAGATTCTCCCATGTTAAAATTTGTCAAAATTATCTACATAATTCCACCTGTGTCGCATAGTTCTTATAAATTTTTTTACACCGATTCTAGTATTTTTTTTGTTTCCAAAATACCCATAATATCAATTTTCTTCTTACGAATAAGATAAATTACCCCTCGCCTCTTGTGGGGTGAGTCGAACCCCTTTGTATACCAATATGTGATAATCATTAAATGTTGTTCAAGGTTTTACCCTTATTTGCGCTCGCAATAGTTTCATTTCTAGCCCTCCAATAATTTCTCTTCAATCGTACTTTTTCTCACATCACTTGAGTTTGTCATCATTCGCTAGCCTCTTTCTTCTTAGTTCTTTTACTAACCACTAAAACAAACGGATATTCGGCCTCCTCGACTTTACCCAAATTCAAATCATCATTTCCCAATACACCCAAATTACTTGAAAGCCCCGAATTACTCGAAAATCCTGAATAACCCGATCTCTCAATCTTGTTCTATTTAGCCGGTATTTTCATGAATTTTCCCTTAGTTCTCTCGATCACAACACCTATTAATTTTTTTTCTAGAATTTTGAGTTGCAAATTTATTTATTTGGACAAAAGGCCTTGTAGTTGCTTCTTTTCTATTTTGTAAAATGTTAGCAACTACTCTAGATTGCTTATCTGGAATATTTATAGCATCTGTAAATGTACAACCCTCAACAGCTACCGCAAGTACCTCTTGTAGCCCTATATTTCCTTTTATACTACTGTTGTTGAGTGAGAATAAAATCCCATTAATCCTGAAAAATCGCCTGCTAGAAGAAACAAATACAACTTTTCTTTCGCGACATCTAAACTTGACTTTGGCTTAAGTACTCGGCATAATTCCCAATCTTGGTGCAACTTTTAAATTGTACTCTTATGCTTGTGATTGACAACAACTATCAGATATATTGCTTCTTTAATTCCAAACGCAGTTGTCTGAGATTTTGAAATTGTTACCCCCTGTGCTGTAATAGAAAAATTCTCAAGATTTTGTAGTTTTGGTCCCTGTGAATTCTGTGAGTGGTGAAAACCATATGTATTCCTCCTCTTACTCAAGCTCTACCTAGGAATCCTCTCCACATTATCATTAAAAATCTTATCCTCCTTATGCCAAAACGCTTTACATTTAGTACAACGAGGGGGTAATTTTTCATAGTCCATCTTTATCTAAAATTTTCACCCATTATGTGAAGCAAATTCCACAATCTCCTTTTTCTCATTACTCAAATATAACTCAACAAGAACTCAAGCATAATTAATATCCTCGTTATCAATAGTGGTTCCATCTGCACGAATAGGTTTACCTACTTGAGAAGCTATTTTAGTTAAGACAAGATTTGTGCGAGCTTGCTTCGGGAGATTCATAATAATTATCCAAGAAGGAATCTTAGAAAATTTGAGATTTCCAAAGTCAAAGAAATTTGGCTCTCACCTAGTTAAAGTATTCGACCATATGACAAGTCAGACCTTCTAGTAAGAATACTTTTTCTATCATCATCCTTACCAGATTAAACACAAGCCAACCACTAGGATGCCTTCTCACCTTGCATTAAAATTTCTACGAACATCCTCCATATGCGGCGTTCTTTTACCCGCAACATAACCAATGAGAGCGATACCAAATGATTGCTCTATTGTCAATACATCACTCTCTAATAGTTGTAACATCTCCCTTAAATAGGTTCAAATAATCGAATATTCATTCCTACCGAAGGTTTACAATTGTTGAGTAACACACTATTATAGTCCACTTTCATGTCATCCTCCTTTCTCATCTGGGTCAACCCCAAAATTCTAGCATCAACGACGAAGTTCTTGGCTATTTTCATGGATTCCTTTGTGGTATCTTTTACGCCCTAAATTGACCATATTCTTTGATGTATAAGAATTCTTATTCAAGTTCACAATGGGATCACTAGTATTCGGTGAGGGGGCATTTTTAGCAAGTGAAATTGTTTGAAGCATTTTCACAAACACTTGATGTGCAATGAATTCCTCCCATGCTTTTTCTCGCAAAACTTTACCCTTCTCATCCAACCTATGGAGTAGATTAGCTTTAGTTTCCATGGAAGTATCAAATTCACCTATATTAGAGAATCGATCATTATTTTTTCTCCCTAAAATCCCACCAACACTTTCCTTCCCCACCATCTTATTCGACCGAGGCATGTTGTCCACCATATGATCGATGGCTCTACCTAGTTCATGGAAGCCACGACTTCTATCTTAAATGAATGATGGAGGAGGTGTAGCAACTTATTCCTTCTTAATCACATCAAGTCTAGGGTTTACTTTCACATACCTATTTGAACTTGCTCTTGAGTACCAACCTTATAGGCTCCAAAACAATCATGATCCGGCTGAGATAATGTGAGGTTATTCATACTCAAAAGTAGCCGGTTTTCCGACCCTATCCATAACTTAAGGTTGATTGGGTTAGGTAGCTTTTTGCTGGCGGCCTCAAAGTGTTGTTTTTTGGTGTCTTCAGGGTCAAGTTAATTCGGTGATGAGTGTTGCTTGTTGCTATTAGATGGTTTAGTAAACATGTTCGAAGAATTTAAGGCTCGAAAAGCTACGAGGTGCGCTAAATCGAAAGATTTAGGAGAGAAAATTTCTAAACTCTCTTTACTTTCTCTATACATTAATAATAGCATAAAATTATTAGCACTAGCAAGTAATAATTGGAAAAATATTTATAATAAATTATTTATATTTGAATGTTTATAATTTAGTCTTCTATAAAAAAGTTTTTGGATACTTCTAATGTATAAGAATTAAGATAATGTTTTAACTACAATTTTCTTTTTCATTTTTTTTCTAATTCGTATATTACATGTTTAAGATAATTGCGTTCATTAAGAATGATTACTTTTTTTTTTGAAAAAAGTTAGTGCCCACGCCTATTAAAAGACAATAAGAAATATATTTTTTCTGAAATGGTAAATTTAAATACGAAATGATACTCCTCTATTTTATAAATAATGTCCACTTATTAAAAGTATTGTTCAAAAATATTAGAGATTTTGGTCTTGAAGACATATCCTATATACCTAAACACCCCTATCCAATCCACTCTTCTTACTAAAGGCTACTAAAAAATTTACATCATAAACTTTTTTTCCACTCCCTATTATATCCTTAAATGTTCTTTTATCTACTATATATATAGGGCTGTAAACAAACCAAGATGCTCTCGAGCAGCTCGAGCTCGGCTCGGTAAAAAGCGCGTTCGAACTCTAAAAACATTCCTCTCTCTCTCTCTCTCTCTCTCTCTCTCTCTCTCTCTCTCTCTCTCTCTCTCTCTCTCTCCCTCTCTCTCTCTCTCTCTCTCTCTCTCTCTCTCTCTCTCTCTCTCTCTCGCTCTCGCTCTCTCTCTCTCTCTATTATATTTTCTCACTTCACTCGATAAAGAAGCTTGCTGCCGTTTTATTCTTCATTCAACCTCCATCCATGGCTACCTCAGTGAATCCGTAGCAGCAGATTAGTGTCCATGGAAGATTTGTGAGCTTCGTTCCGATCTAGTGAAGACCCGTAGCACAAAATTTGTGACCGTAGAAGCTCCAACACATATGTAGCTAAAGCTTCGAGTTCGTGGTAGGAAAACTTTGAGTTCATGAAGAAGACAAATTGGAAGCTTCCTTTTTGTATTAATACTAAGTAAATTTTGTGTAATACTCAATATTTTGTGTTTAATACTCAATAATTTTGTGTAAATAATTTCTATAATTATTAAATACTTAGTGATTTTGTGTAATACTCAATGTTTTGTGTTTTGTACTCGGTGATTGCGTATTAATACTTAGTGAATTCGAACGGTACTCAGTGAATTCAAATGATACTTAGTGGATTACTAAGTATTCAAGAAATTTAAATGATGATCACTGAATTTCTTTGAGTACTCTATGAATTTACTGAGTGCACAGTGAATTACGAAAATTCAGTAAATTCATTTTAATGAATACTCTGTGAATTTACTGAGTACTCAATAATCTGAGTACGAGTATTGTTCTTCATCATGCATGTTCTTTACTGAATTTATAGAGTACTCAATAAATTCACTGAGTACTCAGTAAAATTCACAGAGTATTGCTTGAATTTTCTGAGTACTTAGTAATTCAATTAGTATTGTTTAAATTCACTGAGTATTAACACTCAATCACTGAGTATAAAGAATAAAACACAGAGTATTACGCAAAATCACTAATTATTGACACAAAAAACACCGAGTATCAAAAAATTACAAAAAATACAATTGATTAATGAATATTACACAAAATTACTGAATGCTACAACCTACATGAAAAATCATTGAATATTACACAAAATTTACTGAGTATTAATCTATGCTGTAGATCTCCCCGCCTAGGCGCGCCTAGGCGCCGCCTAGGCGTCAACTCCCCCCTCAGGCGTTTACGCCTAGTTAGAACTCTAGGCGTTTTTGCCTAGCGCCTTAGTCGCCGTGGAATAGGCGCGTAGCCTGTCTAGGCACCGATTAATGAGAAAAATTGGCCGCCTAGGCGCCGATTAATGGCAAAACACGCCCGTATAGGTCTTCTTGTTATTTTCTTATTCTCAAGAATTTTTTAATTGATATTATAACTAAATTTTTAGTATTTTTTATATATACTATAGTGTTTTTAGATGAATTTTATGACTTAAATAGTTGAAATTTCTATAATTACTACATATATATTACTAAATATACAAAATTACACAGCGGGATTCAAAACCGTATAATTCCGCCTAGGCCCCGTGTAATCCCACCTAGGCGCTAGGCCCGGTCGAGCGCCTAGGCCTCAAAACCGAGATCTACAACATAGGTATTAATACAAAAACGAAGCATCTACTTCGCTTTCTTCATGAACTCGAAACTAACCTACCGCGAACTCGAAGCTTTAGCTACACATTTGTCATATAAAATATATTGTCGTTTGTGTTGCTAGAGAAAAGAGAGGAGAGAGAATGTTTCTTCATCGGAGTCACACACTTCAAGGTAGCTCGAACTCAGCCATGGCCTAAGATGTACGCTCTAACAGAGATCCAAGTCATGGATGAACCTTCACCACTTTGAGGAGAGAGACGATGGTTGCTAAAAAATATTTGGAACGGGAAGGGAAAAATAAGAGAGAAAATAGAATAGAAAGAGAATGAAAGAGAAAAGGTATACTTTTTGACTTATATATACCCTAAAGGATATTTTGACTCATAATATTTTTAAAAATTATTTGGAGAAAAATATATCCAGACATTCCTGATTAGACAAAAAGATGTCTCCAAAACTCCATAGATAATTCACCCTAAATATTATCTATTTAGTATTTTATGACACTTTTTTCAAACTTTTTCCACTTTTACATTTATTGAAATATTTATATCTATATTATCAATACATATTTAGAATATCAAAACATATTACGAGAGATATTTTTGTAATGGTGAATGCAGTTTTATATTTATTAATATGTGTGAAAAAGTAAGTGGATATTATTTATGGAACTGGGGGTACCTAAATTAAAAATTAAGAAAACAAACCAATCCACGTGTAAATTAGAAACGATTGCTCATTTTACAACTCAATTAATTACGCGATTAAGTATTCTCCTACTTTAAATAATAAAAACTCGAAAGGTTTCGATAACCAACAATTTTATATTTTCGATATCGGCAGAACTCCCTAATCTTTTGCACTAGTTGGAGATTTGATAGCTTATTTCACAAGTAGAGCCTCATTTTTGACATATGAAATAGCATTCCTTATACTCAAACATTCAGTGGAAGACAGTCAAATACTCGTCAGTAAAAACGGAACAATGAGTTGTGTTACTAATGTCCCCACGGAAAACAGGTCTTTCATGGTATGTACAAATAAATCTTGCAGCCTTTCCATAGGAGTCGACAACTACTTTTGTGTTGAATATAATGGTATTTTGTGTAATATATGTCCAAATAGAATTGTCAATAACAACCAAAACATTATGAAGATAAAAATAGGTAAATGGTGTATTGTAAAATATGAACAGAAAAACCAAATAAACTATTATTCAAATGCACAAGACAATAATACTATTATTTAGGATTAACAAAATTATTTCGTGTTAGACAAATAAATACACAAATCTCAGATTTGTGTGTTCCAGGAACACACAGAATTGGAACAAACAAAATTAAGTTTTGTGTATTTTAGGAATACATAAATTCGATTTTTATGTGTTCTATGAATCCAAAAATTTGAGATTTGTGTATTCCAAAAATACACAAATCTTATATTTGTGCGTTCTAAGAATACACAATTCTGAGATTTGTGTGTTCCAGGAATACACAGAATTGAATAAACAAAATCAAGTTTTGTGTGACCTAGAACACACAAAACCCTAAAACATAAACACACAAAAATAACAAAAAAGTATTGGACAAAAAGATAATATATCATGATAGTTAAAAACGAATAAAAATAGGGTATATACGATTAATAAAGAAAAAAAACAATTTTGTTAAAAAAGAGAAATCTTTACATCAATTTTATGATATTTTGTGTGTTACAGAAACACATAAATCTATATTTGTGTGTTACATCAACACATAACCTTTATATTTATTTATAAGAGGCGATATAAAAGCGATGCAATTTGGAGTGATATCCATCATCACTCATTATGAAAACGTGTAAAAAGTGATGCCCCATCTTCAAAGATAGGCTAATTCTTTTTTATTATTAATGAAAGTTATTGGGAAAAAAAAAGAGTAACGGAGTAAGTAGGGCTGTAAACGAACCAAGCCGCTCGCGAGCCGCTCGAGCTCGGCTCGAGCTCGGCTCGGTAAAAAGCTCGTTCGAACTCGTTCATTTATATAAACGGGGAAAAAAAGTTCGTTCGAACTCGTTCGTTAAAAAACGCGTTCGTTCGAGCTCGTTCGTTAACTCGTTAAAAAATTATAATCTGTAAATTAATGGTTTAGTTATCAATAAATATATCGTTAAAACTATAAAAAAAAATTATTCGTTAATAACTCGAGATCGGCTCGAAAAAAGCTCGTTCGATATGTTATCAAGCCTTAAAATTTGAGCTCGGCTCGACTCGTTAAAATTTGAACTCGACTCGGCTCGACCCGTAAATCTTATCAAACAAGCTTGCACATCTAGTATTCGGCTCGACTCGGTTCGTTTAAAGCCCTAGGAGTAAGTAAAAACAAAAAGGGGTTATATATTATAAGAAACAGTATTGAAGCTGGAGCAAAATAAATCTTCTTTTTTTAGTGTTACCCTTTTCAAAAAATTAGGAACTACAACTTCCGCTAAAATAGACATCTTTAATCTGTACAGTAACAAAATATATCTCCAAAAAAATATATAAATAAATTATATAAAATAAATAAACAAAATTTAAAACTAGAAGGAGAAAATCATTTTAATTTACTCGTTAATTTTTCATTCCGAAACAATGGAGAGTGGATCACTAGAAATACTGCCATGGCTATAATCACAAAGAGCCAATGCTCTCTCCAAGTTACCAACAATGTCAGTCATGGTTGGTCTATCTTTCCCTTGCAAATTCACACAATGCATTGCTGTGTACGCTACAAGCTCAACCGACTCTGCTTCCCGTAAATCCGGAGGTCCCACACGAGGATCCAATATCTTTACCATTTCTCCGGCCATTATCACCGGAACTGCATACTCCACCACTGTCATCGGTGAACTTCCACCTTCCACAGACTTGAAAATCGCTTTCTTCCCTGTTAAAAGCTCTAATAACACCACCCCTAGCCCATATACATCTCCTTTCGCAGTCAATACATTAAGCCCGTAATATTCTGGGTCAATATACCCTACCGTACCCACAGCTTTTGCAGGTCTAAACTCTTGATCCGACTCCGAACCCAACAACGATAACCCAAAATCGGATACCCGTGCCGTCCAATTAGCATCAAGCAATATATTAGACGACTTAATATCTCGATGAATTATGGGTGGGACCGCGTAATTATGGAGATACTCAATCCCACGAGCAGCATCTAACGCGATTTTAATCCTCATCCTCCAAGAATTCACTAAGCTACTACTCTTTTCCACATTGTTTTTATTATGTAAATGATCATAAAGTGCTCCGTTTTTCATGTAATCGTAAACCAAAAGTCGTTCATCCCTTTCTTCGCAATAACCCACAAGCCTCACCAAATGCTTGTGATGAAGTCTCGACAAGAACGCTAATTCTGAATCGAACGCGCTTTCTTTCTCTTGCAACTTCTTTAATTTTGACCCCGGTTCGCCTCTTTTAATCGCGACTTCACGACCGTCCGGTAATTTACCTTTGTACACAATCCCGAAACTACCGGCACCAATTTTGTTCTCTAACGAAAATCCGTTAGTAGCGGCTGCAAGATCCGTAAATAAAAACTCCTCGGCTCGGTCTGCATGTTTAGTAGAGGTCCCACTTCTTTGACGTCTCATGAACCTTGAACTTTGACGCCTAAGAGTCGATGACCTTGAATACGGTGGGCTACTACTAGATTGATGGCCTCCATTAGAACCGGTTATCCGTGGTTGAACTGAATTATGAATTTTCTTTTTCCCGAAACAAACACCGGTCCATAAACAATAAATGATTGTGCAAATACCCGAAAGTACCCCTATTGAGCCAACAATTGCAAATGCTAATAAACCCTTTCTCAGCCCTCGAGATGTCGAAGATGGAGATCGGGTAATTACAGGTGGTGGTGGAGAAAGCCCGGAGATATTAAAATCACAAGGTCTACATATATTACCATCTCCCGAACATAATTGTTGAGACTGAGGATATATTCCACAATCGCAACTAGTTTGAACGCAAGGCCCGGGTAAACTTTTCGCTAAAGGAAGTGCGATTCCTGAAGGATATAATCCACTAGACCAACCTGGACCCCAACATATAACTGAAAAATTACTAGTAGTTAATCCGCAAGTGAAATCCAATCCTGCAACTATTGATTCAAATGAAACCTGTCTTAAATTACGAGGAAAATTGCTATTTAACCCCCAACAAACGACTGTATTGTTTAATCTTCGAATCGCGCAACTATTGTTAGCACCAAGTGCCATACCAGTGTATTCAGATGGTAAATTTGATGGCACGTTTAACTGACCATTATTGTTGTTTCCTTGGCATATTACGTTACCTGATGTATTAATACCACAAGCATGATTACCACCTACGAAAATGTTTATCATAGATGAATTTCGATATGCTGATTGAATAGTTGAAGCTACTCTATTGCTCCCCCAACACACAACACTTCCGTTATTCTCCAAAACACCGCAAGAAAAGCCCAACCCTGATGAGATTGTCCGGAAAAAATAAGGCGCGTCGGGACTCTTCCCGGAAAGATTATCTCCCCTCCAGCAAATCGCGTTCTGCGTGGTGGCGTTTGTTAAACCGCAGATTTGGGTGTCGCCGATTGTGATAGTTGAGATAGGTACTGAGACATTGAAGTAAATTCTTTTTGATGTTAAGGTGGTGTCCCAGCAGAGAAGGGCGGATCCGCCTGACCGTACACCGCAGAAGTAACCTTCGCCTCCGGAGATGGAGTCGAAGGAGATGGCTGGGAAAATGGGTGTGGGGCCTGATTGTCCGTCTCGCCAACATTGAATTCGCTGAGTGGGTTGCTCAGCTTCTAAGGTGCAGATTGTAGTGTTGGCGCCGTAGCTGACAGCTACCGTGGTGGAGGAGCCACCAAGGGCGTAGACTAGATACGACGGAGATACAAAAGCTAATAGAATTACGATGATCGCAGTTGCGAAGGGTGTTGTCATCTAATTAGCTTAACAAGTTCCCTCTCATTTGTGAAGGAGAGAGAGAATGGAGTCTAGAGAGAGAAAGTGCATTGTATGTATAGATTATGTGTATGTATAGATTGTCTGAAAACAGATGAGAGAAATGAGAAATGTCTTCCAAGTTCCGGAGACCAAAAGACGCTACAGTACTTAGCAGTCCTTTATACTGTTTTGACACGTGGCATAAAAATGTCACGCTTGCTGAAACTCATGCAATACCAGGACTTCCTCGTTGGCAATGTGTTCCTTTTCAATATTTTTCCATATTTTTAGATGGTGTACTTTGACTATAAAAATGTGTATTTTAGTAAGAATTTAAAACTGAAATAGACAACCCATCCAGCACGGTTCAAAACATTATCGATTACAAGAACGTTTAACTAATAATACAATCAACTATTCCGTTAGCAATGAGAAAGAAAATACTGTTACGGGATGATATCACGATAAAGAATTTCATAAGTAAACACATACGTAGAAAATGTATTACACTCAATTTAAGCTTTCTCTTGATTGTATAAGATCCATGTGAATTTTATTAGAAAATATGAATCAAATTTGAATTGAATCACCATGATTCGACCTGGCTAACGGTTCTGGAGAACCAGTCCACCGGACCGGACCGGACCGGATTTACAATGCGAAGAGAACCGGTCCGGACCGGTTGAATAGTGCATCGGTCCGGTTTTAAAAAAATATTAAGGAGCAGAACCGGTCTGATAACAATTTTTTTTATTACATAGTAAACTTAATTATATTTACAGGACCTATTAATCCATTTAACTTATATTTGTTTCTTTAAAAACACACATTTTGTACTGTAAAAGTACTGTAGAAGTGCTGCATTGCAAAATTAGTCCCTGAATTATGTGGACGGCGGAAATATGCCCATAAGATTCAAAAGAAAAAAAAAGAATTCAGAATCGGTAAGAACCTGTCTGGAATCGGAACCGGAACCGGTAATCCGGTCCAGATCTTCCTTTCCCCTTTCTGAGAACCGGACCAGACCGGTCTGGTAAGAATAGAACCGGTAAGTCGGACCGGACCGGTAAGGCTCAGATCCACTAAAGACCGGTCCAAACCGGTCTAAAACGGACCGATAGCCACCTTAAAGTCCATGATCATAATTTTCCTTTTAATCCTTTAACCTCAATTCAGGTTGAAGTTTTGTATTAGAATAGATAACTGGATTATGTTTTGAGTTGAGTTTTTTTTATGTTATTAAGATTAATAGTTATTTTAGTGATTAGGGTATTTTATCTTGATTTAAAGATTTTTGAATCAAAATATTTTTTTAGATATTTTACAAAATAGTTTTTATATGCTAGTTGATAGTATGTGGAATTAATTAAAACGTTATCTTTCGAAAATTTAAAATAAAATTATGATAATTTGTAGTTTGTAACATTTGTATTTAAACGTTAGAGTGGGAGACTCTTGTTGAGCTTAATGCACGAAATAAATGCATTTATCTTCTTCTCTATTTGAATCAAGAGCATGATCTATATACGTTAATCTTCTTCTCTATTTGAATCAAGAGCATGATCTATATACGTTAGGATTCTCTTGATTTCAGTAGTATATATGTATTTATTTTTAAAATTTGAATTGTTTATATTGATCATACCTTTAAAAATTCTAGAGCAAGCAGTTCTTTTTCCTCGTTAAGCATTTTTTTTTTAGGTAAGCTACAGATTTATAAACGATCGTATAGGTGGCCGCTAGAAAAGTGACCTCTTAGGTTGATAGTATACAAAATAAATAAATAATATCTTTAACGACAATAAAATGGTCGGTAAAGAAAAAATTTTACGATCAAAATAACAACTGACCATTTTGATAGTCGGCAAATAGTAGTTTAATGGTCGGTATAGTTATTTTTTACAGTCAAAATTATAACCGACCTCTACCAATCATTTTAGTAGTCGGTAAAGAGTAGATAAATGGTCGTAAAGACAGTCTTGATGGTCAAAATATCAATTCACATCTACCGAACACCAAGTGGTTTGTGAATCCCGCGCCCAAAAATTCATGAACGGTCAAAATCCCGCCCCTAAAATCAATTTTTTTTCAGAATGGAATTATAAAGCGTAAATTTCTATAAAAAATGCAAAGAACCAATGTGTCCCTTTGAGATAAAAAAACACCCACCCCCTAGCAGGTTCAACCCATTCTCATTCCTAGTCACCCCTCCCTCTGCTCAGCCACCTCCGTCCCGCCGTCATTCTCCTGCTCCGCCCCTTTATTTTTGTATATATAGGCTATAATGTCGAAATCGCCACCTAGGCGTCAACTTCCTCCCCCCCTCCTCAGCCGCTTACGCCTAGTAAATATGTTACGCGCGTTTGCCTAGCGCCTTAGTCGTCGTGGAAGAGACGCCTAGCCCGCCTAGACACCGATTAATGGCAAAAAAATGCCCACCTAGACCTTCTTTTTATGTTTCTTATTCTAAAAAATTCTTGAATTGATATTATAACTCAAATATTAGTATTTTTATATTTATTATAGTGTTGTGACATGAGTTTTATGACTTAAATAGTTGAAATTGTTATAATTACTACGTCTATATTACTAAATATATTAAATTACACAACGGGACTGAAAACCGCCTAATCCCGCCCAGGCTCTGATAATCCCGCCAGGCGCTAGGCCCTGATCGACCGCCTTGTCCGCGAAATCGAGATCTACAACATAGTATATAGGTGTTATAATGTAAATTTTTGCATAATTCAGAACCAATGGTGCAATTTTTTACTAAATGCAGAATATATAGACTAATGGAATAAGAACTAATGGTGCAATTTCAACTAATATATGGACTAATGGTGTTTTTTTGTAATATAGGGACTAATGTTACAATTATAAAATTATATAGGGACTAAAGGTGATATATTCGATGAATAAGAACTAATGGTGTAATTTTCTGATATATGTATTAGTGGTGTGATTTGTAGTAATATATAAGGACTAATGTTGCAATTTTCAATAATATAGAGACTACAGCTGAAAATTTTGATACAATAGACACGAATGTTACAATTTATAATAAGTATGGATTAATGGTGCAATTTTTTTTTTGCATACATGAAAGGTTTAAAAGCCGTTAAAAACGTAACATTACAAGAAAAACAAAAATTATTATTCAATAGTCTAATACAACCCTAGCGGTTGCATTCTCACATCTATCTCTCTCATAATGGTGCAATTTTATATACTATAGGAAATAATGTTGCCATATTTGATAATTTTTTAATACGTAGAAACTAATGGTTAGATTATTTATTACACAGACCCAAGAATGCAATTTTTTCCATCTAGGCACGAGTTTAGTCACTATAATATTAAAAGATTATGTGTATTATTTGTATATAGTCCCTTTTTTGTTAGTCTTTTACTTAATCTAAGGTAATCGTCTAAATTTTTTTAAAATATTTTTTTAAAGATTGCAGTGGAACTATATGAAAAGCATTTAAAGTTATTTAATTAGATCAGTCTAATTCAATAAAGTAATGATCTTTAATTTCTTCCTATACAAGTTTACCTCGATCTCTTGGTAAACATTTTCTAAAAATTTGGAACAACCGTCTAGCCGGGACAGAACCAAGATTTTATATTTTGGGGAGCCAAAGAAAGAGTTTCAAAAAAATTGAAGGGACCGGAGCTTATAATTTTTTTATACGGGTAAAAAAGAGGTTTTTAGAAAATTTGGGAAGCGAGAGGGGATGGCTTGGGCCCTAAATCGTATAACGTGGATCCGTCCCTGCCACCTAGTAGTCGATATTGCCTAAAACGAATTAGTGACCAAAGTTTTGGTCGCTAGTGATTCAAGAAAACTAGCGACCAACAATGGTAATCGGTAAAAAGCGTTAGTCACTAGAGCAGATACATAGTTGGTAAAAGGTATTTTAAGGATCAAATTTTAGCGATCAATATCACTAGGTGGAGCCCAACCCTTCAGCAAATATCTATGATATCTTTAGCGAATATATTGACAATTGCTAAAGATCATATATCAATGTGACGTCAAGTCTAAGGCTAAAATAAAAGATAACAATGTATCTAAGGATAAGCTACTAAATAAGGGAAGAGTCGCGTTAATCTTAAATTTAATTTTAAATTATTAAAAGAGATAAATGCCAATAGAGTCCTAGAACCCAACTTCCCACTCCCAACAAGTCCAGACCATGATTTCACCCCATCAAGGTCCAAACGTTTTTAATGTATACCATAATTACCCTTTATCAGGATCAAATAATATCATGCATTCCTTGATTATCACTTATAACTGATTCCACCATATCATCAAATATTCTAAATCCCTTAATTAGCAATTTATTATTGGAAGCTTTGTTTAATACGTTAATATCAATATCATATCGATATTACATTCACGCGAACCACCACCAAACTCCATTCACGCCGCCCCTCTTGATCCAAACTCCGACCATCAGCCACCGCCGAGAAGATACACAGCGACAACAACAAGCAGCACCCAACCTCCCGTTCTCCTCCATCGAAGCCGACCCATGCACCATCGTTCTTCCTTCAACACCGACCACCACCAAACTCCATTCACGCCGCCCCTCTTGATCCAAACTCCGACCATCAGCGCCTGACATCCGACCCACCGTAACCCATTAGTTTTAAAATGCAACCCATCAATATCATACACATAACCCACTACCAATAGACGACAGCACTAAAGGCTGACACACCGAACTCAACATTCACACCATCGATATTACAAAGCATTACCCATCATCTTCATTCCCACCTTCATAGTCTGCACCAGTTTTTGCTAACCCAACGACTTCAATATTCACACCATCGATATTACAAAACATTACCCATCGAGTTTAGTGGACAACCCACCATCGTCCATTTGAACAAAAGTTTCAAGTTTTTCATCAGTTGCTGCATTTGAATTTTATTAGTTACTGATTGTAATTTTTCTGGGTTATTGATTTGATTGATTGCATGATTTTAGCGATTTTTGTTTGTTTTAATTTTTAACTGATTGCATGATTTTAGTGTTTTAGTTTTGGTAACAAATCTCCAATTAATGGGTAACTAGGGGCAAGTCTGTCATTTGCGGTGGACTGGACCTGATGGGCAATCACTGATTACTTGTGGACTCTATAAGGAAATCACCCTTATTAAAATAGTCCGTTGTAATTTTTATTTAACTTTTTATGTCTATAAAAGGTCCCAAATTATTTTAAAAAAAAAGGTTATATATTGATTCAAAACATAATTCGTTTTAGGTAAATAACTTGTTATGATAGTTATAGGTATAATAGATCATTTGAATGTGGTATGTTATTAAGGTTAATAATAATTTGTAATACCAATCTTTCATCAAACTAAATTATATGAGTAATGCTGGATATTACTCCAAATTGCATCGTTTTTATATCGTCTTCTAGGTAAATTTTAAATGAATCAATCATGTGATTTCTTTTCCCTGAAATACTATGTTTTCTCTCTTTTATGATTGGTCCACATAAATGACGATATAAAGACGATACAATTTGAGGTGATATTCAGCATTACCCAAATTATATATTATGACACATTATACTATAAAATTTACCATGAACTAAGATTGATCAATTATTTTTTTCTTTTCTATTCGATTGAGTTTTTATCGGTTTCATTGGTGTAAAGACTATCAAAGGTTGATGTATGTAGTAAACTAGTCATGCAACCTCTTGTTTTGTTTTTGCATCCGAATATTTGACCATCAAAAATGCTATTTTATCGTCTTTTGTTTGTGTCATCAATGAAAATTATGTTTTATATTTGTTATCAATTTTATCAAAAGTCCTATCAACGCAGTAGATTAAGGATCTCTATTAATTTTAGAAGACATTCGTTTATTAGTTGACATAACATTTAAAGTTTTTTGTAATAGGTCAGATCAACAAATAGTCTAATTGATAGGTAATTATAAATATTGTTACGTCTGATTTAATTAATTGGATTTTTGTTTTCTCTTTTGAACTTATTTCACTTTGTATTTTGTTCTCATTTGTGGATTAACGTTTCTTTTTATTGAGGCTCATTTTATGAGAAAAAAAATCTTATGTAATTTAAAAAGAAAATAGTGGTCAAATTAAATGAACTCTGTGGCTGCGTGTAGAGTGTTTGTGTGTCATTTCTATCTTTCTATGTTTTTTTCTAATTGGAATGGTCAAACACGTTTGAGACGCACAACTGAAATAAAAAGATGATGACGTTTCCTATTGCTGGGAATGTTCCTTACAGAGATCTTGACAAAATTGGAATTCAAATGTAGTTTGCTTTTTTTTTTTTAATACATGAGAGAGCCTCTTTGGACTTGGAGTAAATTACTCCAATGAGATTCGATCCCAGGACTTCTTAGTCTCTACGGAGTAACCTAACCACTAGAACAACTATCGATCTCAATGTAGTTTGCTTTTTAATTGATAAGTACTAGTAAATAACAGTTAAATGTTGACCCAAAAAAAAAAAAACAGTTAAATAAAATTTATTCTGTTAAAAGGATTATATTTAAATTCATCAAATCAAAGAATATTTATTTATATCTGATGAGATTTTAATTTAGTTCATTAAAATATTGAATTAATAAAATTGTTTATTTTTTTTATCAATTCAGATGTAAAAAACTTTTAATTGATTTATTTGATTGATATTTTAAATTAAGTATGATTCATTAAAAAATTATCTCTTAACCGAATAAGTCATACTTAATTGTTTATTCAGCGTCCAGTCTTATTACTTAAACTATTCAAACAACGCCTTAGTTCAAAATGATAATAAAACAGATCAATTAAAAGTCATTCTGATTTAAATTGTTAAAAAGAAATTATTTTAATCATAACGTATCTTAATACTATAATTTTCAACATTTTTGTATTTTTCATATCTAATATTATTGAATACTATCCCTTTTTTCTAAGCTATTTTCTCCCTAAAATGAAATATTCTTAAATGAAGTTTAATGAAATGACAAGATTGTTTAACAAATATGGAAAAATAAAGAAAACAGATAAGTAAGAATAATCGAGAGGGGGTGTATCATGTATGTATTGGTGTTCCCCAAAATTTAAAAGCAATATACAAAAATTATAAATGTATTTATATCTAAACAAAAGTATTTAAATAGCATTTGATAAAAATATTAGAAGTATTTCGAAGGCATCCAAAAATATTTCAAGTGATAATTTAGGAAGCACATAAGATTATCTCTTCAAAAAGTACTTGGTGTCTTCTGTTGTAAGTATGATTAAAATCGAGTCACGAAAATAAAATTTAAGGGGCATCCAGTCACAAAAATGAAATTTAAGGGGCATCTCCAGTCACAAAAATGAAATTTAAGGGGCATCCAGTCGCAAAAAATCTAATGGGAGGAAAACTGTTAAAACGGGTATACTTCAGGGGGGGGGGGGTAATGGAGGCATTTACTCTTTATATTGGGACTATTTGATGTTCAATTGATTCAGATTATGAGTTATGATTTGTTTATGAATTAGATTAGTTTATGCTTTCTATTTCCTGATCAAATATAGATTGGCCCTTGTATTTTAAACTGTCACCCTAGCGGATGGTTTAGGAACAAAACTAGTTCATATACGTCTGGTGTGCGGTAGTGATCATGACGGGCTTGCCTAGCTGGATAATCATATAGGTCAAATTCTTTATAGCACCGATCTTTTGCGTAGAACATTATCTCCGAGGACTCTAGTAATATTTAGGCAACCTTTGAAGCTACCCTGGCGAGAGTTAGAAGGAAACTAGTAACCTCCCAATCCACCATTATAACAAATGGCACCAACTCAGTAGAATAGGGGAATACTAGCAAACTCGAGATATCTCTCATCTCACATTCTTCGTAGTTTAATTACTTTATTAGTTTAATTTGTAATCTAGTTTAATATTTATGCATCTTAGTCGTAATACAAAAACCAAACAATATTATATTTTTTACTTTTAGTCTTTTTAGTAGTTAGCAACTATTCCATCTACACTCTTTAAGAACACAATATCAAGTTTAACAAACTTAGTCCTTGTGGAGACGATACACTTTTACTTACTTTATTACTTGTCAACGATCTATACACTTGCGGTTAGTTAAGCTCTCTCAAGGTGTTGCATAGTAGTTTATATTATCTTACCTTGGGAGACGACAAGTCCTCAACCACGTTTTAGCTCAATTGATCCAACTTAAGTAAGTCAAATGTGGCCCAATGGACTGTTACAAATCTTGACAACTTTTGGGCTTGTCAGTAAAACACCTATAATTTCTTCAAAATAACTTTTATTTGCAAACTTTTTTCTTCTCACGCGATCTACACTCGACGGGCAATTTTGAGTGTAATTTTCATGATTAGAGTCCTTACCAATTATTTGTTGTGAATTTTCAATGTTGATGGAAGTGTTATGTCGATAATTCTTGTTGAGCTTCTAATGGACTTCTTTGCTCTGTTGTGAGATATCTTGGGTCTCTTTATATGTTTTTTACTTCCTAGCTTCATCTTGGGTTCTAATATCATCCAAGTACCTAGGATATACACACTTAACACACAAATACCTAGAACATACCTAGTATCATCCAAGTACTTTGGATATACCTATTACTTGGATGAGGATGTTAGATCATTTTTCTACTAATGTGGGATCTATTGATTGCTTTCCAAGTGTTTGGTGAAATTATTTAGAGCAAATATAAGGTTCATTATCAAGTAATTACTACTCTTCCAAGTACTAATGAAATAGATCATATCGAGATTGAACGACTTTAAAAATCAAAGAGTTTGGTCAATATAGGGCATGAGAGTGCCACCTAAGAAAACGTGAGTGATTCCACGGAATTGTCGTTGATTGGTCAAGACCGGGTTTATCCCACTAGGAGAAAATGGAGGAAGAGGTGAAAATTCATATGAGTGTACTTATTAAGCATAGGAGATCCTCGAAAGAATTGGATATCAAGTATTTAGAACCAATTAAAGGTGAAAATTTACAATTGCTCAATAGTGATGTTATAATCTGGAAGTGGAACATAATAATTTACCACTGGTTGACTTAAATGTAAAGTTATAGGGCATGACGAATCAAAATGTATCCATGTTGCTTGAGTAACGCAGAATGGATAATAATGATGCTTTAAGGTATGCAAATATAAAAGGGCAATGTGAAAATAAGGGAAATTATGTGTATAAAAATGGGAAGACAGTTGCAAATCACATCGGTTCAACACTCACTCTGATAGTTCAGCAACTCTACTCGACAAGAAGACAACTCCTCCAAGCAAACTAGCAGCTTTGATAGGTTAAACAGTAGCTTCGGATGTGACAAGTACTAGAGATAGTACCATGTAGTTTGTTAGATCATCTATTACACCCACCCACCATATTGTGGAAATTTGTCTTTGTATAGTGATAGAAAGTTGTACAATAGGAGAATCATTCATCCAATGAACAATAGAAGTTTGCTTATACTATGAGGAATTGTAAATATGTTGCAGCTCGTTTAGAAGGGAAACTATAGTCCGAAAAGGCTGCAAAAATTGTTGTCCTGACCGATAATCAAAATCGTGGAGAGTTGATATCTCGTGTTTTGTCATATGTTTATAGGGACGCGGTTTTTTGCTAATCTTAGGGTATGTTTGGATTAAGGGGGGGATTATTTATTAAAGGATAGGAAGGGAGAGTATAACAAGGGAATGGAAAGGAGAGCATTTAATCTTGTTTGGATTGAATAAAAAGAGAAGGGGGGATTTTATTAAAGGGTAACATTTATCCGGTGTTTGGATTAGAAGAATAATGGGAGGAATGGATTCTTTTTATAACTAAATGACTCATATACCCCTATTAAAATATTTTATAAAGAAAGAATAAGGGTAACTTAGACATTACAACGTAATAAAAGAATCCTTCCTTCCTAATCCCACCGAATTGGAGGGATTGAATATATGGGTTCGTAAGGGATTGCAAGTATCATTTAATAAACTATCCTCTCTACTTATTTCCAAAACAAACAAGAGATGGGATTGTCATTATCCTTTAATACAATCCCACCCCTTCTAATCCCTCCATCCAAACATACCCTTAGATTTTAAGCACTTTTAGATTTTTTGTGCATTAAGTGTGTGTTAAGTGTGTATCCAAGATGTCTCCATTTATGTGCCGCATTATTTGATGTTGTACACTTTCTTGTCTAGTTTCGGTGTTTGTGTTATTTCTAGAGTTTTTGTGCGTAATTTTTGTGTTAAGTATGCAGATCTCAGATACTTAGATATTAGGATACTCATAGATGCTGATAAGAAATGAAGAAATCGAGTTTACCCCTTCGTTAAGGCGGAAAAAAAAAATTGGCCACCTTTAGAAATTGAAAGTATATGCCAACTAGATTCAACTTATTTTTAAATATGTTAAACATATTACTTCCTCATGTCTATTTTTATTTGTCTCAATTTTTGTAGTACAAGAATAAGAAAAACATTAAACAAACTTTTTTTTATTATATTAATTTTATTTATTAAGTATAAGTTTATTTATTGTATTATTACTTTTAACTAATTAATTAAATTTAATATTAGAAAAATTAGAGAAACAGTATTTTGATATTATAAATAAACAATATTATTAGAAAAGAATAAGCTACCTCATCAGAAACTACATAGTATAAATTTTGTGTTAGTGTAATGTGAATTCTTCCAAATACATACCCCATTGGAACAGACAGATGATTAATCAAAATCGGCTCGTTTAACTTCCCTTTCCACTTTTCCCCACCTCACCGTCCAATCATAAACCAACATACTAAAATAATGGTGAACATGAGAACATCAATACTGTGTTCATAATGAAATTAACGAGTAATGAGCCACCGAACTACTCCATTTACGTTCTTGATAAAGGTTTCTATATATGCAAATTAAGAGTGGGAAACAATAAAGATTCTAACTAAAAATTGATCTTCACACCAATTTCTTCTTGGTTTATGTTCGGATATGTATTTCACTAACCTAATATGGAGTAGTTTATATCAAGTAATAGAACTAATGCTGAACTAAAATTAGAAATGAACACAAGGAAAAGCAAGTAGTTGTTAAGTACACTGAGATGCAAGTTGGACCTTTTACCTTTTCTGAAAGAAAATTCTTGCATAGACTAAGACTATTTTCCCACTCCTACCTTTTCTGAAAGAAAATTCTTATGTAGGCCAGGATTATTTTTTCCACTTGTAGTAGACAGTACTTAATTAGTTATCAATAAATTTTAAGCACCATTCGACCAAAAAAAGTAATAAATAAATAAAATGAATGAATTTCAAACTAGGTCATTGATTATATCACCTATAAACACTACAAGAAAACAGCTAATTGGTGACACTTGTTCAGTGACATTTTTAGAAAAATGTCACCTATAATATATTTCGTGATATTTATTAATCTGTACCCATAATTAGTGAAACTTTTTTTTATAAATGTCATCTTTAAGTGTCGCCTATTGTTAGCTGCATTTTCTTAACTGTCATTTTTAAGTGTCACTTATTGTTGGGGCATTTTCTTAGGTGTTACCTATTGGCTTAAGCAAAATTAACTAAGCCCAAAGGAGATTCGAACCTAGCCCGGTAGGTCACTTTGAAATATATTTCACAAATTTCTAATAATATCCCCAAATTCGGTTATATACCTTTTTTTATTTTAAAATTTATTATTATTTTTAAAGTATACGTGGCTTAGTGTGGAGAGTCCAGATGAAGCATTCCGTCATAGGTTCTTCTTCTTTTTAGTAATGGGTCAAACAATTTGACCCATTTCACAAACCCTCCAAACTCATACCATCATACCACCGTCCCCGTGCTGCAAGCCACTTTCACCGCGCCTCTCTCTTTCTCTCTCCACCACGCTTCTCCGATCAAGACTCTATGTCGCGAGATCGAGTCACTCCGGGATGCGAAGGCGAATTTAGCTCATCGCCTCAGCCTCCTTGCGCAAGATAATATAGAGACTGATTTAGCTCATCACCGGAAGCTACGGTTCTGTTGACCTCCTCTCCGATTATAACACCTTCGTGTAGAATCATTTACTATCACAATGGGGAAATGTTATTTCGAAGCGCACTCAAAACCTAACCGCGAAGTCCATGTCATAACTTGATTAAACTTCTGAATAGGTTAGTAAAACGCAGTACTTTCACTATATAGTCTCTTCTTATCAATGCCGTAAGTTTACTTTTTAGTTTTGAGCATTAATTTTGAATTTTTGAATAGTAGCACCTGAATTTGTTTATTAATCTAGGTAAATTGTTGAAGTATTATAACTGATAGAGGTTTTCTGTATTTGTTCTTATGGTGTAGCTGAATTGCATTCAATTTCTTAACATGAAATATTTATGCAGATAAAAGCGTATTTAAGCTTAGTTAGCTGAAAAGTGAAAAGAGATTAAAACCAAAAATGACTCGAAAAGATGCAAGACAACAAGCTAAAAATGATACAGAGCTGAAGAAGAACAAATTGCACAAAATGAAGCTTTAGTATGTTTAATTTATAAAGTTCATAAATGAACTAATACATAAATGTTGATACAATGAATTGTTTTATCTAGGCTGAATCAAATAAAGAGATTACAGATGAAGAAGCTAAAAGGAATAAGAAGATTAAACTCGCTGAGCTTGGAATTTCATTACTCGAAGATCCAGAAACTAATATCAATGCGAAAGATAAAGATTATATTACCGTGATATTTGCACTCAAATCCTTGTTATCTGTCTTTAAAGAAATAATCCCTGGGTAATTACACTCTAGTCCTTATACATTATGTATATTTGAACTCGAGTCGTATTCAATGTTTTCGTGTTACAGTTACCGTATTAGACTACCACTAAAAAATCATCAATAAAAAAGCGCTTTTGTGAGGCTACATTATTCACTCGTTACAAGGTTTGATTTCGATTTACACCAAATTAATCATATATAATTAGTTAAATCGATTTTCAATTTTATTTTGTGAATAGGCATATATGCAGAGGCTTATGTCATTGGAAGAGAATCCTATGTATAAACGAAAAGTAGCTGTGAAATGTCGTTGTACCTTACTTGAAGATGTACGACACTTCAATTTTAACAATAATTAATTAGAAGCCTATGGTAAGTTTTCTAATATGTTTAATTTGCTAATACATACATAAACAATAATTTGAATACTTGGATGCAGAGTATCATTTCGGGAATAAGAAATTGGATGGCAGATGAAGTGCTATATCAAGTTAGTTTGATTAAATTCATTATTTAATTAATTTTTTTATTCTTATCATGTCTTAAAAAAATATCATTATTCTTCCTTTGGTAGGGAAAAATCCATCAAGTTGCTTCAAGCATGTCGAAAAAAAACTGTGAAACACTGCTCAAATGCATTAATGAGGTAAATATATAAATTTTCTTTTAATCTGATTAAGATAGTTTCTTCCCTGTGACTACGTACATATATATAGGTCACATATTATGCGGTTAAATTTAATGTTGACTGTACACGCTTCCTTGAATTATGGCTATTTCATATTCGGTGGGGGAAAGGGAAAAATCAGGACAAATTGATTTTTTTACAGGTTATTGAGAAAGCTATGGAAGTTGGGAAAAAGAGCCCGGGAAAGCTTTGATTGATGGTTTGCCTTCTGAACATACAATAAATACTATTTGTCCACAACTCTTACTGTTGATCTCTTTCTCCTATCTATATATCTATATATATTTTCAGTGTATTTATATATGTATATATATTGCAAGCTTAAATGATGCTGCATTGCAACTATTTTCATCGTTTTAATCGATCTATTAGTAATATCAAGCATAATGTGATGATTGAGTTATAATTTCTTCTACTATAGGTAGCTGTAAAATGCAGGCCAATAACAGAAAGAGATCGTGGCCGTAACATAGTTCGAGTGAAAAAAGATAAGTTAAATACAGGAGGTGCTTGTTTTGGATCCTGACCTATCGAAGGGCTATTTAGATCACATTCAAAACAGAACTAAAGAATGAAAATATGCTTTCGATTATGCATTTGGTTCAAATTCTGGGAATTTAGTATGACTTTTTACCGTCCAGTATCTATAGTTCTTGAAATTACTCGTTCTTAAGGTCAGATTTATTAATCTAATGAGTTTTTACAGAATGTTTATAAAAAAAGTATACGTTCCACCATTGCTGGGGTAGTACAAGGTCTAAATGCAACTGTATTTGCTTATGGTTCAACTGGAAGGTACCATTAATTTTGAACTTTGACCTATAATTATATGTAATCTTATATTTTCAATGGTTTCAGTGGTAAAACATATACTATGGTTGGTATTCAAGCTGATCCTGGACTTATGGTTCTTAGTCTCAATACAATTTTCGATCATAGCTCTGATAACTTTGAAGTTACTTGTTCTTACTTACCTTGAAGTCTATAATGAGGTTAAATATTTGCATTTTTTGGTGTCAAATAATAGAAACTCAATTCATTAAATGTGCAGGTTATCTATGATTTACTTGAAAGATCATCAGGTCATTTGGAACTTCTAGAAGATCCAGAGCAAGGTATAGTTGTAGCTGGACTTAGATCAATTAAGGTTCGTAATAAAATTCTTTTATTTATAATATTGTTTGAATGATAAATTTATATATTAAAAAATTGATTTTGTTCAGGTAAACACAGCCGATAAAATTCTCGAACTTCTGAATTTGGGTAATAGCAGACGAAAAACTGAAAGCAAAGGTTAATGAAACATCTTCACGGTAAATAAGTTTCTAAATCAGTATTAAATAAATAGATAAATAAATAAGCTTCATTTACCTTGTTGAGTTCTGTGTGACTCAAATATTACTTACGGCTTTTGGTTGGTAAGCTTAAAATATTTTACTAATTACCTTAAGGTCCCTCAAGTTTTCAGAATGTTTTTTTCGCCCCCTCAGACTTTTTAATATTATCTTTTTTGGATTTGATGTTTGTATAAAATTGGTGGTTGTATGAAAAAATATAGGGACCTAAACTGCAATTAATGATTGTTTGTTTGACAGATTCTCCCGACAAATTTCTGCAAAATGAATTTGCAATTAATGATGCTACAGTTATTCTGGTTAATGAATATAAAACAACTTACCTTCAAGATAGGCATGGACTGGAGGGGTTTTTCTAAGTGTCATATTCTATGTAAGGGTAATATTGTCGTGTTTCAGTTAATTGAGCCTTGCAAGTTCTCAAGGTAATTATCAATAAACTACTTTTAATTTTGATTTTTGCATAGTATAGGGACGTATAGTGCAATTTTTACATTTTAATCTGATGAATTGTTGAACGTGCTATATGTGTACATTGTTCGAGTGAATGGGTTAGATGTTGCAACACTTTGCCTCATATATATGAGTGATTTGAGCGCATCAACTGATTCCGGTATTCTCCCTCTCTTTTTTTATTTAGGGACCTCTTTTTTACTGCACTTTTTGCTTAATTTAAGGACCTCTAGTGCAAATAAAATGACTTGGAGTGTAACACACTTATAAATGTGTGTGTTACAGGTTATGTTGCTGTGTTAGAGGCAATGCTTGAATCTGGAGAGAAGAAAATAAATTTGAAGCAAAACGTATACCTTCATTTGAAGGACCAAACTGCAACGATTCCATTTGCATTTGAAGGACCAAACTGCAACTATTCCATTTGCATTATGGTTAATATTTGAATTATGCTATAACAAATAGGAATTGTATATTAATTTTTTTTTTTTAAAAAGTGATGGGTGACATTTAAAACGGTGTCGCTAAAGTGGAGGGCGACACTTAAAACGGTGTCCCTAAAGCAGAGGGCGACACTTAAAACGGTGTCCCTAAGGAGATGGGCGACACTTGAACGAGTGTCTCCAAAGTGATGAGCGACACTTTAAAATATGTCATCAAATATTAAGCAACATTTCTTTCGAAGTGTCCCCAAAAGATGGCGACATAAAAAATAAGGACACTTGTTTTTTGTTAGGCGACAGTTCAAAAAGTGTCACCTAAAGTTTGGCGACAGTTTTTGACCTGTCACCTACCTGTAAAATAACTGTCACCAATAAACAGTTTTTTTGTAGTGAAAACACATAATATCATAACATTCTAGGTGAAGTGCTTAAAAATTATGGAGTATTAACCCCTACCATAAATGAAAACCCTGTCTCAGTTTGACTAATTATAGTCTTTCCCGTTCTAGTGTTAATGGTTTGATAATCCGACCTCCTTTGGACAGACTGACTTTTGAATTTTTAGCATAGGAGCACACTAATGACTTCTGATCTTATAGGCTGAGTGTTTTTATTTTTTTGTTGGAATACAGTTAAGAGTATATTTACGACAATTTCGTCTATAGTCAATTACAGATATTTTTATTCTATACGGTATTCGATTAGGTCGAAACTATAAACTTTTCTTCAACATAGGTGACAACGAGCGAGACAGAGATGGAAGAAATCAAACACGGGAATAAGAAGCAAACCCACCTTACTTTTATTCTATACGGTTCCGACCAATTCTTATCGGTTTTTTTTTTTATCATGTAGGTTCGGTTTGGTTCTTTTTACCAAATAGGTAAAACTGGACCTTTAGTGAGGACAGTGTAATCCGGTTCTTAGAGGTTCCGGTTCGGTTTTTACCGGTTCTGGATCGATTTAACGGGTTCTTTTAGATTATGAAGTGAATAAATTTTAAAAAATCAATATATAGGTGGCTTACCGATTCGGTTCGGACCAATTCTTAGCCCTATATATTTTTTTTAAACCGGATCGTTTGAGACCTAAGTGGTCCGGAGCGATTGTTCCTTCACTTTTCACCTGGTTCGGTCAGGGTCCTGGAACCGGTAACCCATAACCCGGTTCGGGAACAGGTATAGACCGGACCGTTCGCCAGGTTGACACAAGAATTGTTACATAAAATATTCTAAAAGATTTCTTTAAACAACTCAAGAGCTAAAAGATACAACATAGTAAGAAATGTATCAAGAGAGGATAAATCAATCAAATACCCTTAATGATTCTAAGGACTCATTTGCAAAAGGTTTTAGCTCAGAGTGTGTGTGTATGTGCACGCTAGAAAATACAAGAGTGATTTTAAGTCCAAGAAACATGGAGCAATTATATAATCTAAGCATAATAGGATGAAGCATAGAATCTATATGATTTTACAAAGAAAACTTTTTGATGAATATGCAAAGAAAGTCTTTTAATTGAATAATTAGTACTAAATGGAACTTAAAAAATTTTGACATGAAAAATCTTTGCCAACAATGATCCCCTTTCTATCAAACTGGGGGACATTTGTTTTCTTCTTGAAGTATTTAGATTTCCATAAAGAAACCACCTAGGGCTTGGGCCTTGATAGATGTTTGTCCTTCATATAAATGTTTGAAATGCCCAGTTTGACATTCCACCTCAATAATCACCTTGAGACTTCAGGCTTGGCTGATGTTTGAAAGAAAGATAAGTATATCTCAGCCTGACTAACGGTTTCCAGAACCGGCGCACCGGGCCGGAGAGGAAAGCGGTCCAGAACCGGACCGGTATGCCGGGTAGCGGCTCGGTTCTTCAAAAAAAATGCATGTGAAAACCGGTCCGATAAGAACCGGAACCATGAGCTGTTTTTTTCTTTTTTATATGTTAGCCCAAACTGGATAAGGACCGGACCGGGACCGAAACCGGAACCGGTAAACCGGTCCCTATTATCGGTCGTACATCTCAGTTTTAGGACCGACTTACGGACCGGACCGGGACCGATAGCGGAGGACCGGTATACCACAGGTCCGATAAGGACCGGTCCGAAATCGGTCTGAACCGCACGTTAGTCAGGCTGAAGTATATCAATAATTGGAAGGGATGGGCTTTAAAATACGAAGTTAGATCTCATGATGCATGAACCGGAGCCAAGATTATCCTCTTCAGAGGGATGTAAAGGACTTCGGTCCCTTGGGGTCGTTTGCTTACGTATTACATGGTTTTTGATTTATTTCAACCTCTTGAACTAGCAAGTCAATTATATCTTCGATGATATTCGATTCTTTGATCGTTGGCCATGAACCCAATTAACTAACTAGATGATATGCTAAACAAGTTTTTTTTTTGGGTTGAGACAAATACCCACCTTATTCATTACTTCGAATGGTCTGACCAAATCAAAAAATTGTTCTTGAAGTGTAAGGTTGTTCAACACAATATCATCCACGTATATGTATACTTCTTCCATTTTGTTTTTTAAAGACGTGGTTCGCCATTCTCTGATAAGTTTCCCCTGTATTCTTTGATCCAAATGGCATGAATCTATAGCAATATAATTCTTACTTAGGTTCGAAGGAGGATAGGTCTCCATCCTCAAGGGTCATCCGTATTTGATCGTAACCCTTGAAGGAATCCATGAAAGTAATGACTATTGACCGGCAGTGGGTTCACTAGACGATCAACCTTTGGTAAGGAAAAATAGTCTTTTGGCAGACTCTATTGCGATTTGTGAAATGTATACACATTCACCAGCTTCCGGTGGGTTTGAATACTAACACTAGATAAGCTACCCAATTAGATAACATAGTTTCATGTATGCGATGTGATGCAAAAAGACGTTTGAAATCTTCTTTGATCACGAGGTATTTCTCTTAAGAAAAAATCTACTGTTTTTGTAGGACTATTCTGACATCGAGATTGACATTGAGAAGATGGACTGATACCATTTGGTAGACTCCAACTATATCCTTGTCTCCCACGCGAATATCACTCATTTTCTTCGAGTGTGTCATAAAACTTGCTCCTTTAGGATGGGTTTAAAATAACTAAATTTTTCATCTTTCCTTCGGCAGACACAATGTGCACTTCGATGAATTTCTCTGCAGGTATTGGTTCGGCTCGTGGTCTAAATCAGGTAGTTCAAATACAAATATGTCAAATTCACTCTTGTGGTCAAAGTTGGTTGCCTCGTATGTCAATCACAAGTTCTCTCTAGTTAGAAACTTCATACTAGTGGTATGTTGATATAATTGGCCGCAACTTGTTCCAGGTAATGCGACTAATGATTGGATTGTATCATAAGCAAATTCATATTCAACTATGACAAATTGGTGTGTATGACAACAAGTAGTTTGTCTGATCCTATTCTCGTAGGTAACTCGAAGTATTTGATGGACTTAAAACTCTCATTATCCTTCCCTCATATTCTTTTTCATGGAAATTACACCAAACTACTCCCAATAGATTTAAATATTCTTCCACTTCAATAACATTTTGTGATGGGCCAGACCTACCCCTCATGGAGGAGTGTTCCTAAGTTTTCCTTTCTCATTCTCACTATCTTATGAATGACTTATCCAAGTAAAAGATCCTTTCCTCAATAAGATTTCTAACAAATCAAATCAATCAGATGCGACAGCTACAGAACATCACTTGAATACATAACAATAAACAGATAATTTAAAGTAACATCTGTACATAAACTCTGAAAAGTACCGTCTAAAATCCAATGACAACAAGAATGGTGTGCGTCTAAAAATAATCTCTCGAGATCGTACTTAAACACCCCCACCCAACACAGTCTCAACCTATAAACAAGTTACACAAGAATCAACAGAAACCGAGTCATGTGATAAACTTTTATAGTGTGTGTGTGTGTGTGCGCTCTTTTGATGCACAAATAATTAATCGGATACTCTTTTATCCTACTTTTGTCCATGCTTTAGAAGGGATTCCATTTTGTTGAAACCTTTCAGGCATATGAAATCTCTCGTAAAGCACTGGTCTCACATCCTTTTGACGAGAAAGATCCTTCAGTAATGGAAGAATTACTCCCAAAAGCTGATAAAAAATGTAATGGTTAAGTAAAGGATTTATAATTAATATGAGGAAGGTCAGTTTAGTAAATTTGTATATACCTCATTGTCATGTGGTTGTGCAGCTGAAAATGATTTGCATGGAATTCCATTTAATGGTTGTAATATGAAACTGAATGGGTTATTATCAACAATAACTATTCGTTCAAATTCTTTTGATATACACGAAAGATCCTTTACATATTCCTTGTACTCCCTGCAATTTTTATATAATATTTATCATTTGTAATGAATGATTTAAATAAACAAAACTTACGTGCTAATAGTTGAAGGGCGATAAAGTCTAGAGCGAAATCTATTTTCAACGTCTATTCTATCAACAAGTGGTCTAGCATAACCTGTAAATACACATTTTCCACAATTCAATATAAACTCTTATCTAAAAGATTACATGCTAAGTAACACAAATCGATCATACCTTCAAGTCCAGCAGTAAATAGAACTAAATCAGCAAATTCAGCAAGTTCTTTTAAAAATCGTCCTAATCCAGGGCGTTCAAATACTGTTACGTAGTTCACTTTAGGCTTTCCTTCACTCTCCTTTAAAACCAACAATGTTAAGTGAGTCTATAACGTTGAATAATGCAATATTATTTAGTGTAAAGAAAGTTTAATCTAATCTTACCTTGTCTGAAGATACACATTCTAGCTCAAACCATTTTAATCCAGCTTCTGTAGCTTGAGTGCGTTTAATAGCAGGTAAACTTGATGTCTCACATGCCCATACTAAAGTTTCATCTAAGTCAAGAACCACCTGTACCCACCAGAAAAAATTGGATTTTTTTTTGTCTAATGATTATGGTACCTAAAGCTACAATACCATGTTAAGTTATTAACTTATCTTACAATTTAAGTTGTTAGACTGAGTAGATGACGATCAAGAAAATGGACTCGACTATTCAAGTCAACTAGAAATTAATCTTGCATTGATTACTTACCCGAATATACAACATACTGAAACAATTAAGTAACTAACTGCTTATCAAATTGAAAATAAGAAGCGTCCATAATCTACACAAATACATGTGATTGACTTGAAACAATTTTATTCATTAAAGAACAAATTTTTCAATTTCAAATAGTAAATTACTAAAATGGGTTCAATTCTTGAACCGCCCAATTATAAGATACGAAAACTTTATACGATTCTTTAAATAAAATTATAGAAATGAATACCGTGAGCTTCTCCAATCGTTGATCGACGAGTCCATTAAAGACTTGTCCTCCGGTGATTTGCAAGGCGGCGGAAGGCGATGATGGTAGAGGTAAAGTGGTGAGTTCTGGAAGTTCGACGACCGGTAATGGTCTAAACTGTGATGAAGAGGAGAAGGAAAGATATTGAGTCAGAGACGGTGCGCCTTTGACGATCTGAACAAAGATCTGAAAGAAGAAAGTCAGCCAGTTTAGCAGTGAACGCCACACTTGTATTGTCCTCGGAGCGTAAACATCGGCGGCGGCTTGAGACAGCTCCGCCATAGATATATCTATGTAATAATTATATTATATGTATACTGTATGTATCTCTATATATCAAGCCTTCGCCGTCCTAAGGCTGCTGATTGCTTAATAATCTAATGATAACGAAAAAATCCAATCACAAATAAATAATGAATTTTATTATTATTATTTACATTCATTTGTTTTTATGGTGATATGTAAGTGTGTATATATATAAAAACATTTATTATTATTTTTATTAGTTATACGAGAAAAAGAGAGAAGAAAAAAAAAGTAATTACTTGGCACGCGTTGAGTAGGGAGTGGGAAGGAGTAAGGATAGTGTGTATCAGATGTATTCGATGTCTGATGTGAGCTGTTAATTATTAATGCAACCAATCCTTTTTTGTTTAATTTTGACTAAAAATTTAAATACTTTTTTTTTTTTTACAAGAGAGGCCAAAAGAATGACCAGGAATTGAGAACTTCCTACAATTTATTGATTAACTAACTGTGCTTTAGGCACAAACTAACCACAACTGTTCTTTGTAAGCAATTTTTTATAGTCCATTTGGTGGATCTATATACGTGTCTAGTCCCTCCTCACTAGTCGCTTCAAGTTTAGCCATCTAATCGTACATTTACTAGTTTTGCAAAATCTCCAAATCAACTCAAACTGCTCCTTGAATACCAATATTTGCCGACAACCAAATCCACGAATTGGTTTCGTGGAAACCAATTCGCTTGAATTACACGCGCTAGTGAAGGATGGTGGAAACAAAGGAGATTGGGTAGACATTATTCGAAAAGTCTCTCGAGTTCACACCGCTCCTTATTTTGTGATTAACATCTTTTACACTCAAACTTATGTGATTAAGATTTTGTTATTTTTTTCCATACATTTTTTGATTAAGATATTTGTTTGGTTTTCTTTAAATATAAATAACTAAAGACAGAATTAAATGACTAAGGATGAAAATATTGAATACTAATAAGAGTTGAGTAATATGAGAGAGTAGTGCTTGATCTTTGCTGGTAATTCCCTAGGTTGCTTTATTAGACGTTTCTAGACATAAGGGCAAATCGGTCATTCTACGTTAATCTGGATTCTAGTATCTTCCTAACCCCTCCCGGGTGAATAGGACGCAATCACTTACCTCTAGTGACCCCTCCCGGGTGACCCAAGTTGATCTTCGACGAACTTGTTCTTACCCTATTGACTACTTGGTTAGGCAAGGCCTCCCGGCTCATTGACTCGTGACAAGCACTTATATCCTAGGTCTGCAATGAAATCCCCATCCCGGGCGACAATCTAATTACTATTACTATCCTATACTTGATCAGGGCATGAATAGCTTTAAGGCATAAATATATAAACAACAAGAATTTAAGACTATTTATTTAAATGCTGAAAATATCCCAAAAACTGAAAAACGTCAATTAATTAACTTAGGTTCGTACACTATGCAATTCCCAAGCACAAAATAGTTTAGCTCATATTAAATTACTGGAAAAAAATTACTAAAACCAAGGAATTCATAATGAAACCTAAAAACATAAATAAATTACTCTAAGATAATTTATGAAACGGGCTTGGATGATTAGGAATTGTGGAGTTGCTGTTGCAAGACCTTCCTCTTTCTCGTCCTTAGGGTATGTTTGGATTGAGGGATTAGAAGGGGAGGGAAGGGATTATAAAGGATAGTAGTTATCCTTCCTTTGTTTGTGTTACAAATTTTTGAAGGGATAAGTTATTAAAGGATTAAAATTATACCTTCTATTCCTTTATATCTTATCCCTCCAATTTGGGATCATTAGAAGGAAGGGATAAATTTTAATAGTAAAATATCTTTATTACCCTTATGTTCTATTTAAAATATATTTTATTAGGGGTATAAAAGTAATTTAGTTATAAAATAATCCTTTCTTTTCCTTTACTTATACAATCCAAACCCAAAATTCAAATAATCCTTTACTAATATTTTCCTTTTTTTTTCTACTCAATCCAAGCAAGATTAATACTCTCCTCTCCTTTCCTTTAATATACTATCATTTCCTATCCTTTAATAATTAATCCCCTCTATATCCAAACAAACCCTTAGCTTTTAGGCGTATTAGTTTCTCTATGATATGAATTGTGTGTGTTTCCTAGCTAATAAATAGTATTTATAGTGGTTCAAGTCGTTTTTAAGTAATATAGGCCCTTTTGGAAGAGTCTAAAAGGCCCAACCCGTTTTACAAATTTGGAACTGCACTGCAGTAGATCGACCATAACTTTTGCATCATAAGTCCAAATTTGTTGATTCCGTTTCTCAAATTTCACTGACTTTAAGGCCCATCTTTTTTTATTTGAACCACTAAGTCTGAATCTCAGCAGATTTGGCTCAGAAAGAGAGATAAGTGACGTTTTTCTAGTTTATACAACCTTTACACCTCTGCTAAATTGCATTATTTTGCTTCTTTAACGCCTTTTCTTGGTTTTGGACTTGAATCTTCATCTCTTCTATTCATCTTGATGCCTCCTATCATCCAAGTACCTAAAAATTTCACACTAAACAAACAAATTACCGCACAAAAGCTCTACAACGCAAATAGTACTAGAATGAATGAAGAAAGTGCATTATGTCAAAATACGACTCTTAATCTATCAACTAAGTCCAATTTAACCCTAAAAGGATCTCTCATAAGGGGATTTTTATATCACAAACATGAAGACATCAAGCTCCATTGTTCGACGTCGGTCAACTCTAATGAACATTTTTTTTCTGAGTTTTGCTGGCAACTTTTTTTCTTTGATTTTCCAACAAAAAATTATAACAACAAATTTATTGTTTTGTAAAATCATAAATCTATAATTCTAGAACTACAAAATTTGTAACTACATAGAACCATAACTTTCTAATTCTAGATTAAAAATTTCTAATTCTTAAACTACAGATTTATAGTTCTTGCTATATTATTGTTTAAAAACAACACACTTATCCAAAAACATGTGAAAAAGATTCTTAAAACAAATTAGAAAATTACCGTTCAAATTTATTTTGATGGAGGATTATTCAGAGCCGGTCTGGGCCCAAAGCAGCCAAGGCGGCCGCCTTGGCCCCATATTTTTTAGGCTCCAAAAAAAAATTCTACAAATACTTTATATATTTTAGACAAATATATTTAGTAATATGAAAGCTTGGTTTAATGGAAATGTGCGGGTATTGTGAGAAGGTTGGTTTGAGTTTGAGTCCCATTACATGCAGATCTTGTTTGTTCTTTGTTTTTGGACAAAATTTGTTTATAAAAAAGTCCACTCAAAAGGAAAAAACAATTTTTGTTCAAAAGCCAACCTTAATTAAAAGTTAATTTTTTTCTTCTATTTTTTATATACTTAATTATATTTAATTTTAAACATATTTTAGAATCAAATTATATTATTTCTATAAAAAAAGGTCAATAAATACTTTTTCTATTTTTATATAATTAATTATATTTAATTTTAAACATATTAAGATTAAATTATATTATTCTTTTGCATTTGTCACAAGTTTAATTAAACCTACTTCAAAATACAAACAAAATTTAGAAACAAAACTCGAACCGAAAGTTATTGGAAATGAGTTCGTCAAATTGAATTCTTCAATTGTTCTATTATTATTCTATCAATTATTATGATTCACAAACGAGAATATGATCATATTGTTTTGTCGATTGAGTAAAATATGATAGACAAGTTTAAACATGAAAGTTTAATTAATAACTTTGTATCACAAAAAGCACCTAGCATGTTTTTAAAATAAATTTAGTAAATTTTTAAATGTTTTTTAAAATGATTTTTATATAATTGTTACAGATATAATATGAGTTATTAGCTCATATAGTCCTTAGACACAATAACCCACCCCTAACAAGTCCCCCCCTTTATTACTACCTGCCAGAGTCCAACATTTTTTTGATAATACCGCCAATACCCCTGCTACTAAATATATTAGTTGATATATTCCATATTTATCGAGTATATATATGATAGATTCCATCATTATCGCTACTGTTATGTTTCCATATTGATAGGAGATCATTTAAATTCCTTAATTATAGCTACAAACATGGAAAACTTGTTATACTCATACACGATTAATCATTTGCACTACACTCACCAAACAAACAATTCGCTACACACATCAAGGCTCATCTTGATTTGAAGGTATGTTACAATTCAATTATCATGTTTAACATCGAATAAAACAGAAATTCCATGTTGCAGACTCATTAGTTTTATGGTTTTTTTTCATTTTTCATTATGATCCTCACATAATGAGTGAAGATCCCGTTGAATATCTGTTGAAGAGCGTCCATGGCGTGGTGGCGAAAGGCGGCGAAGATCCAACAGCGAACAAGCTTCTCAACGGACCTGGCTGCGTGGTGGTGGTTCGACTTGGTGTTGCGAAGTGGTGGTTCTAGGTCATTGTGCAAGGAGGTGGTTCACATCACTGTTTTACATTGTTACACCATCAAGTTTAACTGTCAAACCGTCGACTTTAACTGTCACACCATCGATTTTAACTGTCATACCATCAGGTCTTGACACACCATCGTTTACAAATGACACACCATTGATTGACACTGTCACACCATCGTTTGACAATAACAGCCCATCGTTTAACAAAGTCACACCAACACACAACAATTTCACACCACTTTATGGGTAGGGTTTGGGTCTGGATTCTGGGAAAGAGACGATGGGTTGTTGACTGAATTTTTAAATAATTTTGGGACTGGATTCAGGGAAAGACACGATGGGTTGTTGATTGAATTTCCAAATAATTTTTTGGCGGCTCAAATTTTCCTTTTTGGTAAATGTTGACTTGCTTGAAATCAGGGATTCAGTTTTGGTAACCCAAAGGTCATTAAATGGATCATAGGGGCAATTTTGACTTTCATGATGGGCTGGACCTGATGGGCAATGGTCTATTGGCTGTGGACTATATGGGTTAATCACCCATATAATATTTGAATGTATTAGTAATTTTTTTATATATTATTTGTTTGATCAAAATAGGATAATTTTTTTTTATTATACTGTAAAAGGCCCCATATTTTTTTCTCGTCTTAGGTACTCAAGACGCTCGGACCGGCCCTAGAATTATCAACCCTCCACAGCAATATATTTTTCCAAACCACACTACAAAATTGTTTAACCACAACATTTACAATTAAGGACTGCCACAAACATATGTTAACTAAAAACAAATCAAAATAAAATAAATTAACTACCAATTGTATTTCTATTTTGAAATTCCTACACACTTAACAAATTGGTCAATCAACTCAAGGACTCCAGTAAAAAAAAAGTAACAGATATGCTCTAATTTTCAACTTTGACTACACATCATTGAATCAGTGAGGCGGAGGAGATTGATGGTGCGGCAGTGAATAGCGGATTTGGCTTTTAGTGGCGTTTCAGTGCTCTTGTAACTAAAATTAAAACAAAAAACTATAAAGACAGATATGTTTTAATAACGTGATGTGATTGGAACAGAAAAGAGAGGAGATTTGATATTCTTCTTTATATTCTTCTTTACAATATTGTTTGACAAAAAAAAGAAAAAACTGAGAAATTTGATTTTGTCTTCCATATTGTGTCGGTTCCTAACCCTTTTTATTTTGTTCGAACCTTTATTCCTTTTGTATTCAACATCCAAATAATAGATGACTGTGCTGTCATTTTTTAGTAGGAATGGCGGAAGGAACTAAATCTCACATGCAAAATCTAAGTGTAAAGTTTCATGCTCTGCAATTGTGATAGCTTGAAGAAGAAGCAGAACATGAAGAAGAAGAAGAGGATAACAGAATTTAGAGAGAGAGTAGTTTAGGAGATAGAAAAAGGAATCTTTATTAGTTAAGTTGTTTTACAATTACATCAAGTGTTTATATACACAATCGTAACGAACTTATTGCAGCTAAACATCTTATTCTAATATATTTGCTATTTAGTCCCTGCATTATTCTTTCTTGCTATTTCTTCTATCTTCATTTTATCTAATTGTGCATTAGCATTCCAAGATCCCCCCACAAGCGGAACATGTATGTTAATAATGTTGAGCTTGGAAAGGATGCTATGAAATGGTAGATTAGCTAGAGGCTTAGTGAAAATATCGGCTAGCTGTAATGATGATGGGATATAGAATAGTTTTATTACTCCAGCTGCTAGCTTTTCACGAGTAATCTTACAATCAATATCAACGTGCTTGGTTCTCTCGTGTTGAACTGGATTAGTAGACATAGCAATCGCAGATTTGCTGTCTGAATAAACCAGAGCTGGATAATCATGAGCAAAACCATAGTCATGAAGAGCATAAACAAGCCATTGTAGTTCACAAGTAGTAGCTGCTAAGGCACGAAATTCAGCTTCAGCTGAGGATCGACTAATGGTAGATTGTTTCTTGCTCTTCCAAGATATGAGAAAATCACCTAGAAAAACACAAAACCCTGTGATACTTCGACGTGAATCAACACAGCTCGCCCAATCACTGTCACAAAAAGCTTTGAGCTTGACATTTGATGAAGATGAGAAAAACAATCCTTGACCTGGTGTGAGCTTAATATATCGAAGCACACGCTGCGCAGCATTCCAATGATTGACAGATGGTTTTGACAAGAATTGACTAAGACAATTCACTGAGTAGGACAAGTCAGGACGTGTAATGGTGAGATATAATAATCTTCCAATTAAGCGACGATAAGAAGACGGATTATCCATCAGTTGATCATCATTAGATGAAAGACGAAGAGTAGATTCCATTGGAAAATTTATTGGCTTTGCACCAAGAACACCACATTCAGATAGAATGTCTAAAGCAAATTTTCGTTGACAAAGAGAAATACCTTTGGATGAACGAGCAACCTCAATTCCAAGAAAGTATTTCAGATTACCAAGGTCCTTAATTGTGAATTGATCATGAAGAAAACGTTTAAGCGCAGATATCTCAGCTAAAGAGTTACTTGTTAAGATGATATCATCAACATAAACAAGTAGTGCGATGAATGAAGTAGAGCTCTTCTTCATAAACAAGCTGAAATCACTTTCTGAATGCGAAAAACCATAAGACAACAAAGCAGAAGATAACTTGGCAAACCATTGTCTTGAAGCTTGTTTAAGACCATACAAGCTTTTATTGAGTTTACAAACTGAGTTGGGTGGTGTGTTCAAGCCTTGAGGAACAGTCATGTAGACATCTTCATTCAATTCACCATGTAAGAAAGCATTATTCACATCTAATTGGTGAAGATGCCAATTATTTATTGAAGCAAGTGCAAGAATTAGCCGTATTGACACCAATTTTGCAACTGGTGAGAATGTGTCAAAGAAATCTAAACCCTCTTGTTGATTATATCCTTTAGCAACAAGTCGAGCTTTTCTTCTTTCCAATGTTCCATCAGCTAGAAATTTGAGTTTGAACACCCATTTTGAGCCAATAGGATGTATGTTTGGTGGTGTTGAAATGACTGACCAAGTATTATTATCTTGTAAGGCTTTGAGTTCTTTGTTTATAGCTTCCATCCATTCTGGAGATGATGAAGCTTGTTTGAAAGATGTTGGTTCAGTGAGGGTTGATATAGAGTTCACATAATGTTTGTAAGGTGAAGATAGTTTTTCAGAGCTCAAGAATTGTTGTATGGGATAAGGTGTAGAGGAGGTTTGATCAGAAATACAACAAGATAAAGAGTGTGGGCATATGTAGTCTTTTAGGTAGGTGGGAGGGTTCCTTATTCGGGTAGTTCTTTGAGGTTGGTTTTGCTGAGTTGGAGAGGAGTTTTGAGTGTTTGTCTGATTTTGAGGTTGAGGATGGGTGTGAATTTGTGCTATTTGGTTTGATAATGGTTCTATTATAGGGGTAGAAGATGGAGGAAACAAGAAGGTATGTAAAGGGGTAGGTGGTGTAGCTATAGAGAATGGGAAAATTTGTTCATGAAACACAACATTTCTGGAGATAAAAACATTGTGATTTGAAAGATCAAGTAACTTGTAACCTTTGGTTGTTGGTGGATAGCTTAGAAAAATACACTTTGTGGCTCTTGGATCAAATTTGGTTCTATGGCTTTGTAGAGTAGATGCATAACAAAGACATCCAAATACTCTTAGATGTTCAAAGTCAGGAGGTTTATTATATAGAATTTGATAAGGAGTTAGATTATTAAGCAATGGTGTAGGTAATCTATTGATGATATGAGTAGCTGTGAGGATAGATTCACTCCAATATTGAAGAGGGAGATTGGCTTGAAACATCAATGCCCTAGCAGTAGTAAGGAGGTGTTGATGCTTTCTTTCAACCAATCCATTCTGCTGAGGTGTTTCAACACAGGATAGCTGGTGTATAATACCTTTTTCTTTATAAAATTCATTCATTAGAAACTCAGGACCATTATCAGTCCTTATGATCTTGATCTTAGTATCAAACTGAGTTAGCACCATATTGTAGAAAGTGATGAGATGTGAACTTACTTCAGACTTCACACTCATCAAATATACCCAAGTACATCTTGAACAATCATCAACAATTGTCAAAAAGTATCTAAATCCTGAGTAAGATGTTTGTTTGAAAGGCCCCCAAATATCACAATGAATGAGTTCAAAACAAGAAGTTGTTTTTGATACAGACAGAGGAAAAACAAGCCGTTTTTGTTTTGCAAAATGACAAGAATTGCAAACATTTGAAGCTAGAAAATTAATAGAACTACAAAGCTTTTTAAGTACTTGTAGCTTAGCTTGAGAAGGATGTCCCAACCTTGAGTGCCATAGATCAAAACCTTCAGTGGTAGCTGAGAATGAAGAGTGTTCTGAGATGCTTTGAGGAGCTGAATGTATGTAGTAAAGGCCTTGATGTTCATAAGCAATCCCAGTCATCTTCTGGGATTTGTCTTCTTTGGTTGAAACTTGGTGTACAGCTGAAGCAGGAGTTGAAGAATCATTTGAAGAGGAGTGTACTAATGCCATTAACTTGCTAATTTCTTCAGGAGTAAACTCATAAGGAGAGGATGAAATTCTTGATTCTTGAGGACAAGATTCATCTGCAGCTACATAATTTGCTTTAGTATTATGATTCTTTGAGTTGTTTAGATAGAATCTTCTGCCTTTAGGACCATCCCATCCAGTGGGATAACCATGAATCTGAAAACAAGTCTCAATTGTATGCCCTGTATATCCACAGTGTGTGCAAATAACACGTTTTCTTTCAAGAAATGAAGTGTGTTTAGGAGCTATTTTTGAGTAAAAAGCAGTAGCAGAAGAATCTTGAGTAAAATTAGTCAGTTTTCTCTGACTTTCTTCTTGATTTAGCATAGAGAATACAGAATTTACACTAGGAATAGGATCCATCAACAAGATTTGACTTCGAACTGCAGCATAAGATTCGTTTAAGCCTATTAGGAATTTTATGACAAAATCATGTTGTTGTCTCTCAGTTAGAATTTCAAGTATTTTGCAGGTGCAGAGATTCATATGACCACAATTACAGCTCGGAAGTGGCCTAAAATGCACGTGTTCGTCCCAAATTGCTTTGAAACGAGCAAAATATTCAGAAATAGAATCTGAATTTTGAGAAATTGAACTAAGAGCTTTTTCAAGATAGAACACTCGAGTACCATTGCTCTGTGTAAATCGAGTTTTTAGTTCTTTGAACAATTCATAGGCTGAATTAACGTATAACAAGCTGCCTCGGATTTCTTTAGATATAGAATTTAGTAGCCAAGATAACACCAAATTATTGGCTCTATTCCAAGCCGTAAACAACACTAAATCAGTTAATGGAGGTTGAAGAATCTCACCATTAACGAAACCGAGTTTGTTCTTGACTGAAAGTACAATCTCAATGGATCTTGACCAAGAAAGAAAGTTATCGCCGGTAAGAACATCGGAGACAAGTGATATGCCGGTATTTTCACTTGGATGAAGGTAATATGGACTCGAGAAGTCTTCGGAGAAGGACTGAGCTGTAGCCATTGATGAAGATAGTAGAAAGCTTTTAGTGAGTAGAAGTGCGGAAGAGAACGAGAATCACATCTGATACCATGTAAAGTTTCATGCTCTGCAATTGTGATAGCTTGAAGAAGAAGCAGAACATGAAGAAGAAGAAGAGGATAACAGAATTTAGAGAGAGAGTAGTTTAGGAGATAGAAAAAGGAATCTTTATTAGTTAAGTTGTTTTACAATTACATCAAGTGTTTATATACACAATCGTAACAAACTTATTGCAGCTAAACATCTTATTCTAATATATTTGCTATTTAGTCCCTGCATTATTCTTTCTTGCTATTTCTTCTATCTTCATTTTATCTAATTGTGCATTAGCATTCCAAGACTAAGCAAATGACTTAAAAAGTAGCAATCAACAACTACTGAAGCCTCAAGGAATGAATACCATCTTAGTAATGTAAAGAATCATACATATTTACAAACCTTAAACAAAACAAATGATGTTGTTAATTAGCAGAACAATATACATATGTACTCGGCTCCAAGTTTCAATATAAAAAGAATTAAATTCAACATTGTGAAAGCCATGGGTGTTCTAAAGCTTCACTTGCATTAAGCCTCCTTTTCGGGTTAATCTCAAGCAAGCATTTCACAAAATCAATAAAATCAGCATCCGTAACCTGCAAATGATTCTCCAAAAATGTCTCCTCAGGAATAACATACTCAATTTCATTCGTCTCCTGTTACACAAAAACATCTCAAAAATCACTAAACATCCTTAAAAATTACACAAAAAATGATCATACCTCATTCACATGAAAAAGATCAAATTCTTTAGTAAAATACTTTTGCGTTTCTTCTCCATTTAACAACATATCCATATCAATAGGACCCAACATTCCCACCATTCTCGCAAGTACCATTACAATTCCTTCATTAGGAAATAAAACCTCCCCTGAACAAAGCTCAGCTAAAATACACCCAAGTGACCAAAGATCAATCTTATGATCATAAGGAAGACCTAATATAACTTCAGGAGCTCTATATGAACGTGATTGCACATATAACGATAATTTATCAGCTTCAAAGCAACTACTTCCAAGATCAATCACTTTTATTTCACATTTCCTGTAGCTTTTTATTAAAATATTTTCCGGCTTTAAATCACAATGGATTATCCCTAAACCATGTAGAAACTCTAATGCCTCCAAACATTGCCCAGTTATCACCTGTAATTGCAAATAAAGTCCTTAACTTTCATATTTATCGACTTATAGTACACTGTATTTCTAATATAACAAACCTGAAGCCTAGCCATCGTAAAATAAGGCTCTCCACCAGATTCTCGATTAAATTTCTGAAATTCGTATAAATTTGCTCGAAGAAGTTCACAAACTATGAATAAATGTTCCTGTAAGTAAATAAATGCGTAAATTAAGAATATATATATATACAATATAAACAGGATTTTTTAAACATACCTGATGGTAAAAGTAATCATAAAGACGTAAAATATGGCGTTCATCTCCAGGATCGTGTTTATTTACGAATTTAAGAAGTTTAATTTCGTCTAAACTTTGATCGAAAAAATCTTTATCGTTTTTTATAATCTTTAAACAAACATCCATTCCAGTATGAAGATCATGTGCTTGAATAACTTTACTAAAAGCTGCTGAACCGAGATATTCTGTAACGTAATATCGAGCACCGATTATACTATTTATAATAATCGGAAGATCCTTATTCTCTTCAAATCCTGTTTTGTTCTTTCTGTGAATGATTCTAAGATTGAATGTTTCGTACTCATCTTCGTTAGTTTCAAGCATTTGTAGCTCATCGTATGCTAAATCATCAGGCTTTTGAGGTTCTTCAGTGTAGATTTCATCTTTATTCGGGGGGTAATTTGCAAATTCGGGAATAGCTTTAGGTCTTGTATTGTAGTACGTATCGTATTGAGAGTCTTGTTCATCTTCTAGCCTGAAAGGGTAGCTATAAACCAATAGTCTTTCTTCATCCTTTTTAAAATCTGTGTCCTTAAGGAAATTATTTTGTTTAAATGGTTCAACTATGATTAAAGGCTGTGGAGTTTTGGTCTGAACTGTCATTACAAATTTGTCTTCACTTGGTCCGATTGATAAATCTGAGTCGTTGAATAGATGTGGGGTAAGATAGTCTTCATCTTTCTCCTTGTACCATAATTGATCATTTTCCATAAAATCAGGGCAATCTCGAGCTGTACCAAACTGAGATAATCTATCTGATGAAGCTTGTGAAGTTGGTCTTGTCATAGTATGGATTCCATATGGATTTGTAAAGTCTGCAACAATTATGAGTAAAGTTCATCAACTACAAATAGAAACTAACTTATCTTCAAACGATTGAAGAAATGGCAAGAGAAAGTAATATAACACCTAACAATTGATAATAATTCCATTATATATGAGTTTATTCTTTATGACATTTTGATGAAGAATTGACTACTTTAAAGGAATTAATATTACTAATAAACTGGATCAATCCTAATATAATTAGGTGAATAATAGCATATATAGTGTTTGCTTCAATATAATTGATAAATCAATAATTAATTCTTTAAAATTGTTGGATTTGAACTAATGATTCATCATCATACAAATTCAAATATTCAAATAACCATATTTTTAATACAGAAATTAAAAAAATAATAATTTAAAAGGACCCCAAAATTCAGTAAGTAAGCTAGTAAAAACTGTACCAGAAGAGCAGAATTCAGTGGTAGAAGATCCCAAGCTGACAAATTCGTCCGGTGAAGAAGCACCTGAGCTTGTATGCCCACCGTCAGCAGACACCTCCGTCAGTCGCCGTGTAGACGGAATTTTCAGGAGAGGAAGCGGTGGCACGGTGGGGAATAAAAACTTCTCAAAATCAGAATCACCCAAGTGGGATTTCTCCATGATATCTTCCATGAGAGCTGATTCTGACTCTGATAAACCATTTTTTCTCAAGAATTCAAATACAGATTCAACCCCTATTATTTGTTCCATGGGAATTCTATATTAGAGAAATTAAGAGGTGGTGGTGGGAAGAGTTATTCATCATCGGATTGGAGTGAACAAGTGTTGTGGTTTTAGTTTCGAAAGTGGGTTGGACTTGAAATTGAGCAGTTGGTCTTTGCATGTTTCATATATATGTATGTATAGAAATAGATAGATATACACAGAGAGAGAAAGAGATGACTTTTTTTTTCATTAAGGTTTTTTGTTTTTTACTTTATAATTAAATGTTATGTTGCTGTAAATATGAAGCTAACGGGTATGTTACCAACTTTGAAAAGTAAAGAAGGATAGTACGATTTTCTTGTGGTCCCGTGATTGACGGACACGTGGTTGACTATTGTACTGACAAATGGAAATAACCTTATTATTTAAGATGTAATATTCTTTCTTGAACCTATTTTTTATTACAAGGATACTGTCATGAGTTCGAACAATCGTCCCTAACTGCCAAGTTGATATTTCAAATTGTTTTATTACAGTGATGTCTATTTTGCGTATGTCATGTGAATCTATATAAAACACAACAATTTATAAGCAAGTTATTTTTAAAAATGGCTCAAAAAATTTAAAGTTAGAGAAAATTAGAGAAGAAAAGTATAGAGGATTGGTTTTAGAGTTACTGTATATTGTATTTGAAAAGCGAGAAATCACCTAGTTATAAAAGGTGATTCTTCATCTAAAGAAACGGTTATCAAAGAAATAAAATAGTGCATCTTTTCCATTTTATTTTCCTTGTTCCCTCATCATTCATTTTTAGATGATGGTGATCGATTAGCTTGTATTGATATTATTAGTATGAGGTAGTCGTTTTAGCTTCTTAATTGCTATCTTTATCCTTTTGGCTTATGTAGGTAACTCTCTTGTATAGTGTACAGTTTTTTTTATTAATACAACCGTTTACCTAACCCAAAAAAAAAGTTACTTTTAAAAATACTTTAAAAAATTATGGAAAAAAGGACTCATTTTGGATTAAATAGAAACGTGGAGAATATCTTTTAAGTTTGTGGATATTAGGAATGGAACCCGATAAAAGGTGATTCTCCTTTATTAAAAAATATTTGGGAGCTAAAGAATATTATTTGTGGGTCCTTAGGAGTGAAAGGTCGGGAGAGTATTTTAGCTTTGTGATTTTCTTCAGAAAATGCAAGTCATATTACACATGAGATATCAAGTAATAAATTTTATTCTTTACATAAAAAACCTTATGATTGATTTCGTCAGAAATATTTTATTAAACCTTGGGTGAATATTATTTGGGACTCGTGTGTGTTTCCTAAACATGCAATTATTATGTGGATGACTTTGAGGAAGAGGCTTAAAACTAAGGATCACATTACTTATTTGGAGTTCGATCCTCTTTGTAATTTATGTGGGGAAGATTTTGAGTCAAACAAGCACCTCTTTTGCGATTGTACTTATTCGAGGGCTATTTGAGTTGAGATAAAGTCTTGGCTATGATTGGATAAGGAGATAAACACGCTCCTAAGTGCTTTGAAATTACTTAAAAAGCTTAAAGCTAGAGAAAATTGGAGGAGAAAAGCATGGAGGATTGGATTTGGAGCTACCGTGTATTGTATTTGGAAAGCGAGAACTCACCTAGCTATGAGAAGTGAATCTTCATCTAGAGAAACGGTTACCAAAGAAATTAAGTGGTGCATTTTTTCCATTTTATTTTTCTTGTTCCCTTATCATTCGTTTATGGATGATAGTGGGAGATTAGCTTGTATTAGTATTAGTATGAGGTAGTCATATTTAGCTTCTTAGTTGCTATCTTTAGCCTTTTGGCTTAGGCAGATAACTCTCTTGTATAGTGTACAATTATTTTTTATTAATATAACCGTTTACCTAACCCAGAAAAAAAGTTATTTTTTGTCGGAAAACACATTGAGTTGCATGAAACAGCATTTAATATATTTTCTGGGGTTAACAGTTATATTAAAAATAAGTAGTTATATACTGTACAAAAAGTTATCTATCTATAAACCAGAAAGTTAAAAATAGTAACGATAAGGAGTGAACAAAAAATAGGAAAGTGTTAACCTTAACCAATTAGGTAAGGTAACATGACTTAAATTTGGGTAAAAGATACCCCAACCCAATTATACCATTACCTTACCTTTCATTTTTATCCCAAAAACTTTTGTTATCATTGGTTGGACTTTTGCTACTTAACTTACGGGCCCGTATACAGTTGATATTTATTAAAAAAACTATATATTACCCTTTCATACTAACAATAAAACAAAAGCATCTTTTCATACTGTTACATGATAATCTTCCACTACCATCCAAAAATGAATGATAAGGGAACAATGAGTATAATGTGGAATATACGCACCACTTAACCTCCTTGATGTCACTTATACGACAAGTTAGAGGAAAAGTGAAACCCTAACCCCGCCCCATCTTCCTATCTCAAGCTTTTCCGATGGGCTGCTCAAACCCCCCTTCTGCAAATCGCATTAGCTAGGATTTAACAATCCTTCTAACTCATGTCGGTAGTTTTGAAGGAAATCTTCCCCCATTAGATATTCCTCTTGGGTGACCCTAAATATGGTTTACGATTATTTAGTCTCTAGCCCTAATGATTACTTAGTTAGGCAAGACCTTCCTGTTCATTACTACACACTAGGCGCCTATACGCTATGTCCGCAACCAAACCTCCCCTCTTGGGTGAAATCTCAATTACAAAAGCTACCCACTACTTGGCCAGATCATGGGTAGTATTAAGATAAAATCATAGTCAATGGAATAACTATTAAACCATTCTCAAATAAACACTTTGTCGCAAGTACAATAGTTCAATTAATTAGCTAAACATAATTCTTACATAGGCAACCTTAAGCAACAAGGGTTTAGTTCATACTAAATGAAAGAATATAAATAAAAACTAAAGACAAGTTCATATTCAAAAGAAAAAGTAAATATAAGTTACTCATTAGGAAGAGATAAAATGATGAACTGTTGGGAAAGAATCGTTGGGTTTATGGACAAACCCTTCTATTCTCCTCTCCAGCTCTTCTACTCTTGCTCCTCTTGTAAAATATGAAATAAAATTGGTCGATTTTGAATTATTTCTTGATAGATCATGAAAAAGGGGTTGCTAAATGACTTATATATGAGCTAAAAAAACGCTTCGACCCCCTTTGGCTCACTTAATTAAGTTAGAAGAGCATAACCCGTTTTTACTTGGCAGAATTTTAGTTCGAGCCACAGTGGAAGAAAATGTCATAACTTCGTCATCTTAACTCTAAATTTACTTCCACCCCCGAACCGCGCGAAATGGTTGCCTATTACACGATTCACTAACTCTTCCCGGGGTGGGGTACCTATTATTCTTTGGCGCTCTAGCGCACCCCTACTATAAAAAGCCGACACCCTCTCCCTAAAGAGATAGGGGAACAACAATAAGTATTCAAAAAATGCGTCGGGGGCCTCAAACTCATCTGGTAACTTTCCACGCTCAAGCTTCTTCCAATTAAAAAAGAATCAGTTCCAAAGCTTTTACCAATATTTTGTGGTGACTGAAACACTAGGGCGTTAAGATTTCTCCAGCAAATGCTCCAACTTCCCAAAGTGACTCTAGGCTCAAATTCCACCTTGAATTGGGGCTTATCTAGACTTTTTGACTTATTCTCCTCATCTTGGAACCTTGTATCAAACATTTTCCTAAAAGCTACACAATTAAGGCATAAAAGCTCTATAAATAGTAATATGACCAAAACGAGAAGCAAAAGTACAATATAGCAAATACTAGGGAAATATCCCTCACTTAGGCACAATAAACTCCCAAATTAATGTCACATGAGTGTAGTCCATCAGAAAAATAGAGACATCAGCCATTTTTACCTTGATCAAGTATAGGGTAGTAACAGTAGTTAGACTATCGCCCGAGAGGGGGGGTTAATTACAGACTTAGGATATAAGTTCTTGGTGTGTGTTAGTGAGCCAAAAGGTCTTGACTAGCCGAGTAGTCAATAGGGTATGAACCAATTAGCGTCCAAAAATATTGTAGGGTCACCGGGGAGGGGTCCCTAGTATCATATGATATTGTCCTATTCACCCGGGTGGAGGTAGGAAGAGGATTGAATCCCAACTAATGTAAAATGACCAGTTTACCCTTACATCTAGAAACATCTAATAAATTAACTTATAGGATTACCAGCAATGATCAAACACTGTTATCTCATACTCCCTACATTTCCAAAAAGTTGTCACATTTGATTTTGCACACAAACTAAGAAATGTCATTATTAACTCTGTGATTACTAAAATGTCCTTCATAAAGTGCCTTGATATCTTGAATATTTGTTGGGAATATAAATTATAATAGTTAATTAGGGTAAAAGTGGTATAAAGAATAAAAAGTGTCTTAATAACCAAAGTGACAAACATTTAGAAATAACTACTTTTAGTATAAATGACAATCTTTTAGGTACGGAGGGAGTATTTCATATCCTTTCTTAATTAATTTGTAATTAATTATTGTCAATTACTTCATTAGCGTCTTAGTTGTTTAAATTTATCTTTTTATTACTACGCTTAGTTCTATCTTAATAAAATCAAACAAACATTCATCTTTTAATTATTGTAATCACAACTAAACCACATTAATCATAATCACAATTACATTAACTTAGATAATTGATTTCTCTCTTTTTGTAATAGATTAGTCTATGCACGAGACATTATTTTGGGAGTTTATTGGGCCTAAGTGAAGGATTATTATTCGGCATATTGCATTTCTGTCTCCTGTTTTGGACATATTGCTATTTATAGAGCTTTTATGCCTTAATTGTGTGTTAAGTGTGTAAATTTTAGGTTCATGGTTGACACAAGATGCCAAGACTATGAGGAAAAGTTAAAAAGTCAAGATAAACCCCATGACAAGGCATGAAATGAGCTTAAAGTCACTTTGGGAAGCTATAGAGTTTGCTAGAGAAATTTTAACGTCATATTGTTTCAGTCACCACGAATTAATGGTACGATATTTGGACCTAACTCTTTTTTCTATAAAAAGATATTGAAGTTAGTGTTGCATGAGAGGTTACATAAGTTATTTCAGAGTTGAGATGAAGAAGTTATGCCATTTTCTTCTACCGCGACTCAAACCTAGACAACATTACCTAAAAACAGGTTGGGACATTAGTAACTCAGGGCCCGTTTGACCCTAAAACGTTTTAGGTTAGTATATGAGAATATAGAAGCCTCCTGAATCATAATTCATCATAATACATCAAATATTTCAAAAGAAAATGAAGAGCACAAAATGTTTGTAGCCAACATGAGAGGAAGAAGAGGGTTTGTACACCAAACTCCATGATTCTTCATCATCCCGACTCTCTTTGCTATCAATCCACAGAGTAATTTTATTTTGTTGTACATTTAGACGTGATTTTTGCATTAGTTTTCAGTAGTTTTTTACTTTATATTTATAAACTAACCCTCATTGCTCGAGGTTTGCTTTATCTAAGAACCTATGTTTAGCTATTTGGTATTTTATTTAACTTGGGATTAAAATGTTTAATTAAGACGGGTATTTATTTTATTCCATTGACTATATGTTTGTAGTAATACTATCCATACCGTAGCTAAGTAGTGGATAGCCCAAGTAGTTAAGCTATCACCCGGAAGGGGGGGGGGGGTTTAATAACGAATATAGCATATAGATGTCTAGTGTGCGGTAGTGAATCGAGAGGTCTTGCCTAGTTAGACAGTCAATAAGGTTTAGAACTCAAACATCCAAAAACATTTTAGGGTCACAGGGAAGGGGTCTCTAGTGAAGGAGGATTGCTTTCTAAGCTACCTGGGAGGGAATTAGAGAGACTTTTGAATCTCGGCTAATGCAAATTTAAATTAGAGGCATAAAGGACTACTAGCAAAACTCAAGCAACCATCACATCCATTTTTGCGTATTGTAATTAGTTTAATTGCATTCTTCTTTTAGTTTATGATTATTCATTTCCATTTAGCATCTATATCATAAAAACCAAACAAATATCATATTTACTTTTTTGTCTCTTTGTTAGCAACTTTGCATTACCATACTTTCGGAACACATTAGTTTAACCTTTATAGTCCCTGTGGAGACGACAACCTTTGTACTTATCTTCATTACTTGTTGACGACCTGTACACTTGCGGGAAGTGGCTTCTAGGATGTTGGTTTGTTTTATCACACTTTAGGACGCGCACAATAATCCCCGAGAATGAAATCCCTTTCACTTACCTATTTTTATTACTTGTCAACAAGGCCCGTACACTCGCGGGTGGTTAAAGTCCTTTAATTTAAGTGATTATTATCAAATTCACGGGTCTGGAAGATGGTAAATAAGTCCTTATAAATTTTGATTTGCAAGCTATTCCGGCATATGCTATGTCTATCTTTTTATTCCTAACAATGTTCAGTAGGAAACTGGCATCGTTAATCACAATTTTTTGTGGAACCCAATTGAGAAATGTAAAATTCATTAGGTTGCATGGGAGAAGCTAGAAGTGGCTAAAATGCTGAGTGGGATGGGGTTCTGGGATTTAATAGAATGAAAACGCTCTTGCTGGCGGCACAGACTTGAAGAATGATCCAAACCCAGAATCTTTGGCGGCGTGCATCTTAAAAGATATTTATTTTCTAAAATGTGATTTTCACGATGTAAAACTATGATATAGTAGTTCTTAATCATGGGAAAGTAATTTTGAAGGTCATGACTTGATAAATAAGGTGTAATGCAAATTGGTAGCATAACATCAACGAATATATGGAATCACAAATGACGCGGGATTGATTGGACACTGGAGGAGGTGGAGATTTCAGATATAAAAATGGTTTTGCATCTCATGCAGATGAACGAGGATGCTTGTGATACAAATATAGTAGAGTCCTAAAGGTGTGGGTTAATAGGAAACTTATCTATTCAATGTCTAATTAAAAATTAAGTGATTACTAATTTAAGGTTTGTTAAACCTATATGGTGAACTCTAAACCATGGATACTAAGAAGTGTTCTAAAGAGTTTACAAGTTGCGGAAGCTAGGAACTAGGAGTGCTAATAAAGAGAGCAAGTTAATAATCCTAATACAATTGTGCTTAAAGGAAGATGATGACTGGTATAGGGTTAAGGTCCTTAAGTAATTAACCTACTAGAGTAAAGGGACCTATATTAGTGGAGGCAAAGGTGTGATAAATAAACATATAAATAAGATGATAATAAAGGACACAAACCTTGACTACCACGAGAAACTCATTGCAAGTATTACAGATTGTTTGCAAGTTTAGTTGATAAGTAAAGTTTGTTCGCATGGATTTAATCCGTTGAATCTACTTGTATTCAATAAGCGTAGACGAATTTAGATGTTTAGATTAAAACAGAAATAAGATGAATAATTATATGATGTGAATAAATATATAAGAAGACATATAATTATATATGAATGTAAGTCAAATAAATTAGGGTTACTAATATGAGCCTATCTTACTGGTGTCGCCTATGGTGTGATAAAAATAAGATAAAATTAAGTCTAGAAAACTACGCACTCTCACCCTAGACAGGCACAGTACTGCAAGTACGTATGCAAGTTTTAGTTGATAAGTTGAGTTCGTTCTCAGGGACTTAGAGTGCTAGTCGAATGGGTAGCAATAACGAGTAAGCAATAATTAATTAAAAGACAGAAAATAAATAGAGAATAAATTAGAGATATCTAAATTAAACTAAGAAAATAAAGACAGTAAATTAAATATGAAGAAATATGAGATGAGAAATATAGCTTAGGTTTTGCTAGTATGCACTAATCCTTCTAATTCTTTCTGTTAGATCTAGTTAATAAGGGAGAATATTAGCTCTTGTATACTTAGTCAGGATTCTAAATTCCCATTCCTTAGACCTTGAGAGCGACTAAGGGGGCTACTGACACACCACGAGGCTGGTTCAAATAGGGTTATCAAGCGCTACCAAGGCCCTAAGCAATCAATTTCCATACATGGTGATAGTGATTAAATTATGCCCTAATGACTATCTAGTTAGAATCAGTTTGTCAGGACTAATATCGACACTAGACGTTATGTGGTGTTTCAATAATTAGAATCCCATCTAAGGTGACCATCTAATTACTATTAAGAAAATCCTAAAGTGATCAGTTCTAGGACGGGCAATAAATCAAAACACATAAACAAATATAAAGGTAAGAAGCTAATATCAGATTAAAACATGTAATTCCCAAAGAAAATTAGATAAAAAGAAATTAGAATTCATATATTATACATGATGCAAAACCCAAGCTATGGGAAGTTTAGTTCATACCTGAAGGAAATATACTAAAAGAAATAATGAAAGACATCATCTTGCTCTCTACAATAAACTGGAAGAATAAAACCTTAAGAACTAATTACTATGAGGCAAGGATGATTTACAAGTAATATAAGGGTGTATTTATAGGTGTTTAGAAGACCTAATTCGTTTTCTTGAAGGAGGGGTTAAGTAATGGACTCCAAGCCCAACTCAAATTCGTAACCCTAAAAACATGCAATCAGACCCGTTTTTCTTTTTGTCCTAGAAGCTTCAATATTTATCCGTTTGATGCGTATGAATATACCAAATTCATTGTCTCGGAAAGATATTCAACTTTGCTCTTGACCGTTTCTCCAAATTCCACACCGTTTTTGAGATATAAGCTTATTTGTGGTCGTAGGTGCAGAATTTCAGGATTAATGCAATTTTCGTTTTCCATGTTTTTAGCTTTTCTTTCCTTTATCTCAATTTTCATGCTTATCTCTTTCTATATCTTGTAGTCTTTGACTTGGACTCTAATTAATCTCCATAATTATCTTTAAAGCTTCACACTAAATAAATAATTAAACCCAATATGCTATAAAAACATTATTTTACTAAATCAAGACTCAAAATAGGAAAGCGCACTATTTCTCAAGAAAATCGACTATTATGACTTCTAAATCACTAAAAATGATGTCTCATCCTAATATAAATCTATCACAAATGAGGAGACATCACTTACTAAGTTGTTATTCTAATCTTAAGGGTGAATTGACCATTATATATTAACCGGGATTCCAAATTCTTCCTAACATTTTCAGGGCGGACTTAGGAGAAACCTCTCCACTACCAATGACTTGGGTAAGGGGACCATGCGTAATGATCAGTGTTTAAATCAAACCTTTATGGCCATCTAGTTAGGCAAGCCCATCAGGATCATTACCGCACACTAGACGATTATGTGGTGTTGTCAATAATTGAATCCCCCTTCCGGGTTTTAACTCAATTACTAAGGATAATACTAAGATTGGCCAAATCTAGGGATGGAAACAATTAGTCAAAGCACACAATACAGATATACGCCAAGCTCAAACCAATTAAAATAACAAATAGTATTATGGAATTTAGACAAAATAATAACCCAAACAATTAAGAATAAAATTTACAGAATAAAAGCTTAGAAATATGGTTAAACCACAAATCTATAGATAATTACCCTAAATATAGAGAAGGAGAGATGTAGAAGAGGAGTCTGTCACTCTCCTTCTTCTTGCTTCTTGTCTTCCTCTACAAGTCAGCTTACTTCTCTGGATGACCTCGAAGTGTAATAATTAAGAATAATTGAGCAAGGACTAAGTTATGGCTTAGAACTAAGCAATGACATGTTTACAATTATAAGAGGGTGTATTTATAGGTGCTAAGAAGACCCTAGGTCGAAATCTTGAGTGGAAGGAAAGTAATTTGAGTCCATGTCCAACTCAATTTTGTTTTCTAAACTATAGGACATGATAAACACTGCTCACTGTTTTGATCATATCTCTTTCGTTATTGGTTCGATTTTCACCCACTTTATATCAAAACGACCGAAGTAGAAAACTATCTTTAATTTTTTAAAGTCTCATCTAAATTCGCAGCCGATTTTAAGTTATATTCACTTTAGTGGTCGTAGCTGCAGGATTTCAGATTTACATGACAACTTTTCCTTTCCTATTTTATCTCTACGTCCTTTTATCTATTGATTTATTCCATATCTTCTTAGAATTGATTTGGAATCTAACTATATTCCATAAACCTCAAGATCTTCACATTAACATACAAATTAAACCGAATATGCTCTAAAAGTAATAAATCATCAAATCAAGAAGAGAATTAAGAATTTATCAAATAACGGGTAAAAATCCCTAACTAATTAATAAATTACACCTAAAATGATGTCTCCGACCTAGATTATCATATCACAAATAGGGAGACATCATATATGCAGCTAGGTAGAAATAATAACTAAGATTTTTTTAAGGTTAGGGATAATCAATAACAGGGATAAGCTAAAGTAGTCTAACTTAAGCTAAGGAAGATATAACAATTATATAAACTAAATGCACACGATAAATAAAAGGTAAAGGAAAAAAATTACGAGGGGAATTTGGAATGGTTCGGTTTTCCTACATCCACTACCTAGTGTCATCCCATGGAATCTTCTTCACTAAGCTTCTTGATATTTCTTAAGGGTGAGATATAAACCTTTACACCGAGGTTTTTACGGGATAAACCACAACGTACAAACCCCAGATACTTTTTTCGCTTAAATACTACCCAATGAGAATTGAACTTGCACAAGGTTAAATCCTAACTAAAGAAAACTCTCTCTTCTCCTATATATAGAAACAGAAAAACCCTAAATCATTAGATAAATACAATGACAACCAAGTTAAAGATGGACCTTAATGAGCTAATCTAACATAAATGAATGTGAACTCCTTAAAAAGTTAGATGTGAATGTTATGGCTTGAAGGTTGATCTCCTTTGTTGAGTGGATATGATATAAAGCTTGAAATGAATTCCTATTTGAGTAGATTTGAAGTTGTAGCTTTTAGTTTGATATGCCACTTTGATTGTTATTAAAAGTGTAGTTTCGAGGAAGAACAAACAATTCACTAAGCTTGGATTTTTTATGTAAAAATGCAAGAATAAGCTAATGAGATATTTCATGAAGTGTAGGATAATGTATGGTTGAATTTGAGCTTTTAGTGATGTATGTTGTGATGAAACAAAGCCTTCTATATAGTAAGTCGAGTTCAAATGACTCCTAAAGAATAATCACAAAGTCACAAAAAATTTATACCAATTTTGGTAAAAGTGGGTAACCAGTTTTGTTCCCAATGACTCTGTTTCATGTGGCGTCCTTTGTTCAACGATAAGAAAGTCAGAAGCTCTTGAAACGACATCGTTGAAGTGGAAAACGTTATACCGCTTTTTGCCTAAAAACGGGTATCTGTTTTGGTTAGGGATGTCAGCTAAAATTCTTACAAGGTTGTCGATTGTCTCTAACTATTTTTGTTTTAAATTATAAATGCATACCCATTTTGTGGCTAAATGACTTTTCTGTTTAAATCAGAATGAGCTGAGGATTGAAACTTATCTATGTTTCTCTTTGGCCCTTCATGAGAGTTATGTTATAAATAAATGATACAATTGGGATTAGTAAAACTCAATAAAAGCAATCGGATACACACTAAGATATACCAATAAGGTGTGCAGAGATAATTAATTAGGATTTAAGCAAGTGATAACATGATGGACATGTAGGTGATAAAATGTTATAAAGATATGAACTAGTTGTGTATATGACAATTAATTTAGTTAATCTTGTGCACAAAGTATTCCTAAGTGTGAAGATTTTCCAACTCATAAAATATGTGATGTGTAAATGTTCTAGTAAGTGTAGAAAGAGGTTCAAGCACATATAGTCACTTAGATATAGAAGATTTAATAACAAGATAGAAAAAGCAGTTAATCAAGTTTATATGGGATATATAGTTAGGTTAATAAATGTATTTTTGATGAAGATATGCAAAGTAGTGTAAACATATTTGAGATATAAATTAATTAATAAATTAAGGATTTGTCACATGAAAAACAACCTAGGAGGGACTATATGCTAATATATATCATAGATAATATTTTACCATGCCCGGTGATAACAAAAGTTACTCGATTCCAGTACTCCAGTGAAATGAACCGGGCAGGTTCATTTCGCCTCACTCAAAGTCTGTAGAATACACAACTAAAACCAGATATCAAGTTCTCATAAACCAATTTTTTTAGACCGGCATCGCAATCATCACAAACAGCTAGAATGTATGTTCCAGATGCCTCGTCAAGATTTTTGAAGTCCAACATCCCGAAAAAGATTTGGAGCTTCGCATGGAAGGATGTAGGAATACGTTTCCCAGTGGATAAACCTTTAAAAACAAAAATACGCGAAAGATGATAGTTGCTATTGGTAGGGGTGAGCATGATTCGGTTCGGCTCAATTTTTGACCGAAACTGAAACCGAATGATTCGGTTTTTAAAGGTGCCGGTACCGAACCGAATGGTTTTTATCAGTTCAGTTTTATCGATTTTCGATTTACTATACGTTCGGTTCGGTTTTTTCGGTTTTGGTATGTGTTTAATTCGATAGTTGGATATATTTCAAAGGCGTTTACACGAGACATTTTTTCCTAACAAATCCATATATGAAGTGTTTAATTTTCATATTATTGACCCATGTAGGAAATTGTATTTTTGGAACTCAAATATTATATATTAGTCGTAAACGAATGATTTCAAAAGAACATTTATATTAGTCGTATACAATAATTTCAAAGGAATATTTATGTTATTGACCCATATAGGAAATTGCATTTTTGGAACTCAAATATTATATATTAGTCGTAAACAAATAATTTTAAAGGAATAATATATAAGATTTAAGGTGTATGCTTTAACTTCAATAAATATCAATAAAAAACGATTTTTTAAAATATATCGACTAATGACTTACGTAAAAATATGTTTCACATTATGACGTTTTTAGAGACGGTGCATGTCATATATGAACATTAATTTTTCAAAAATTATTCCATTTCTATTACATTGTCACAATCTTTTCAAGAATATAGTTAAATTCAATAATGTCTTAATTTTTGTATTTTTTTCAGTTCGGTTTTTTGGTTTTCTAAAACTTATAACGAACCGAACGGTTGTGTCGGTTTTGGTTTTTTCGGTTCGGTTTTTGGATCGGATCGGTTCGGTTTTTCTGTTTTGTTTTGCATACCCCTAGCTGTTGGTGCCAGGATACACCTAAGTCTATTATTCACTTACTTCTTACCCGTCCGATGTGTACAATTTTTGTCGGGATCTTCTCTCCAAATCCGGATTGATTCAAGATTCACAAGGTATATTAGGGTTTGGATTGTAAACATTGTAAAAGCATATGAGAAAGGAGGATGGCTTACAAAAAATGTGAAACTTATGCTTTAATTATGTTATGGAACATTGAAAGGTAATAATGAAGGTGTACTAATAACACAATGTTGTTGATGTAGATGGTGTGATATGGGCAACATGGAAAGTCATGATGGAAGCGTTTCGCATGGACTGGAGTGAACTTCCTAATGTTATGGCAAGTACCCCAGAAGAGAATAATAATGATATTCATGATAAGAGGGAAGGGCAGGATAACAATGTTTTTATATCTCATGATGAATCATTTACGAATAAGTGGGAACTAACAGATTTTGGGATTGTGAAGTATTAAAAAAGATCTAGAAATTGGATGTTTCATTCTTGATCTTTTTTCGGCTCTTCTGATACGGAAGGATAAGCACATACTGTTTCTAAACAATGCGGATTTACCAGTGACGGAGAAGGCGTTTATCTCCGATAACCTTGAAGTAAATGAGGTTATAATCCTACTAACAAATTGATTTGTGTAGCCGATGATGAAAAATAAGGGTGTTCGTCGAATAGTTTGGCCCTGTTACGTTCCATCATCTCCATAGACGCTTGAATGGGCAAGTCGGTCGTATCGCAAGGGATGTTAGGCGGATGACCGACTCGAGGGTGGTGCAAGAGGAAATGGATATGATGTTCTCAAGATTAGGGATTGGTTGATCCAAATATTTTTAAGTCTGTTATTTTGTTCAAATAATAATGATAAAAATAACTAGTTAAGCTAATCTTACTATTCCTTTTGCATTTAAAGGTGTGAAGTAAAAGATACATAGTTCGAATCTCCTTCCTAAATATGGATAACTTAAGGTTGTTTTATAAGAAAATATGCATGAAACGACATGTATATATTTGAGGGGATGATTGTAGTGTGTGTAAACTAATATGAACCATCCATGTAATAATAATAATAATAGACGACGGTGATATTCAATAATTTTTTTTTAAGAATATTCTGATAAAAATGAGTCTGTAATAATATTCAATTTCAAATAGAAAAACCTTCTATGTGAATTTAAAAAATCTAAGACATGGAAATTATATGGACCATGTATGCTAAAAGGCAAACATTTTGAGATCGATAGTTGGCCTAGTGGTTAGGTTACTCTGCAGAGACCAAGAGGTCCTGGGATCGAATCTCATTGGAGTAATTTACTCCGAGTCCAAAGTGGCTCTCTCATGTATTAAAAAAAAAGGCAAACATTTTTGTACAATAAAGTACATATAATAATCATTAATCAAAAATAAAACTAACGACTAAATCAGGAAAATTTCCTTTTTAAAAAAAAATCAGGAGAATTTTCTAATTTCTTTAATTATTTTTACTAGTGGTCCACTTGCATTTTATTGATTTCAAAATCTTGTGAATGATCCAAGGCAGTTTTTTATTTTTTGTTCGAAAATCCAAGGCAGTTTAATTTATGGATGCAACATACTTTTCACGGGAGGATGAATAATTAGTACGGCGCACCTCTCACCTCATCTCAAACCTTAATAATATTGTTCTTGGCTCAACATCTTTTTCAACTTTTTCGGGCTTTTCTTTTTTCATGTGACTGCGGTAAAAGTATTATTGAGGTAGGGATGCTTCATTAATCCTTTTGCTAAAGTTTTTGCGGTTAGTTTTTTAAAATTTAAACCATGTTTATAAAGAACGTTCAACATAAAACTTGCAACTTTTTTGTTCTCAGTTTTCCTTTTCAAAGATTTGTTGTAAGTTATTAAATAAGAATAAATTTGTACAACTATCAAGGTGGCTATTTTAGGTCTCGTTTTAATTTTCATAAATAATTACTAAATTTTATCAAAATACTTCTTGTTATAGTTAAAAAAGACTCCTACTTTTTTTGTAACTAAACATAATTTAGTTTTTGGGCCAACTTTGAATTTACATATTATTGTTAAGATTAATGCTCAATAAACCCTGTAGTCTTGTCTATTATCCCGAAATGACCTTGTCTTACCCTTCTAAGATATCTTCAATTCGTTCCTAAAACTTAAAATCAAAAATTTGAGAATTTTCCCATGACTCAAAATTTAAGTTTTGGGAAGATTCCCATAACTCAAACGACTATTTTTATGAAAAAAAATATATATAGCGTCTTTTATGTGCAAAAAAATGATGGTTGTGGTTAGAGAGATTTAATTTTAACTTGAGGGGTTTCTTGTACATTAATCGTTATTTATTTTATGAGATTATTACCCAAGAGGTTTTGAATACACCACCCCAAGACCCAACAAGATCGGGTGAATTCACTCTTCTTACTAAAGGCCACAATAAAAAATTAACACTATAGGCCAAAAATCCAATTACCTTTTTACCCTCTTTTATTTTTTATTCTCCCTAAAATCTTATCCTCTTTCTTCTCTATCCTCTTTCTTCTCTTTTTTCTCCTAAAAATCACGATTAACAGTTTCTCAAAAAATGCTCGCATCTCTCTGGTGGTTCCAAGCCATGGAGATATAGTTCAAGCAATGCTTCGGATGGTGACCTGAGCTCCTTCTTGTTCGAGCCGCCTTGCTGGATGGTGACTTGAGCTCTCCAGCGTGGTGCTACTACAAAGATCCGTCAGAGCTTGTGTCGTGGACATGGACGAAGCTCGAATCTCCGGCAGCCATGGCTCGAACATAACAGTGAAGACAAAGCAGTTCGTAGCTCGTTTTTGAGTGATTTAGATCACATCTTGTTTTTGTGAAGATGCTCCGGTGAAGCTCGGAGCAAATCTCCTATAGACAGCTCCTCCGGCGAGTGATAAGAGAAGCTCGCTGATGTCTCCTCATTTGTGATAGTAAAATATACTCATGAGACATCATTTTAGGCTTATTTATTAGTTTATAGGTCGATCTTAGCTTAATTTAGTGCACTTTCCCATTTTGAGTCTTGATTTGTAGAATTATTATTTTTAGAGCATATTGGGTTTAATTGTTTATTTAGTGTGAAGCTTTAAAGATAATTATGGAGATTAATTAGAGTCCAAGTCAAAGACTACAACTTATGGAAAGAGATTTGCATGGAAATTGGAGATAAGGAAACAATTGCTAAAAAGATGGAAAAAGAAAAGCTGCCTAAATCTGAGATTCTGCACACACGTCCAAAGATATGCGTTTTTACCTAAGAAATAGGCCGAATTTGGTAATTTTCTTCTATAGGGCCTAGATAATTCTGTTGCGATTCTTTTGGTATCTTATGGAGCTCAATCCGACCAATAACGAAGAAGATATGCTCAAAACGGTCCAGCAGTGTTTATCTTTATTTCCATACGAATTTGAGTTGGACTAGGAGTCCATTACTTTCCTTCTCCTTCAAGAAAACGAATTAGGTCTTCCTATAACCTATAAATACAGCCTCTTAACACTCTAAAATCATCCTTGGCCAGACCTTAAGGCCAAGAGGAAGCTGCAACACAAGAGAAGAAGTCTGGAGGGAGCTGTGCATCAATCATGTCTCCTTCAACCTCTTATTTTGTAATTCTTTCTTCTTCTTTTCTTTGTATGAACTAATTCTATTAGCTTAGGTTTTGCATAATGTATAATCTATGAATTCTAATTCTTCTATCTAAGTTTCTTTGGGAATTATATGTATTAATCTGATATTAGCTACTTACCTTTATATTTGATTATGTGTTTTGATTTAATGATTGTTTTCCTTGCTAGTGCACGAGTATAGGATTACCTTGATAGTAGTTAGATGGTCATCGTAACTGGGTGTTTAACTATTGAACCACCACATAACGTCTAGTGTCGATAGCAGTTCTGACAAAACATACTTCTAACTAGATAGTCATTAGGGTTTGTTTTAATCACCGTATCACCAAGATTGCAGTATTTGCTTAGGGCCTTAGTGGCGTTTGATAACCCTATTTGAAATCACTTCTTGGTTGTGACGTAGCCCCCTTAGTCGCTCTCAAGGTCTAAGCTTGGGGAATTTAGAATCCTGACTAAGTATACCAAGAGCTAATATTCTCCCTTATGAACTAGATCTAATAGATATAATTAGAAGGATTAGTGCATACTAGTAAAACCTAAGTTATATCTTTCATACTATCTTCTTTTCTTTTATTTTATTTATTTTATTGTCTTTTAATTTAGTAGTTTAGTTTTCTTATTAAAAAACCAAATAAATATCTATCTTTCTCTTCTTTATCCTTGCGTATTATTATCTATCTTTAATATCTGCACTTGATAATTTGCATAAGTTCTCTCTAACTTTCGTTAGTCCCTGAGGAACGAATCTTCTTATCATTAAAACTTGCATACGTCCTGTAATACTTGCAGTACAGTGTTAGTTTAGGGTGTGTATTTGCACTTATTTATATCCTTAATTTATCACACCTTAGGCCACACCACTCGCAGATCTCCTGTTTTCGTTTTCGTGGCCATGGATGAACGAGCTCCGGATCAAACGAGTTGCACAAGGATGGTTATAGAACGGCCGTTCTTTTAAGGATGGGAGTGCATGCAAGCCTAGAGCTCATGGCTTCCGGAGGATCCATGAAGAAGGAGCTGTTTTTTAATTATTTTTTGTTTTCCTTTCTAGCTTACTCAGCAAGTTGTCATACTTGTTTTTGATTTTTTTTCTTTTTTTTGTTGTTGTCGTGTACTCAGCAGATCTGCTCAATACAATTTTTTTATTTTTTATTTTTCTTTCCTTACTTAAAATCTTAATCAAGGAAATTATTTACTGATATGAAGGATTACTTGATTCATATTATAAGAAATGATTAAGAAATAATGCTCTAAAATTATTTAGTGGTATGTAATTGGTGTAATTAATTTTGTGTATGTAAAGTTATTGAGCAAACGAGCATGCTCAGTAAAGCGACTCAACCAAAAAATTTGAATACTCAGCACGTCGTTTTGATGCTCAGAACTTTTTCCATGCTCAGTACTTTATGCTCAGAACTTTTTCCATGCTCAGTACTTTATGCTCGAAATTTTTTCCGGGAGTGGTCGGCGGTAATAATGAAGGAGTAGAGAGAAAAAATGATCAAGGAGGAGAGAGAGTAATGGTAATGGAAGAGAGAGAGTAATGGTAATGGAGGAGAGAGACTAATCTATTTTTTGTCTTATACGCATTAGAAGGGTAGTAATGACATTTGTCAATTTTGAGATCTCTAAGTAGGAGAGAGGAATCACTTGGTTCCTCTATGTCACTAAAATGATCCTCAAGACCTCTTAAGTAATTGACCCTTTATTTATTAAAGAATTATATTTATATAAAATAGAAGATTTTGTCAAAAAAAAAAGTACAAAAAATTTAACCAACCCTGGTGGGAAGGAAATCAAAGTTTAGCAAAGTAGCTTACTAGGAAGGTAAATCATATTATCAATTGTCATACAAATTGCATAAGAATATTTGTTTAACAATTCAATTAGTTGTCAAATTACAATCCTTTCGAACAAGGGAGTAGTTAGGCTTACAAAGTTTTGGAGCAAAATAAATTTATTTAACAATATTACAGATTTTCAAAAACTGAACGAGATTGTCTTCAACTAAAGGTTTAATAATCATATCAATATCATTCATAATGATGACTGTGTAAATATATTATTTGCAAGATCTCAATATATCATGTTACAAATAAGAGTAAATATATTATTTATCCTTATACTATATTGCAATTATCAACTTACCTCCTTAAAATACAAAAAATCTTATTATCCCTTATGCTTTAGTTTTGCAACTCATACCACTATTAACGACTTTCGTCCAAAATCACTGTTAAGTAAGTATATGCACGTCATATGCTTGTGTTTTAATTCATTTTGTTTGCATTTAAAATAAATTAAAAAACCTCTTTAGGAAAGGGAAAATATTCCATTTTACTCCTTGTAGGTAATTTGTAACTAATCTTAACGTTAAACTTACGGTTTATTACATTTACAGGGGTTAAAATAGAAAAGGGGTTTAGGGTTTTTCTAGGGTTCTTCGAGTATTCTTGAAGAGATTCAATCCAATGCAAAGCAAGCTAGTTTTTTTCGTGGTTCAAACATAATCTTAACTGCTGAAGAAGCACAAGCATCGATCTCTCCAATTTTCGAATATAGTGAGTTTTCTATTCCCATATTTTTGTTATTTTGTGTAATTTTAGTAGAGTATTAAGGGATAGATTTTGTTAATGCCAAGTATTTTGCTTGTTTTGTTACTTGGTCGTAATGTTTTTGCCGTAAACGTAGGGTTTTAGGTTGATTTTTTATTCCATTTATATTATGACATAATTATAGGATTTTTAATATCTATTTTATGTGTATATAATATGTATTTTTTGGGATTATGTTATTTAAGCATGTTTTTAATGGTAATTACTATGTTGATATCACCCCAATTATTTGTTATTTGGGCATGAATATAGGAAACACATATTTATTATCCATCTAAAACTAGGTAATATATAAGGTAATCAAATTATTTCTCTATGCAGACAAAGTCTTTTACACTTAATAATCACTATGGGGGAATCTTCAGCAAGGATAAATGTTCTACTTTGAGCAAGACCGTGAGTATGTTTGTAATTGCCTCTATGACAGATTTAGCTTGACAATTCTATACAAGATTGGAAAAGAAAGGGGGCTAAGTGGTGATTTGGGGTACTACTATTTGAAGGGAGGACATACATTATCATCTAGTTTAGTGTATATAAATTGTGATTAACAAGTTTTGGTAATGTGCAATGTTTGTAGATGATGATATAGTTCTGGAGTTGTATATATATATATATATATATATATATATATATATATATATATGACTTAGTTGAAGAATCAGAAGTGAAAGAACCAGAATTTATGAAATTATTATTGCCAGATGGTTGGATACCTCAGAGGGTTGTTGAGGAGCTGGTGGATTATGATGTCAACAAGTATCAATCTAGTGTTGTAAAAATTAGAACCCAAAGAGGACTAGGAGTATATATGTTGAGGATGAAAGTTTACCTTCAAGATGGGAATCAAAAGAGAGAGAGGTGTTATAGTAATTGAGGAGGGGGTTGCACAAACAACTGAGAATCCACCCACATAGCACTCTTCCGTAGGAGAAGAATCTAACACAGTAGAATATTACCTTCAATATGGGAATCCTAAAAAGGTAAATAACAAAGTAGTTGAATCCAACTAAGAATCCACCCATAGAGTAATCCAATCCAGGAGAGGAAGCTTGAAGCAGAAGATATTGTTTTTTAAGAAGCAGACATTCCAAGCAATAATTACTTTAATGTTGGAGAGGATGTCCAAGCACCTAGTTATATCTTACTAAGAGAGATAATAGATAAGGTTATCAGGTGGCTAAGGTTTTAAATAAAACTGTTGCCCTGAATACACTTGTTAGAAGTGTAGAAATAGTAGCAACCAGATGCAAGGTTCTTTATACCTAATGGATGAAGATCATATTGATGATGATACTGATTTCAAGGTGGCTTATGATACTATACTTTATGTTAGTCAGAGTGATGATGATGATGATGTAGTGGACATGGTCATCAGAAAGGATGTGAGAAAATATAGAGGCAAGAAACAAACACAAAAAGGGGAATTTCACTATTGAAAACAAGGAGTAGACATAATAATACCCAAAAACAAGGTCAGTGTTGTTAAAAAACAAGTTGACCCTTTTGGTACTAATGGAGAAATATTTAAGAGCATGAATAGATCTAGTAGACCAAAGAGGAACACCGTCTTATGGGAGAGTTCAAAGAATTTGGTGAATGATTTCATTGTGGATAGTGATTATGATTTGAGTGAAGGAGATGATGCTAGAGAGTACACTAAGTATATTGATAAGGATGTGGAATGTGCAAGATTACATTGTACAACAATTGTTGATGACGATGATGTGCCAAGTAACGATGATCATGTTACCCAAACTGACTCAAATGAATGTGTATATGATTCAAGGGATTTGTACACATCAAGTGGATTATCTGGAGTATATAAAGAAGGTAATCACAAACCAAGGAAAAAAGTTGATATTCCTATACTTATGCCTCAAGCTGACATGGAGAAACTAAGTTTTTTTAAGGGTTTGACTTTTGCAAATGGAACATAGTTAAGGGAAGATGTTATGTGTCATGTAGTTAAAAAACCGATAAAGGTGAGGTTTGTGAAGAATGACTGGACAAAATTAGAGTGGTTTATTAGGGTGCAGTTCGTGATTGGTTTTTGTATGCCTCATACAAGAAAAAATTCGGTGGTCTGGTTATAGTTACTAGTTCGGCAATTGAACTCCCCTCTCGGTGTTAGCTTAACTACTTGGGCTACCCACTAGTTGATCAGAACATATTCAGTGCTATTGCGAACATATAGTCAATGGAAATTAATTAGAAACCAATTCATTTAAATAATATAATCCCAAACTCAATGTAATTAGAAACGAAATAATCAATAGTTCATGTAATTACAAATCCTAAGCAAAGATGAAATAATCGTGCATATTAAAAACCAAGGATAAATAGTGTGAAATAGATTAAATGCCTTACCCATACCAGAAACGCTTTCCTCCAAGAGGAGTCTGGTTCAAGTTACGCCGACTGCAAAATCCATAACTTCTTCGTTACAGCTCCGAATTGCAAAAACTCAATAGCCATGTGCTCCTAGTTTAGAGTCCCATATGGATAGAAAAGTGATCCTCCAAATTCTTTGTTAATATCACGTGCCATCAAACACAATTCACTTTCTAATGATGGCCGACGACTCTTTCACTTTTAAAAACGGTGTCTTTAGTCTTTTTCTCTTGGTTTCCTTCTTTGTTCTCCTTTAATAAACTTCTTATCCATGATTTGGCATATAATATAATCCTTGTACCTAAGAGATTCACATTTAACACACAATTTACGCACAAATAGCTCTAAAAGTGAAAAATCTCCAAAACAAGACAAGAAACGAGTATATATATATAATAATAGGGAAAAATCCCTCAGATGAGCACAAAAGGAAAATAAAAAGATGTCTCACAATGAGATTTATTTATCATATAAATAAAGACATCAAGACCCCAACTCAAAACTTTGTCGTCCTGACAAATAAAATTTTAGAACAATTAGGAAGTCTATGAACTATCAGCTGAGGCAAATAAGCACGAGAGAAGGAGAATGTAAAGAATAGTCTTAAAAAAACTGCTTAGAAAGTTTCATGTAATAATATTTACAAAATAATTAATATATATATATATATATATACGCACTTATAATACAAACAATCAACACAGTTTAATGATCATAACATAGTCTTTAATGATCCATCTAACTACTCCATATTGGTTCAGTCGCACTAAAATAACATAGTTAAGAATCATAAGGTCTTTATGGTTGTAATGTAGGCTTAGAGACGATATGATCATGTATATGGATAATTTAGAGTGATATTTTGGCTCTTTCCTCACTAGCCATCAACGAGTCGCCCTAGAGTTTGAGTTACTCTTAACATTTTCTCACTCAACACAACTTTGATGCACTTATTCTGCATCCCCAAAAACCAACTAAAAACCATTATGATCACCTAAAAATCCACTTTTCCACTCCATATGTATATATCTTTTTCTTTTGTAAGTTAGCTATGACTCTCTTTTTGATCTGAGAAGTCATGCTACTATGCTTCAACATTTTTCCTTTCTTTTCAATATATAATTTTTTCTTTTCAAATATTTTTATTTTACGCGGCAAAGTGTTACAATATATAAACAAGTGACCAAAGGCACAATATATAACACAAAAACCCACCCAATAATGTTTCCTATATCTGTTACCACCACCCAAAACTGAAGCTCTAAAGACGAGTGTCAAAGCATCACGATTCGAGTGCGCGTCTTATAGAAAAGTACTAAATCTAAGGGGTATGGCTTGTAATGTGGCTAATAAAAGTCTTTAGAAAGGCCAGAAGGGGCTGAGACTGATAATATAACAATAATAAATGGACAACAAGCTAAAAAGGCACAAAGGGGCTTTTCAAAGAACAAGCTTAATCACTTTCCTAACTATGAAATTTCGTTACTATCTCGTGTCTAGCACGTTCATTAAATGGGTGGTGGGTCCTGGTGTGTTATAAAATTAAGTACGAAAATAAAGGAACCACAATTACCGCAAGTGCACGGTTGTCCAAGTAATATTCGATAAATCGAGTTTCGTTCTCAGGGACGGATTAGGTTCAACTCCAGTATTAATCAGATAGTAGAAATAATTGATTGACAGAAAAGTAAAATAATAGATTTTTGTTTGGTTTTCTTAAAACTAAAGATGCAATAAAACAAAGACTAAATTAAATTAACTAAAATAAATAAAAGCAAATAAAAGACGACTCCGTATATGAGAGATACTTGAGTCTCGCAAGGAATCCACCTAATTAACGTAATCTATGCTTGTTTAAGGGTAGAATTGGTATTAGTATATTAGTCGGGAATCTAATATATCCTAGCCCCCGTCAGGGTGGACCTAAGAGCTATCCTACGGTATTACAAACCCCGTCAGGGTGAATATAAGATACTTTTATATGAATAATATTTTACCTCTTTGGCTATGTAAATCATATGACTTTCGTCCATTACACCGATATTACCTAAGTCTGTATTCAAACCCCCCCTATCGGATGATCACTTCGCCACTAAAGTGAATATCCCAAATACTAAAACCTATTTATAGTTGCGCGGAAAAGAAATAGTGATTAAGAACAAAGTAATGTCCAATACCTAAGACTTAATTCAATTTAAATCATAACAATCCCAAATTCAAAACAAAGATTAAATTAATTAGTGTTCATCCCTTTATTGCGATTCTCAAGTATATGAAAGTTTAGCTCATAATGAAATTAAAGACTGAAATCAAACATAAGGAATTCATGTTCAAATACAAAAGATAAATTGATAACCTAAAGGGTAGGATGACTGTTGATGGAAGAACAAGATTTCTCCAGCACTAGCTTCTCCTAGCCTTCTTGCTCTGACTTGAAAACCTTAAGCCTCTTGTGTAATTCTCTGAAGTGTGTGAAAAGAGGAGGCTAAGGGGTGTATTTATAGGTGTTAGCAAGCCTTAGGTTGAATTTACTTGTAGTGGAAGACAAGTTAAGAACTCTTAAATTCGTAGCCCTAAAATCTAGGAAAGGTAAGATTCTGCTGCTAATTTGTTTTGGTCATATCTCCTTCAATACTTATCCGTTTGACGCGTTCCAATATTCGAAACCGCTTGTCTCAGAAAGCTCTTTCCATTGGTGCAGACCACTCGCCAAAATTCCTAGCCAATCTTAAGTTAGGACTCGTCTTTGAAACGTGGCGGGAATTTTAGATGTATTTGGCAGCTTTATCTTTTCCTTCTTTGCATATATCCTTCCTTAATCTTCTTATTTCCATGTAAATCTTCTTTCCTTTACTTCTTTGACTTGACTTGGTCTCTAATTAATTACCATATATCGTTTAAAGCTGCACAATAAATAAATAATTAAACCGCATATGCTTTAAAAATAATAAATTCATAATTCAAGACTAGAAATAGGAAAGTGAACTCTAAAAATAGAAACTCGAGTAAAAATACTTCCTAACACACTAAAATACCCTAAGACTTTAATTCTCACTTCTCCTCCTTGTAGTTGTCTTTCATGAAATTCAAGAACCTACTGACTTTGCACTAAAAATAATCAAATAAATCCACAAAAGCTCTAAAAATGAAAATAGTCAAATTCCAAGGGGAGAAGTGTAATATGAAGAAATAAGTACAAAATTCTATCTAATAAGTCAAATATTCACCTAAAATGATGTCTCCATAGGGCTAATAATTAGAACAAATAGGGAGACATCAAGACCCCAAACTCAAACCTTTGTCGTCTCGACAAAGTAAAATAAAAACAGAGGATCTTTTAGGTGAACGCAGAAGGCAGAATCTAGTAAATATTCCCAAAGCACAACTTAAAACAAATCTCATATAGTCTAATCTAGGAATTAATATACAGATACACATGTCATGCAAAATCAAACACGAAATAATATCAATCCAAAATTAATTTCACAATGCTAGAAGGTTACACTTACTACTTATCTCAAGATGGTGGCTATAGGGTGTTCCTCGATCTTTACTTGCTTTGAACGCTCCACTTAGCATATTTTCTATTAGATTACTGTGTATCTAGGAATCATGAGGTCTTTACGGTTTTAATATCGGCTTAGGGACGGTATGGTATGTATAGATAAATTAATGGCACTTCAGGCACAATCTATTCAGAGTCAGCAAGCTAATGAGGCTGCACTTAAATTATTGGGGAATCAAATTGATCAGATATCAAACAGTTAAATCAGCGTCCGCAAGGAAGACTCCCTAGTGATACTGAAGTTCCTGTCCAATACGAAGATTGTAACGCTATCTCACTAAGAAGTGGTAAGAAGCTATCTCCACCTCCTTTTCCAGTGATGAAAGAAAAAGAAGTGACAAATAAAGAGTAACCAATAGTAGAGGTGGAAGAGAAAGAAGATGAACCTGAGGTGATAGAAGTGGAGAAAATTCTGGAAGTTCAGAAAAAGAAAGATTTAGTAGAAAACCGTCCTCCTCCACCGTTTCCTTCGAGAGTTCAGAAAAAAGGAGATATGGCTGAGTATCAGAGATTTTTGAATAGGGTGAAAGGTCTCAACATCAACATTCCATTGTTAGAAGCTATTAAAGACATACCAAAGTACGTGAAGTTTTTGAAGAGAGCCCTCACCAACAAGAGACCATACTGCGATAATGAGATGATTGGTTTGCCTGAAGAGTGTAGCGCCATTTGTCAAAGTAAGTTACTACCTAAGTTGCTTGACCCTAGGAGTTTTACAATTCCGATTGCAATTGGTAACGAGTGGAAAGGAAAAGCGCTATGTGATTTGGGTGCGAGTATTAATCTCATGCCCAAATCGATTTTTGATAAGTTGAAGATGGGAGATGTGAGACCTATCTCTATGGTCTTACAAATGGATGATCGATCCCTCGTACATCCTGAGGGACGAATCAAAGATGTCCTCGTCAAGGCAGGTACTTTAGTGTTTCCCGTTGATTTTTGTTATTCTTGAATAAGACGCGGATAGGAATATCCCTATCATTTTGGGACAAACATTTCTATCCATTGGGCGTACTTTAAGTGATGTAGAAAACGGAGAATTAACCATGAGAATCCAAGACGAGGAGGTAATGTTCAATGTGTTCAGAGCCATGAAGTTTCCAGATATACTTGGAGATTGTTTCCGAATGGACGTAGCTGAACATGCCACGCAAGAGGTATTTGATTGCTTTAATTATGATGATATCTTGTAGGCTGCTTTGACACTTGATTTGCCTGAGTTGATGGAAGAGCTTGCCGAAACGGTGGCAGCTCTTAATTCTGAGAATCCGAAATATAGGCGCCCAGATTATGAACCTGTGAGAGAACCGGGGGAGATGGTCGTTAGAAGTAAACCACCCATTGAATCTCCTCCGAAGTTAGAAGAAAAACCATTTCCAACACACTTGAGGTATGCGTATTTGGGTACTAATGATACTTTACCGGTTATTGTTTCAGCAAATTTAACAGTTCCTCAAGAAGATAAACTGTTGCGTCTACTAAGGGCGAATAAAGAGGCGATTGGTTGGACTATTGCTGACATCAAAGGTATTAGTTCTTCCTATTGCCAATACAAAATCATTCTTGAAGACGATAGTGCACGCTCAGTTGAAGGCCAAAGGAGACTAATGTCAGCCATAAAAGAAGTGGTGAAGAAAGAAGTTATCAAGCTACTAGACGCGGGAGTCATCTATCCCATAGCTAGTAGTGAGTGTGTGAGTCCATTTCAATGCGTACCAAAGAAGGGTGGTATCACTATCGTCCTAAATACACAGAATGAAGCCATTTCCACAAGAACCGTTGTTGGTTGGAGAGTGTGTATGGACTACCGCAAGTTGAACAAGGATACGAGAAAAGATCACTTCCCCCTTCCGTTCATAGATCAGATGTTAGACAAGTTGGCTGGTAAAGAGTATTATTGCTTTTTGGATGGTTATTCGGGTACAATAAAATCTATGTAGATCCAGCTGACCAACACAAAACCACCTTTACATGTCCTTTTGGTACCTTTGCCTATCGAAGGATGCCATTTGGATTATGTAATGCACCTGCTACTTTTCAAAGATGTATGATGGTGATTTCCTGGGATATGATTGACAATTTCCTTGAGGTATTTATGGATGAATTTTCTGTGTTTGGTGATAACTTTGATGAGTGTTTACAGAATTTGGAGAAGGTGTTGATTAGATGCAAGGAAACTGATTTGGTGTTAAACTGAGAGAAATGTCATTTTATGGTGCGTGAAGGTACAGTGTTGGGACACAAAGTTTCGAGTGCAGGCTTAGAAGTAGATCGTGCTAAGATTGAGGTAATAAAGAATCTTCCCCCTCCCATTTCAGTAAAAGGGGTGAGAAGCTTTTTAGGCCATGCTGGGTTTTATAGACGATTTATCATAGATTTTTCAAAGATCACGAAACCTTTGTGTAAATTACTCTAAAAGGACACCAAATTCCTTTTTGATGAAGCTTGCATGAAGGCATTTCAGGAATTAAAGGAGAAACTTATCACTGCTCCTATTGTACTTCCCCCTGATTGGAAGATTCCGTTTGAAGTGATGTGTGACGCTAGTGATTCAGCTATGGGTGATGTGTTGGGTCAGAGAAAAGACAATGTATTTCATTCTATCGATTACGCGAGTAAGACCTTCACTAGTGCTCAAGTTAATTATACCAAAACTGAAAAGGATTTTTTAGCGGTTGTTTATGCTTTTGACAAATTTCGTTCCTATCTTCTTGGGGCGAAAATTGTTGTATTCACCGACCATTCCGCTATTAAGTACCTTATGGAGAAGAGAGATGCGAAGCCGAGGTTAATTAGATGGGTTTTGTTGCTTCAAGAGTTTGATTTAGAGATTCGAGATCGTAAGGGTTGTGAGAATCAGGTTGCAGATCATTTGTCGCGTCTTGAAGGTTCTGAGTCAAACAGCAGTCCTGAATTAGTTAGAGTGGAGTTCCCAGATGAGATTTTATTTGCAATTTATAATAGAGCTCCTTGGTACGCAGATATTGTAAACTTTGTTGTAAGTGGTTCTTTTCCTAAAGGGGCTACTTCACAAGACAAGAAGAGGTTATTCATCCGTACTAAATAATTCTTTTGGGAGGATTCTTTCCTTTACAAAGTATGTGGTGAACAAATGGTAAGAAGATGTATACCTGAGAGTGAGATTTATTCAGTAGTTGCAGGTTGTCACGATTCACCATATGGAGGACATTTCAAGGGTGACCGCACAGCTGCTAAGATATTACAATTTGGTTTTTATTGGCCTACGTTACATAAAGATTGTCATGAGTATGTTAAGAAGTGTCACAGATGCCAATTTACCGGTAATATATCCAAGAGGGATGAGATGCCACATAACAATGTTCTTGAAGTAGAAATATTCGATGTTTGGGGTATTGATTTCATGTGTCCCTTTGTACAATCTAATGGAAATCAATACATCTTATTAGTTGTTGATTACGTGTCTAAATGGGTAGAAGTTGTAGCTCTACCAACCAATGATTCGCGAGTAGTGATCAAATTTCTGAAGTCTCATATTTTCACTAGACATGGCACACCTAGAGTTATAATTAGTGATGGAGGTTCACACTTTGTGAACAAATATCTGAATAAAGTTCTAGAGAAGAATGGGATAAGATATCGCGTATCTACTACGTATCATCCTCAAGCCAATGGTCAAGCTGAAGTGTCTAATCGAGAGATAAAATCTATTTTAGAGAAGACTGTTGGTCCCACAAGGAAAGATTGGTCCACGAAGTTAGATGATGCACTGTGGGCATATCTTACTGCGTTCAAGACTCTAGTTGGTGCATCTCCGTATCGTATGGTATATGGTAAGGCTTGTCACTTACCACTTGAACTTGAATTGAGTGCATATTGGGCAATAGCGCAGTTGAATTTTGATCCTACCTTAGCCGGTGAGACCGTATGATGAAATTAAATGAACTTGATGAGTTCCGATTACATGCCTATGAGAATGCCAAGCTTTACAAAGAAAACACCAAGAGATGGCATGATAATCGTATTCGCGCTAAAAGGTTTGAAGTTGGACAAAGGGTCCTAAAATATAACTCCAAGTTCAGCAACTATCCAGGTTAGTTGAGGTCGAAATGGTCGGGTCCATATGTAGTCACAAAAGTCACGCCTCACGGAGCTATAGAGATTGAACATCCAATCGAGCACCGCACCTTTATGGTGAACGGTCATCGATTGAAAATTTACCATGGATGCGAGGATACCAATCGCTCAGAAGATCCACATCTCGGAGAGGTCATGTACCTCCTCTAAGCTCTTTAGAAGCGAGAGGTAACCCGTCGAGCTTAACGACGTTAAACAAAAGTCTTTCCGTATGTATATTAGTTTATTTCAGTCAAAAGTCTTTAAATTTTGTAGTGTAGAATAGTGGTGGGGGAAAAGGTGTGATAAAATAATAGATAAATAAAGATAATAATAAAGAGCACACACCCTTGAGAACCACGGAACTCACTACAAGTATCACAGATCATTTGCAAGTTTTAATGATAAGTCAAGTTCGTTCGCAGGGATTTAATCCGTTAGATCTACTTATATTTAACAAGCGTAGATGAATTTAGATGTTTTAGAATAAAATATAAAAAGATAAAATAATATGAACACTATCTGATGAGAAATAATAAATAAGAATGCAGATAAATAAATATGGATGTAAGTCTAATAGATTAGGGTCACTAATATGAGTCTATTTTACTAAGTTATTATTATAACCTGTCACAAATTAAGCATTATATATTAACCAGGATTCTAAATTCTACCTAGCCTCTACTAGGCTTAGGAGCAACCTCTCCACTACCAAGGATTCCTGAATAATGATTGGTGATTAAATCAAACCTTTATGGCTATCTAGTTAGGCAAAGGATCAAAACTAGACGATTTTGTGGTGTTGTTAATAACTAAAAATAATCCTAAGATTGGCCAAATCTAGGGTTGTAACAATAATTCAAAACACATAATGACAATATACGCCAAACTCAAATCAATTAAAATAACAAATAGTATTATGAATGTAGACAAAATAATAACCCAACAATTAAAAGTAAAACTTACAGAATAAAAGCTTAGAAATATGGTTGAACATAAATCTATAGCTAATTACCCTAAATATAGAGAAGGTAGATGTAGAAGAGGAGTTTGTCACTCTCCAACTTCATGCTTCTTGTCTTCCTCTATAGGTCAGCTTGCTTCTTGGATGAATAGCTTGATACTAAGGATGAATATTAAATTAAAGGACTAAGCTATTATTTAAAACTGAGGAAATACAAGTAAGGACTAAGCCTAAGCTTGAAACTGAGCAAGGACATGTTTACAATGGTATAAGGGTGTATTTATAGGTGTTTAGGAAGACCTAATTCGTTTTCTTGAAAGAGAAGGTAAGTAATGGACTCATAGCCCAACTCAAATTCGTATGTAGATAATGATAATTACTGCTGACTTGTTTTTACCATATCTTCTTCGTTATTGGACCGATTTTGACCCATAAGATATCAAAAGAATCCCCATGGAATTATCTATATCCATATGAAAGGGATCTACCAGAATCGGCTCGGTTTTGGAGTTATCATCACTTCTTTAGACGTAGCTGCAGAAATTCATATTTATTTGACAGCTTTTCCTTTTCCTAATTGAACTCTGTTTCCTTCTATCTCCAGATTTCTTCAAGATCTTCTTTCCTTATCTTTAGAATTGACTTGGCATCTAATTTATTTCCATATTATCTTTAAAACTTCACACTAAATAAATAATTAAACCCAATATGCTCTAAAAATAATAAATCATTAAATCATGACTAGAAATAGGAAAGTGCAATAATTCATGAGAAAATCGACTAGATGACTTCCTAAAACACTAAAAATGATGTCTACAACTAATATTAATTCATCACAAATGGGGAGACACCAAATAGCTAAGTTTTGATTATTAGTGTATACTCTTAAAAAGAAATGAGAAAGGTCTGGTGTTTTGATAATTTACAGGTATTTAAAACATGAGTTTGGGGTTAACAGGTGTGAAACGAGAGAAATAGCGTGTTTTGGTCATGAGGTTAACCACTCGCACCGGCTAGCCGGTCATCTGACCGGTATGCCGGTCAACGAGGGTCAAACATAAGACCATTACACGCACCTATGCAGTGCGTCGCCGAAAAATGTCGCGCGCGCCACCGGCTATTCGGTCATTTGACCGGTATGCCGGCCAGAAGGAACACGAGGCCACGGGTCTAAGGCTCGTGTATTATGCCGAGAGCGAGACATTGTGAGAAAAATCCCACCGGCTAGCCGGCCAATGACCAACACGAGGCCACGAGGCCACGAGTTCATGACTCGTGTATTTTGCCGAGATGAAGAGTTCGTGGAAAGAAGCCCGCCGGCTAGCCGGTCATCTGACCGGTATGCCGGCCAAAGGAAGCGAGAGCTGCTGTTCGCGAGGAGTTACACACAGCTATTTGCTGCGTAAGAAAAACACGAGGGCTCAGGGTCTAGCTTCGGGTATCTTGCCAAGAGGGTGATGTTAGGCAAAGTCGCCCACCGGTATGCCGGTCATCTGACCTGTATGACGGTACGGCCGCCGCCTAAGGAACCCTAGTTTGTGAATATTACCTTTTTCCCCCTCTTATACACAACTTCTCATGCAAGACACCACTTTTGACGAAACCCCACTCATTATATACCTTCAATTCATCATCAGAACGCCACAACACATCAAATCCTTCCCTCTAAACAACTCCTAACATATAATCATCATCAAATCCTTCCACCAAACACCAAAATCCTTACTTTTCTTTCATCAAATCTTCTATCCTACCCATTAAAACTTCTCCTCCTCCATTAAATACTCATTACCCATATCATAAAACACCTTAAACCATCTTTCTTAAACCTTAAAACATCAAAGTTCAAATTTTTTCCCTAGTTTTCGAATTTTTGAAGTTTTGAGTTTGGGGTTCTTTGAAAATGACGAAAATGATTGATTCCTTCTGCTATACCCGAAGAGGAAGAGCTAATCCTAACACGGTTGGTGCTACTCCAGCTAATGCCATTGAAATTCCAGATTCGCATCCTAAGGTGCCTAGTGAGGAAGTTGAGAAGACAAAGAAGAGGAAAGAGAACCCAAGTACTGTTGTTCCTGAAGAGCCTATCATGACTGAAGACAAAGATGAAGAAAAAGAGGTGAGTGAGTCAACTATCCCTCCACGTTCGGGGAGAATAAAGAGAATGGCTATGAAACCTAAGCCTAAGAAGCCATTCGTTCCTTGGAAAGATCAAGTCCGTGAGAGGTTTGCTAGTATTTCTTTTGGTATTGAGAAATGATGTCCGTTGAATATAATGGACGGTGAATTCAAAGATTATGCGGTTGCATGTGAGGAATTGGGATGGAAAGAATTGAGAAAAAGAGATTTGAGCTTTATTCTGACTTTGGTTAGAGAATTTTATGAAGAATTAATCTTTGCGAATGGTAATGATATTGAACTTCGTAATAAGATTATTCCTTTCTCTGTTGGACATATTCGTAAGGTATTAAAGCTACCCGATTTGAAGGGTCCATGCCAATATCAAGAGGAGCTTAACAATATGGCATTCGAATGGAATCGTTTTATCAAAGTGTTTTAATTCATGGAACTCTGCCAATTCCCCAAGGTGAAGGTCAAGATTTTAGTAGTAATTTATTACCGCGTGCTAGAGTATGGTCCCGTTTCATTATTCCAACATTCTTTGGTCACAATCACATCTCCGAGGTAACGCGTGAACAGCTAATCTACATTTAATATTATCAAAAAGAAGGAGATTGATGTAGCTAGAATAATTTATACCTCCATCATGGATTATACGAAGAGTCCCATTAGTGCACGCAACCTCAAGTTCCCATGCAGCATCACAAAAATTTGTTTTACCGCACGGGTGCCAATTAGGAACATTGAGGACGAACCGGTCGAAAAAGGTACGCCTCTTAAAGATATTTCAATTGCAAATATTCATAGTGAAGCCATGAAGAATGGGATTGAGTTAGACAAGCCTTTTGGAGAAGAGAATAAAGCGCGTCCACCTCAACGCAAAGCTAAAGTTGCCAAATATCATGAGGTTATTGAAAGAATGAAAGCGTTAGAGGAGAAACATGAAGACGTGTTGAAAGCTAAAGTAAGCGTAAAACAAGAGTTGGTCTCGATGAAAGATACAGTGGCTGCGTTGGTTGATTCCCAACGAACCATCTTTGATATGCTTAAGACGATGATACAACTTGGACGCAACACCGAAAACCAGCCTAGTGCTGGTTGAGATACGTATTCCTAACTTTCTCATTTAGTAGTGTATAATAGTTTATTTGTTTTATTGAGTCTTTTCGAGTCATGGGGACACAACTCATTTTTGAGTTTGGGGTGGGGTTCGTTGCCTCATCCCAATTTTGTATGTGTTATTTGTATTATTTTCTTTTAATAAAACCGATTTTAGGGTTGCGTTTGACTGTAGAGAATTTTAAATGTCCCCATTAAGCAAACTTTTTATGATAGAAATAGTAGACTTTAGTAGTCAGTATAAAACGCATTTAGATTGCATGCAAACATAGGTAATTAATAGGTAGAATTAATGAACAATGCAAAAGATGTAAACTTGTACTTAAGGAAAATGTTTGGTGTGTAGAACGCGAGATCCAAAGTGATAGAGAACCCAATTAGGTATGAACTAGAGGTAAGCTATGTAATTAGGAAGATGGTAGAGGCAGTTCTTTGTTATCCCTTTGAGCCTTTTTAGCCTTCTATCCCTTAATATATTATTACCAGTCTTAGCCCCATTTTTAGCCTTTAAGCCTTTCTTTTATCCCCATAATATAAGCCCATATCCCTTTAGATTATTAGGCATTACCATATGACCCGCACTTGAATCACAATCCTGAGACTTCTTATCTTGAGCTTGAGTTTGGGGTGGTGGGTTTCATTATTGGGATATTAAATTGGGAGGGAATTTGTATGCGTTCGTATTTATGCGCAATTGTTGATGATGTATTATTTGTAACCCTTTGCCGAGATTTGAAAAAAAATTATAAGAGACATGACCTTTCACATCAAAATGATGGTCATGGGTATCTTGTACAAACAAAAAAAAGAGAAAATTGAAATGAAAAAGAAAATAAAAAATAAAAATAAATAAATAAATAAAGTAACCTGCAAAGTGGAATTTTAGAAATCATCGTTAGTGCTTATTGGGTAATTTTGGGGACGCTACATTAGTGCGTCAAATGGGTTGAGTGAGAACGATATTCGAGTGTAAACTCAAGCTCAAGGACAGTTTGTTGATGGTAAGTGAGGAGAGAGCCAAAAGCTCACTTCAAATTTACCAACTATACATTCCATACCGTCCCTAAGCCTACGCTATAACCATAAAGTCCTCGTAATTTCTAGTTATGTAGTGGATTTTTAATTCAGCTAATAGGGAGTATGCTAAGTGGAGCGTTCAAAGTTAGTGAGGATCGATGAACACCCTATAGCCATCATCCTGAGATAAGTACAAGCGTAACCTTCTAGCATCGTGAAGTTAATTTTTAATTGATTATTTGTGTTTGATTTTGCATGACATTTGTATGTGTATATTAATTCCTAGGATCATACTATATGATATTTATTTTAAGTTATGCTATGGGTGTTATTCATTAGACTCTACCTTTTTGCGTATCACCTTGAACCCTTGTTTTTATTTTGCTTTGTCGGGACGACAAAGGTTTGAGTTTGGGGTCTTGATGTCTCCCTTTTTGTTCTAATTATACGCCCTTAGGAGACATCAAATTAGGTGATTATTTTACTTATTTACTAGACTTTTAAGCTTATTTGGTCATATTACGATTTCTTCCCTTGGATTTGGATTATTTGTATTTTAGAGCTTTTATGCGTTAATTCGTTTATTTTTAGTGTAAAGTTCTTAGGTTTATGATTTGATGGAATATCAATACAAGGATAAGAAACGAGAATAAAAGTCTTGGATTAAGTGTTGAAGTCAAAGGCGAGAATAATTGATTCGAAGAAGTAATTAGTGGAGAATGAAATCTGGAATGCTGTCACAAATCACCGTTCGGAAGATAGAGCTTGAAGTCAGGAAGATTTTCCAAGTTGACGAAGTGATTCCGAGTCCGGACGCAAAAGTTACAGCTGTTTTAGTAACAGCTAGTCACAAGTTATGGGATTTCATTAAATGGATTGGGCTTTTATTCTAATTAACCTATTCCTTCTTTTTAAAAGCCCAATCCATTTTTCCCACTATAAATAGGCCTTTAACTTCAGTTTTTACACACACAATTCATATTAGAGAAGAGACAACGCTTAGCAGAAGGCATAGAAGCAAAAAGGAGAGAGAAAGCTGAAGCTGGAGAATTCCTTCTTCCAACAGCAGCAATTATCAACCCATTAATTAGGTTTTTCTTATTTCTGTAATTCAGTATGAACTTATTTTATTTTAATTTAGTAGTTTTTATTTCATTCATGAGCTAAATTTAATTAGTACTTGAGAGCGCATTAATGGGTTAAGCCCCAATTTGTTTAATTCAATGTTTCTGGTTTTTGGATTATAATGATTTAATACGAATTGGGTAATTTAGAAGTTTTTATTATTTTGCATTTAATAACTATTCTTGAAGTAATTAATCAATAATAGGATTTAGTAACTAGGCTATTCCATGTAGTGGCGTATGGATCACCTTGACGGGGGGTTTAGTTACGGAACTAAGTAATAAATGTAGGATAAAAATTATTGATCCTGACGAACTTAATTAATCCTATAGCCAATTGGGTAGAGTACTTGACCATTTGAAGGTGGACTATAATCACCCTGACGAGGTTTGTAGCACCCTAGAATAGCTCCTTAGTCCACCCTGACGGGGGTAAGGAGAATATCCAATCCCGACTAATACTAATTACAAATTCGTCCCTTAAACAAGACATTGATCGAACAGGTTTAGGTAAAACCCTAGCATTACTCAAGTACTATCTCTCCCTCTCGCGTTTACTCAATTTTTACTTGCGTCTAGTTTAGTTGCATTATTTATTTTAGTACTTTAATTTATTTGCACTTAGGTTCTTAAACAAAAACCAAAACAAATCTTTATATCATTTATTTTCTGCGTTTACATAACAATTATATACACTTACTGCTTAACATCGAAAGTCATACCTAATCCGTCCCTGAGATCGAAATCCCGTTTATCAGATATTACTTGGACGACCCGTACACTTGCGGTACGTATCTTGCCTTTTGAGGTGTGTTTCTTTAAGAACACACAAGGAGACACTAGAGTTGTTGTTTGATTGATGATTCCACATTTAACACAAAACTCCACAAATAGAGACACATATTATCAACCCTTATCTGTTATGAGATTCTTGATCTTTTTATTTAGTTGATTTTCAACTTCAGTTTTATATTGTTTAAATGATTCTAGCCCCATCTATACTTCAAAGCAATTATGGTTGATAATACCTTGTCCAATCGTCAATAAAAGTTATGAAGTTATTTTTCCCACCTCTAGTTTGCACAAAGCTGGAGTCACATATGTCGTTGTAACTCATATCTATAAGTGTCGAAATCCTTTCTATAGATTAAAACGAGGTTTTGGTTAATTTTGACTCAACACATACTTCACATTTCTTTTGAGAATTGAAGTTTATATTAGGTAATAAGCCAACATTTACTAATTTATATAATGAAACAAAATTAACATGTCATAATCTATCATGCCATATATTGGGTGAGTCAAGAATATATACACAATCAGAATTCTTATTCATTTCTTTCTCGATTACAATTTTGGTTGGTGCCACAGTCATTGTATTCATCTTAAACAGACCATCACAAAGGTAACCCTTTCTATGCAAAATTCTTTCTTATTTGTACAAACTTATTAACTACAAATACAAGTTTAAAACTGACCTTGCTAAGTAAGGATCTGGACAGTAAGTTCTTGCAAATGGTTGGAACATGCAAGACATTGTTCAAGGTCATCTCTTTCCCAGAGGTCATATTCAACACAATCTGCCTAGTACCTTGTACCTTTGAGGTAGCAGAGTTACCCATATAAATGTTTTCTTCATTTTTAGCCTTCTTTTAGGTTTTGAGCATGGATTTGTCCAAGAACACATGTCGCGTTGCTCCAGTATCTACCAACCATTGTTTGGGTTCCAGACTATTTTAATTTTTGAATTATGTAACTACTAGGTTCAAATCATCAATACTATTAGATATTCCAGTCACATATAACAGACCAATCTTACCCTTCTTTTGGTTTCTTTGTGCTTTTTTGTTTCGATAGTCATTGGCACGATGTCCATGCTTTCTGCAGCTATGACAAAACCTGTTGAATCTCAACTTCTTCTTGTTGTCACTATATGGGTGTCATTGCCTCTTGCACCTGTTGTTTTGGATTGACCAACATTAGCCTTGTATTCATATGAGTGAGGGTTGGGTTCCTTTTCATACATTCAAGTGTTGTCCTCGATTCTCACCATACAACTAAATTTTCAAGACTTGTCTATTTTATCTTTTGCTTGAGGTAGAATATAAAGTCTTTGTACAACGGGGGCAAATTTTTTATGAGTGCACCAATTTATTCCAGATTTATTCCTCCAGTGCCCAATTCATGTAGAATCATTTGCTATTACTATACTCATAAATTAATGGTTTTGAATCTACCACAAATAAAGAAACCTACAAATCATTGATTTGTTTGTGCCGCCATCTCCAGTCATGTATTTCTTCTAAAGAGAATCAGATAGTTGCTTGACAATAGTCATGGTCTTGTATACATTATACACAGAATTCTCCAAACAGTTCAAAATATAATCTTTACATAGGAAGTAAGAATGCTTCCAAGCGTCCGCTTTTGTGTAGATTTCAGAATATGGATTAGATCCCATTTCTGGTGGATCTTTCTTCAAAATATTTGCCAAACCCAGAGTGGTCAAATAGAACAACATTTTTTATTTCCAAATCTTAAAGACAGAACCATTGAACTTTTCTAGCCTATCAGCATATCCAATGGGTACTAGTGTGGATTCACAAGCTTTTACTCTTGTGGTCTCACCCATCTTAGATTGTTTTTCACTTTTTTTCAGATTCTTTCCCCATATTCTATATAAAGCATAAATTTGATGTTAATTAGCAAGTAATTTATAGTATGCATATACAAGCCAGAAGACAAAATAAGAGAAAAATGAGTAGAATATGTTTTTCATATATTCATACTATGTATACATGTATCCAAAAATTTTGCAAAAGTTAAGTCCTTAAAATGAAAAGAAATTTTTTTTTTTGTTTATACGATGTGAATCATAAATACTTTAAATTGTCGTGTTTTAATTGTATAAACTAGAAAATTTAATGTAAACAAATAACAAAATGTAGAATATAAAGTATGAAATCAAATCTACAAAAATTAATTTTACTTGTCAAGGCTCGTATTCCCTCTGAGATCTTTAAGGTATTACACCACGTACATGTTTCTTACGTTTATTGGTCTCAACCTACTAGATACAACGACAGAACTATTAGGAAGAAACGGATACACAAATTCTTCAAAACTATAGGTAAGCAAACTTAAAAACTTATGAATAACACAAAGTCACTTATGTATAAAAATTCTTAAAGGAAAGTATTTTTCAACCTTTTCTTTCCTAGAAGCTAATATAGGGAATTCGCCGTCATGGAGTTGGAAAAGCCTATTAGATGGAAAAGACTTGGTAGCTACATATTAAATGGAAAGTAGGTAATGGATAATACCATTAACCTACATTTATACAAGTGAATAATAAACTATGAAAGGATAATAAAGCATACAGATTTATTTCTAAGAAAAGTCCATGATTTAATGATACCAAGTGAAAGGAGGTGGAATATATATCTTATATATAAAACTTCATTCCTGAAGTAGCACAAAATATTATAAAAACCTTACGCCCTTATGTGGAGGTAAAGATCAAGTTTGTTGGAATGTAGGAAAAGAAGGTATATATTATTTGAAAAAAGTCTACCATGTTTTGAAAGAATAACAAGATATGGTTATAAAGGGAAAAGTGATACTAAGCCTAAAACTTCACATACTATCCCTAAGGAAGTATGAAGATGATTTGGGAGCTTAAGGTTACCAATTAAACAATTTATGTGAAGAGTAGTAAAAAACATGCTACCTATTGGTGAAAATCAATACAAAAGAAAAGTAATTGAGACACCTTTTTGTGGGATTTGTAATGTAGGCATAGAAACAATGTAACTTATGCTCTTTGCCTTCCTTTGGCAAGAGTTGTATGGTTCTCCTCTCCCCTTAACCTATTCACCTGCAATTATGCCACGATTAAAATGGAAATCTAGATGGAAAAATTACTTACTAAAATTAAAAATACTTGTGAAAAGGATAGCATGATAATAGAGCAAGTATATAATGTTGCTTGGAAAATATGGGAAGATAGGAATGCTATAAAGTATAATTACGTACCTCTGGATCCTATAAATACGGTTGAGAAGGCTATAAAACAGTGGAAGAATATCAAGTGCAAATTATCCTTATGATGTGAACAACCCCCGAAGGATAATAAATGGACCCTTAAGAATGATAGTGAACAAATTAATAACAAGAATGAAGATGATATAGAACAAATAATGCCACATAAAATGAAGGCTCAAAAGGTTAAGCTACAAGAAAGTACCAAAGGGCAGTGAACCCCTACCTTTATAAACTATATGAAAGCTAAAGGTGAATGTAAAGCATGGGACATTGCTACTGATTCACCCATTGAAGCTAAAGCACTGGGCATACTAAAAACTTGTCCAACGACTAGAGATTTGAGTGATAAAAAGATAGTAATAGAGAGTGATTGCCTCTAGATTATGGATCCTTTGGCGAACAACTCCCAACTTAGGAATCGTTCAGTCTCTAATATTATTAAAAGCATTTACTATGTAGTTTAAACATGTTTACCTATCTTTTTTTTTGTTTTTGTTAAGAGAGATATAAATAGCATAGCCGATTGGGTAGTCAAGTATAAGCTTAATGGCAAAATATTTTATCTGTGTCTGGATACGTGCCCAACTCAATTAGCTCATTTACTTTTTTTTTGGTCGAAATAAACTTAATAAATATGAAGAAAATTACAATCATCCAATCCCTAAAGGATGAAAATCCAACAAAAGAAGTTTAGCTAATTGAGGAGGGGGAACAAGGTTCCAAATACTAAACAAAGAGCCCCTAAGATTTTGTTTAGTAACCCAATCAGCACATAAGTTTTTTGATCTCTTTGCAAAAGAGATTTTCAGATTACAAACCATCTTACTTCTAGCAATACAATTTACAAAAATCCTAGAATTACAAGAGATTTTACTACCAAAAACAGTTTGGTCAACTAAAACTTTACAATCACTCTCAATTTCCACTTTGCCTCAGTGGTAGCTAGCTGCCATCTCACAAGCCTCCACCATGCCTCTAGTTTCAGCTTCCATTGCCGAGTTTACTGTAATGATTTGGGCCTTTCCATCTATCATCTTTCCAAAAGAATCCCTAACAATACAAGCACATGAAACTTGTTTAGTAAGATAATTAAATGATGCATCACAATTGATTTTGTACTTTCCATTACAAGGTGGAATCCACCCTGTTTTGCTTTCATAATTCCCACCCTGTTTAGCTCATTTACTTAAACTAGATGTTCAACCGTCGAGTATTGGATATATACTTTATAATAACTTTTTACTATAATGAGAAATATTGGAAAGAAGAAGAAGATATAGTTATTTACTAGAAGAGTAATGATATATACCACCTAAATTCATATCATCCAATATACACTTATGACGTGGCGTGATTTGATTTGAAGTAAATCGTGAGTAATGATATATGTCACCCCTTTTCATGTCACCCTTTTATCACCTTTCTATACATATGTTCTGATTTTCTTGAGAAGATAGAGAAAAATTAAATAGGATAGAGAAATCAATTCATTGGTACATGTAGGCATACACGTAGGAGGTGATAAAAGAGTGATACAAAAAGGGTGACAAATATCATTACTCAATCGTTAATTAAATAGAAAACCTTCCTAAAACAAAATCTAGCCGAGATTCTAAAATTAATAAATGAGGGTTACAAAAAATCAATAGTTCGGTATAAATAGATGACTAAAGAAAATCCGACAATTATAGAGATCACTTTTTTTTGTTCTATAATAATAAAGATCACTTATTTAACCATTTTTTAACCACCAAATAATTGTCTAAAAGAATTAAAAAAACCACCAACCAATCGACAAAACAGACAAACAAAAAACTCCACCAAGGTCATAAACTAGCTCGCCAATCTCATTTGCTTGAATATGGCCTTTGATGTATTAGCTCAACCAAATTCTTGTTGTAAGTTAAAGTTTTTCTTTGAAGTAATTTCTCAATGATGTTCACACAAATTTTATAACAAGTAATGTTAAGATAATTACTAGAACTTGTCCAATCTCACGGTGCATGAACAGTCATTATTGAACTTATCTTGATATGTATTTTTATATTAATATACAAATTAGAGTTTGAATTTCTTAGTAACTAAAGTATTTTAGTTGGGGTCTATTTGGATTGACAGTTTTGGAATGGAAAGAAGAAAAAATAAGTAATTTTTAATATTTTTTCAGTGTTTGTGTTTGTGTTAGAAGAATTTTTTTTTTTAAATAATTTAAAATAATTATAAAAATCACCTACAAACGTCATTTTATAATTAATAATAAATATAAAAACAAAATTAATACTAACCTTTATTTATCTCTTTTCTAAATAGATTTTTATTTTTTATAAGAATGTAATCTATTGTTTTATAAAACCTGCAAAATTGATAATTTATCTTAATAGGTTATGTATAATCGAATAAGATATATTGGTCCATTAAGTGTTTATAAAGGGTAAATAATATCTAATATTGTTGGGCTTTTAAAGGATGTTTCAGCAATTGACTCTTATTAAAATAATTAATTATCATTTTATTGTAATTTTTTATATTTTTGATTGATCTATATTGATTTAAAACCATGTCAAACGTTAAGTCCAAATTTTAAAAGAGCTTGAGTCTCATGATAAGAATAGTCAACGTGGATTATTATTACAAAAGCCCATATGATCAGTGAGTAAGGTTTTTGCTTGAGTAAATAATAGTAAAGTAGTAACCGCATTTCACTACTGCGCATAAGCCCAACCTTTTTTTTGAAGTTGGACGGGGACTTTGATGCTTTTTTTTTTTGGACACACTTTGATGCTTTATAAAGTTGTCTTATACACATTGAGTTTTGGCCCAGTATTTACTTATATACAACTTAAATTTCAATAAATAAATACCAGAAAAAATATTACCATAAAAAAAAAATTCATTTAACGAGTTTATTTATTTATCAAAAAATAAATATATTATTCATTTATTGATCAATGAATTTGCACATTTTTATATATTCTCATATGAATAATTACTTTACATATTGTAATGTACAAATATATCTATTAGATAATAATTTCATTTCAAGAGATTTTATATAAATATAAATCTAAATATATATATATATATATATATATATATGTATATTAGAAATTAAATAGATTATATTAGTAATATATGTAAAGGAAACAACAATTGCAAATTGTTTCCGAATTGAAAGATACGATCGTAAGAACTCGATGACCCTGAAGCAGAAATTGATAAATTAGAAGAAGATATCGAAGGATTAACGGATGTCATTTCTAAGTTACACTATAGAAAGGTGATGGACGTCAAACATCTTTTGAACTATCCTAACGAGAATGATGTCGTCATGGAATTGCTTATCGACGATGAAATTATTGAGTCTGTATTGAATGATGAGAATGATCCAGAACCAGATGATAGTAGCGTCACACCAAATGTGTCATCAAAAGAAGCATATCAAGCAGTAATCACCTTACAGAACTACTTTGTACAACACGAGCAGAATACTCATGAAATTTTGTTTGCGCTAGAAAAAATTAAGGATGGGATGGTTTTTGGTGGAAAAAAAAGCAAAAAACCATAGACTCGTTTTTTTTAAAAGAATGACTTATTATATCAACATTGTTGATCGGATTTTTTTTTTTTAATATATATATATATACTGAATTGCAATGATTATTCATTTATATTTACATAGGGTTTTTAAGGATTTCAAGAAAAATATTCATTAATGCATTTAGCGAGGTTATTCATTTATCGAACATTCATTTATCGAGGTTTAACTGTATATGAGCTTATCTAATCTCCCACAATTTGGAACAAAAAGAATTTTTTCCACCATCTTATATTGCGCATACAAGTTAACACAACAAAAGAAATTTCATCCGTCTAATTTATCTTTGCTCGAGTGAACCAAGCTTGTAGATTGCTGGTGCTACATGTGCTTCAAGTCACAGAAAATTGAAACCATCGGCAGGGTTGATCTTGTAGTTTTTTGGATCTAAAGCTAAATTTTAAAGGGAAAACCGAAAAAAGTCCGACCCGACCCGTCTAACAACGGTCTCTAATTTTAAAGGTTTATCTATGCGGGCTTTTTTCAAGTTTTGGGAGATTTGAACCGGGCTCGGGTCAAATCAGTTTAATTTAATATATGATTTATCTTTTAAATCTGTAGATATTGAATATTGAATGAACGAACTATGCAATATACTACCTAGTGTAGTGATTTTTTTAATGTCATTCTTAGCGTATAATATTTAATTTTATTTAGTTATATAACTGTTATTAAAAAAATTATATATTCTTATTTAAAATCATCTCATGTTTTTTTGGGATATGAAATCATTTTTACTTTAACAAGATTCGATCACAGGACCTCTTGGTCTCTGCGAACTAGTTTAACAACTAGACCAACTGTCGATCTTAAAATCTTCTGTTTTAGACCATATTAATATGATCATTTTTACAGCGTATTATTGTATAACTAAATATAAAATTCTCTAAACAACTATCACTAATATAGTATCAGGGAGTAGAGAGGACAATATTTGTCTCTAATGATCTTAACTTCGTTATTAAAGGTACGGTTTTATCATTGAGACGAAATATTTTCGGGAATGATTAGTCGGCAAAATTAAATGAGTAAAGACATCATTTAAGATGAAACATGACCAGTCGTCGGGAACGACCACGGCTCATTTGAGACGACAAGTGTCGTCTTTATTAATATCGTTGGTATTGAAAGTTTGTCAATACCGACGAATTGTTTCCGTAGGTATTAATAGTTTGTCAATACCCATAAAATGTAGTCGTTGTTGTGTAGGTGTTTTAACAAAGAGGATAAATTTAGTCTTTATTGATCATTGCCAAAAGAGAGGATAATCATTGTCGACTATTTCAATACCGACGACATATGTCATCAATATTGATATTTTTGGGTTTCTTTTAGAAACCCATATTTATTAAAATTATCGTTATAATATAAAATTCATTATATCTAATTCTAAAAAATAATGATATAGAATAAACAATCCGAAATTAAGACAACGATTTATATATTGCATTCTCACAACTAGAAAGGATTAAAAGTCTAAAATACATAATACATTATTTCAGTTCCCAAATAAAGTATATTGATATAAATATTACACAACCGAATATAAGATAAAAGTCATAAAGTCTTAAAGTCATATCAAATATAGTGGGGACTAAATAAAATCATGGAGCATCAAGATCTTCAGTAGTCTCGTCAAGAAGCCTTCTTCGATTACTAGCGGGAGGAGGGACATCAGCATAAAGACCAGTAGGAGGGACGACGGAGGCAGAAGCGGGACCGATAGGTGGGACGTTAGAAGCGAGGGCAGTAGGATGTACGGTGGTAGAGGGGTCGTTACTGAGATCGAATATGTGTAGACCTTCGGCTAAACGCTCCTCATTAACACATGTGCTCATCCTACCCACACCCTCTAGGGTAATTGCGGGAGTAGCAGAACTGGTAGCATCGGAGGTCATCGAATGATTGACTAATGGAATTAGCTTTCTCAGTACTTACCGAATAATCATTGATATTGCAATCACACCCTCTGAATTCTATTACATATGAAGAGGAATCTAAGTCTTGGCGGATCTCTTCCTCTTTCCCTTTGGAGACAGGCCAACTCCTGCTACCCAACTCCGAGAAGTACTACCCATGACTTTATTGACAACATCGACAACCTGATCCGCCAAACCCTTCTGGCTCACTTATAGGAACGAAATAGAGGTTTCAGTAGACCTAGACTGTAAACTCTTGGTGATCATGTTGCACATTTTCTCCCTCAAAACCTCCTATTACATACAATATTAACATTATTAATATTTTTCTCACTCATAAGGATTTTTCAAAAATATTTAAAATGTAAGCAATAGTGTATTATAATATTACGTGGGTGTCCCTATAGCGCTCGGTCCTCTATTCACGCCTCTTCTCGTCATAGCCGACCCTCTTAAAATATTCACCATCATATGGGAAAGGTATCCTCTCGCACTCTCCCTCTACCAGGTCCTCTTTCTCTGCTAGTTCCTCGTATCTAACATGTTTGAGTTTTTAGAAAACATATTAAATCTATTTTGTAACGAAAATTAACTATTAATAATATACCTCGTACAAAATCAGCTCGTTGCTGCGAATAATTTTTCAACCTGATCCCTATTGGCCTTGCTTGCTTGGCCTATTGGCCTTATTGAACTTCGCCTGATTGTTTATTTTTTTAAATATAAAATGTTTAAGATCCATAATGAATAATTAAGAAATAATACAATTTTATACAATCAAGAAATATTACCACAACTTGTTCACTAGTCTATAGCTGATCCGCCAAGCCCAACGCTCATGACACATCATCTGGTTTAAGGCCTTTCTTGAAGTATTACACCTTAAAATTTGTAATGGTTATCACATATGTGATGCAAGGTCTTAAAATTTGTATCCCAATCCTCCCTCAATCTCCACTCATTGATCCAGAAAATAATTCTATAATCAGATATAAACATATCACACCTAACTATTTATAATTCAAACCAATAAAGAAAAGGAAATTGTTATTACCCGCAAACAATCAATCACTTGCTGCATCATCTCTCCAGGTACAACATCCCATAATTTATAACATAGTGTCACCTTCTCTCGCACGGTTAAGCCGATAACATGTGAAACCTATTTACCATGTTTCTTGAATGGCTCCTGATGTCTCCCATTTTTTTCTAAATATATTCCCTTATGAGACATCATTTTAGGTGAATATTAGACTTATTTGATAGACTTTTATGCTTATTTCGTCATATTACACTTTTTGTCCTTGGAATTAAGTTATATGCATTTTTAGAGCTTTTGTGCGTTAATTTGTTTGTTTTAGTATAAACTTCTTAGATGCATGGATGCTATGGAGCAACAGGATAAGGAGGAGAAGTGATAATTAAAGTCTTAGATCGAGCGGAGAGGTTAAAAGCAAGAAGAGATTACCCAAGAGTTGAGTAAAAGAGATAAAAATCTAGAAAGTTGTTATTAAATGCAAATTTCTAGACACTTAGGCACTGATTCAGGTCTGGAGATTCAAAAGATATTGTTGCGCCTTTGAGTTAGCAAGATCTGAGGACTGGAATCAGGTAATTTGGATATGAGACGCAAATGATGATGATGAAGAAAACGAAGAAGAAGAGGAAGAAGATACGGAAACAGAGAGTGAGGAAGAAGATGAAGACGAAGATGAGGAAGAAGAAGATGAAAAATAAGGTAACGAAAATAAAAAAGAGAACGAAGAAACTGGGAAAAATAAGAGGATTTGGAGGATGAAGAAGCAAGAAAAAAGAGGGAGATCTTATAACAGTACGATTTTGAGTGGAATACCGAAGATGAGATAACACTAGCCGAGATTTTGGAACAAGCAAAGCAAAATAAAGAGGATAAAATAAATCAATCAATAATCTCGGCGGTGAAATACGCGAATAAGACTGAAGAAGAGATAAAAAAGTGTGGCAGAATATGGTGAAAGTTCAAAAAAAGGCGGGGAAAAGGATGATGATAAAAACTCAGAAGGTTAGGAAAAAATGACGTTGAAGGATTTTACACGGAAATCGATGAAGTACTCGAAACCAGGGGAGAAAAGGAAAGTATGGAAGTAGACGAAATTTTGGTAGGATGTGAGATTGTACAAGAGACGACCAATAATGGACTCGGGCTAAGAAAAGATACTGAGGAGCAGATTGTTCAAGAATCGAAACATGAAATAGAACCGAAAAATGAAGAAAACACAACCATGAAGAAATAGTTTGATGTACTACTCACTGAAAACGAGAAAATGAAAGAAGAAATTAGGCTACTAAAACAAGCAAAAGATGCGAGAAACAAGGAACTGGTTGACGAAATAATTGGCCTGAAAAGAGAATTAGAAAGGCTAAGAGAAGCTTGGAACAGAAGAGTCACTTTCGAAATGGACAATGTAAAAGGGAAGGAGAAAGTAATAATTGGGTAAACAAGTGAATTAGAAAGGGTGAGAGAAGATCAGAACGAGAAAACTTGAGATGAAAATCGAGCAAAAGAAAATGAAATGCTACTCTATAAGAACTTCATAGATGAAGAACCGGCATTGAATGATTAAACCAAACAACATAGTGACGAGGGTTCTCCGTAATACAGTTGGACTAGTGATTCGGAAACCGAAAGAAAAAGAACTGAAATCGCGAACAGTAGGCCATCGGTACTGGAATCACCAAACTCAATGGTGAAGAAAATCAAACAAGACGAGAGAAAAGGCAGGAAGAATAAGGATTGCGATGAATATTTTAGAACACCGATACTAAAGGACCCAATTGTAATTGTGAATAGAATAAGAAATATGGTTCTAAGAGAAATTGTGTGCAAAGAAGATGATTACGTGAAGCTAATTGGCATAGGAAAAAATATGCCAAGAAAAATGGGGATATGGGTTGACGAGAACAATAACCGTGTATATGTAGAAGAAGTGATGAAAATCGGGAAAGATGGCCAGGTAACTGATAATGTAAGTTTGTTTAGTAAATTTTTAAATGCATAAGATAAAAACAATGTCTTAATATTTGTGTTGTAAAATTTGTAGGTAATTAAGGCAATGATGAACATATGGGTCAGGGAACAAAAAGAAGCAAAACTTGAGTGGGACCCGCAATACCCGGGATTACTTAATGCCACACACATGCCCACAAATACTATGGTAAGAAGGAAGGAAAGTATACTACTTATGAATTGGATATAATTTGATAAAATGTGATTTGAATAATACAATTGCTGAGGAACGAACAAGATGGGGAGAACTACTTGAAAAAGTTCGAAAACCTTTCCTCTCGTATCACAGAAGTAACAGGTTCATGCTTTTCCCGATTCAAACAAGACACGGGCCCGCACCTGTATGGACACTTCTCGTGTACGATAAAGGAATAAAACACTTCTACCATTTCAATTCAATGCCCGATACAACAAGTAAAGTGGCAGGGGAAGGGCAAATGAGAACGCACAAAGAATGTACAACTACTTGATGGAGAGGGTGATAGTCAAAGAGCACAAGATAATATCACCAAACACTAACCCTAAAGAGACTAAGGATAATGTTCATGTATCCCATAAAAATCCGCGTATAATAGATACTGGGATATACATTATAATGTCTACGGAAGATTTGTACAACCTCATATCAGTAAGTGAAACTTACCCTCATAAAAGGGTAGAAGAAACGAGAGATTTCATTGTCTCAAAAATGTTACTGACAAGTATACCAAATTTATTTATACAAGATTCAAGGTAAAATGAATATAGAAAACTTGATTTAAAAGAATAAGTTGTAACTTATATACTTAAAATGTGTTTGTACAGATGAAGAAAGTAGATTCGGAAGAATATGAAAACGAGCAAAGAGAGAAAATGGAAAAAAAGATTAAAGGAGATCAAGGACAGAGTAGTAGCGCGCCGGCATCATCTAACAAAAACGAAAAAGGACAAATAAGGAAAAGCCAAAAACTAACCTACTCAAAATTTCCAAAACCTCGACTAAACAAAAAGTAACAAATATTTGATGCATTTTTACTATTATAATATATAATAATGTTTGATTTATATATATACAGATTTACACCTGAAAAAGCGAGAGATGCATAGCAATGAAAAGAAAAGACTTGAAAGAAGAAGAAGAAGAAGAAGAAGAAGAAGAAGAAGAAGAAGAAGAAGAAGAAGAAGAAGAAGAAGAAGAAGAAGAAGAAGAAGAATTCAAAAGTGATCTCTTTTTGAAAAATTTCTTCTTCCTGTTGGTGTTCTACAATGGGTGGCATGTTTGTTATTTCGATCAATCTTCTTTGATTACACTTGATTTGTTTTTGGTGATTTTTTAAGGTGTTTTTACTCCATCGTTTAAGGGCTTGTATAGTGTTCTGTTTTTTGTAAGCAGTTACTAATAGGTTGTTGATTGTTAATTCCCTCCCAACTAAGTTGGACAACATCCCTGCATTCATTATTATCAAGCCGGTTGGATTCAAATTTAAAGAATTTTTTACCAATTGGCACTTTGGAGTCGTGTTGTAAGATAAGTGGTGAATGGGCTGACCCAATAGCCGGTGGTATATGAACTTGTGCTTTTGGGTGTCTCATGATCCATTCATACGATCCTAAGACTCTGTCAATCTTGCTTTTAACCAGTTTGTTTCCTATTTATCTATTTGTCCATGTGAAGTTGCATCCATTGGAATTGATTTTTGCAAGTCCACTATTGTTGATGAAGTTTTTGAAATCGATAATATGTTGTTTGTTGGGAGGTGTGAGACTACTTTTCTCTTCCATATTGAGTATGTTATTAAAGTCTCCCATGATTAACCAAGGTTTGTTGTTGTTGTCATTCCACTTAGGTATTTGATTCCATATTTCCTATCTATCATCATTATTGTTAGGAGCATGTATGCAAATAATATAATACGGGAAAATGGGATAGTTTATAAACAAAATAGCCTATTACAAAATATGATATCAAGGTGCATACTATCGTGCCACAAAATCAAAAAACCCCCGAGTGATAAGCACTCCCAGAAGGGGGAAAATAAACGAGTTTTTAAAACCAAACTTGCGAAGCGACTCCTTCGCATCAACCTGTCTAAGCATGGTTTCACAAAAACAAACAACTTCTAGCTTAAACCTATTCAAAAAAGACCTAGTAAGAGTTATTGTCAAGGGAGCTCGTATCCCTTGACAGTTCCAAAACATTGTATTCATTTTCCAATGGCGGCCTTAGGAAGACCGCGATCCTCTTGGATGGTCTCGGGTCCAAACTTGTTCATCCTAGGTTTACGCGAGCTTTGAACCTCTTCACCACTTTCAACATCTTCTGTCACTCCCAACTTACCCTTCCAACCTTCACTAAATTCCTCCTCCTCCTCTTCTTCAGGCTCAAACTGCGAGTCCTCTTCATTAACTCTCGAACACTCGTTTTCCTTAGTGTTCTCCAAATCCGAAATGTTAACAAAACCTTTTTCACTAGGTGTATCTTTATCACTATCATCTTTACTTAAAAGAACCACATGCTTACCTTTCCCTGCCATGTCAAGCGCATCCTCTTGGGACTGCGCTCTCCATTCTTTCTATTACTTCTTGTTCTTCCCGCTATAGCATCTATTCTATTGTTAACACCATCTTTATCATTCCCAGTCATCCTACCAAAGAAATCTCGGCGCCTATTTCCTGTTGTGCAACATTTAAGTCCAAGCCTTCCCTATCCTGTCGAATAGCATGTTGTTGGGAAACATTAAAACCTCTCATTTCTTCTTGAACCACTTCCTTAAGTAATCCAGTCCCTCGAACTTCATCTGATTGTCGTGTGACTTGTCCTTCATCGTACCTTTGATATCTATGTTCTTGTTGTCTCTTATCTCTAGCTTCTCGAGCTTGTGAGTAATCACCCATATCCGTATCTTGATTGTAAGGTTGTGAAGGTCCTCCTCTATCTCTGCCTTGAATATCTCTGGATTGTCCATTCCCATTTCCATTTCTATCCCAATAAAACTGTTTAACTGCTTTCTCAAACCTATTCCCCACTTTCTTTCTAACACCATAAAAGGATTGGGTTGGGGGGGTACCTGGATATATTCGCAACTGACCAAGTTGCATTCCTCCTTTCATCTGGATATTCTATTTCTTGTATGATGACGACATTACAGTTCCCTTCATGATGACCTATACACCCATAACGAAAACAAAGGGCTCCCACATTTTCCTATTTAAAAGTAATCCAACTAGCTCCTTCCTCTTGAGAGAGGTATCCACCCGGTGGAAGGGGTTGTTTTATGTTAAAGCGGATTTGAAAGCGAAGGATTTTGACATCAGTAGTAATAACATCAGGAAAATCAATATCCTCCGTGTTTTGAATGAAGGCTAAACCACTAGCTTGTACCCAGAGGGATGAATAATCTCTATGAACTCTAAGAGGGTCTACATACTGCTGGCAAGGGGTAAAAGCGAAATGCATACCAATGAAGATACCTGGACTAAGATTCCAAAGTCTCTCCAGTTCTCCACCTTGAAAGGTTTCCAGTTTAAAAACATTCTCTTCCACTTCAGAAAGACGAAAATCACCTCTCACACCCCACTTATCTCGAATATGTCTACGAAATCCATGGAGAAACATCGTTGTACCACCCACTGCTGTGATAAGGAGGTAGGGTTCTTCTCTAGCAGGTTCAATACTTTTGACTTTGATACCAAGTTCGATAACACCGAGAGATTTACCATTAGTTTCATTCAAAAGGAAAATATGGAGCGCGTGTCGGTCTCGTGTAGCCATGATAACGAAAAAGATATGCCAAAAGGAAGATTATTTGAAGGTTAAAAGGAGGTTTTTGAAAAGCTTAACACAGATAAAAGGTGAAGAAAAGCTAAAAGGAGAGTGTGTCTGATAAACTAGAAGTGAAAGTGTAGGATGGGAAAAGGAGAAGAAGGGCTTACTTGGGAAGTTCAAAAGACCCTTGAGCTCTTTTATAAGCTGTAAATGGTATCAAAACCTGCAAGACTGTAAGAAAGTGATTGCTCCTTCCACTTTCGTATCCACCCCTTCATAAATAAGAAGTGAAGATTCGCCATTTCTTATGTTGTGTTTGATGTGTCGTGTTTTTTTTTTTTTTGCATGCCTCCCATGTGTCGTTAATATCAATCTTAATTGTACATCTCCTGACAAGTCTCATTAAACCTCCACTGATAATGTTAATGGAGACTTTCTTATCTCCACTAAGCTTCATAGACCACCTTCTGTTCAACATAACTATAAATCTGCTGAAATTAAAATTACTAACTTCTTTGGTACGCTTAATACTCATCTTGAAATTCCAAACTTTGCTGATGAAAGTAGTTGAGAAATACTCACCTTTGGAGATTTCTCGTTGTGGTTCCGACTAGGGATGGCAACGGGTCGGATTATTGCAAAAAAATCCAAAACCATGTCCATATCCATTTAATTTATCAAAAACCAAACCCTAACGGATTTAACCATCGGATTTACTTTTCAAAACCATATCTAAATAATCTGAATTCTTTTTTTTAAACGGTTTTTCGGATTTTAACCATAACCCGGCTCGAGAGGCGTCCCTCTCGCAGTAGGATTCCTAACCTCGCCTCGCTCTTGTGACATGCCAAACTATAACTCTCTAAATATATTGAAAATATTGAAACAAGATTACAAATACATGACAAATCTCCAATATATAAAATATTATGTTGATATTTAATTAAATAACGTGTTTGTTACTTCTTTTGTTAATTCTAATTTCAGATTTTAGTTTTGAGATATGAAAATACTTTTTTATTTATATTACTATAATATATACAAAAATAGATGATAATAAACGGGTTTTTTTGGTTATTCGGTTTTATTTTTATCTAAAATTTTAACCTAAAAGATTTAACCATCGGTTACATTTTACAGAACCATAACCTAATGGTTTTATCCATGGTTGCATAATCGATTTTTAATCGGTTCAAATTTTCATCGATTTTTTATTTTAAACCATAACCATTTCCATCCTTATCTATAGTTGGGTTGAGATTTTTGGTCTTCTGGTAATTAAAAATCAAAAAAATATAAGAAAGATGGACTTCAAAATATAAAAATACATGGATTTTAGCCTTTAGTAGGCAAAATAAAATCAAATTTATATATATAAAACAGATTTTCGGTTTTTCGGGTTTTTTTAATCTAAAACCACAACCTAACGGTTTTAACCATCGGTTTCACTTTTTAAAACCAAACCCTAACGGATTTAACCACGGTTACATAATCGGTTTTTATTCGGTTCGGTAATCCGTCGGTTTCGGATTAAAATCGTAACCACTGCCATCCCTAGTTCCGACTTTTATCTGCGAAGAAGAAAGCCCCAAATAATTTGTCTTCCAAGTAAAGAACCAGATCTGTATCAAGAAGCTATGAATAATAAAACCTTGTATCTGATGCTTGATGTTGATACAATAAACAACTCCTATCTTCTGCCCATGAAAGGAAAGCTAATATTCTTTGATTTCAACCCAATTAGTTTTTGATTTATGTAAACAGGGACAAATCTGTAAGTTGTGGGTAAAATCGTTGTCTAGATTAAGATTTAATCGATAGTCATCCAAGGAAGAATTCATATCTTCAAACCCGAAAAACTAGAAACAAATTGAAACTCAGTAAATCTTAAAACATGTAAAGAAAACACCTGAAAAGATGAAGGTAATAGAGTTAATTGATTGTTGATGTTAAACATTGATTCCTGGGTTTAATTGATTGAATTGGAAAACTCCAATGGTCGTCTCTAGAAAGCGTTTTTTTTAAAATTCTTAAAAGCTTATCTTTATTTTTATTTTGTTCGATATAATAATATGCTTACGGAAACAAAATAAAGTAGAGAATTTCGGTAGAAGCAGTTGATGCTACTATTACTTTGGAGGTACCACCAGTGGGAATGTTCTTTACACAATTTTCTTTTTCTTTTTTTTTGGTTCTAAGTTCTTTACACAAGTTGCTTAACGTGTATATTGGTGGATTGCACCATCTAAGGCTAATAATTTAGAACAAAAACTGATTTTTTTCCTTATCTTTGTGGGGTCATTTATCAAAGTATTTTTGAAAATAAGAATGCCAATTGTGCAACGAGCATGTAACATTATTTTATCTTTTGAAAAGGAAAAAGACTATGAACTTTGATAAAACAAAAATACAAAGTTCGATCTGTTTATATATAAAAAAATGCTATATCTGATTTTCACACAAAATCAGAAAAAATTAAAGAAACGATAATTAATTAAAAACCAACAATGATAAACTAAGTTTCAACAAAATTAGAAAAAATACGATCACTAGCAAAATCTATAGTCTAACTTTCTCGCTTGTCAAATACATCTTCCAATCAAATGTAACTATGCAACATCATAAAGATCATGGTGTAAAATAATAGGGTAACTGATACTATTTTCAAAACAATAGATACCACTAATTCGTACAAGATTGGATCATCAAATTAAAGAAAGGTAAAGGTTGGCATATTTAACGAGATGTAAATGGCTACTATTTCAACAATCAGCAATGATAGCAACACCAGAGGGATTTTCCATTCTCATTTTGTCTTGGTTGTCATGTTATTTACCTACAAAGTCTCAAAGATTTAAAGATTTCAATGGGTGTTAAGTTAGTTGTTATACTTACTTTTTTCTTCTTTGGTATATTTGCTACTCCATTTCCTTCTCAAACTCAGCTCTTCATTTCCTTGTTCAGGTATACAACTCACCTTGTTTAGTCATAGCATCTTCGATTCCCATCTCCAATATGTCATCCACATTTGCCTTCTCACTGTCCACCTACTCAATGCCCTTTCTTCTTTCAACATGTGCACCATCCATTTACTTCTTACTTTTCTTGTTTGCGGTAATCGTCTATTCTTTCGCAATTTGAATTAATTTGTAATATTTCATCTCTTTTTAGTACTACATTTACTCAAATCCTCTTACATCTTCCATCATTAAATCAATTTGTATATGTTGTTCTTCTTCACCCTTCCTTTTGGGTGCAACCAATTTCCAAAGTTTCCATCGATTCTTCCATTCTTATCCTTGAACAGATGAGTAACATCTCTATCAAAAGGGTTTGTCTCACTAATCTTGTACAACATTTTTGGTGTGATCTTCCCAAGTTGGATTTTGGGGGCTTCCAACAAATCGAAATAACACTTAGAGTCAATAAAATTCCTTTCCTCAAACATTGGTGGGCACAAGGTGTCATGCCAATTTACGAGTCGTACATAAATTACTACTCAATTGGATCATTAAGGTTATATGCAACTAATACATAAGAGAAAACATCACTAATGACCAACCAGACCACATCTATCACATAATTTAGCAAGATCTTAGCTGAAATTTGTTGGAAAAAATAACAATCACAGGTTTGCAAAACTAGTAAAGTAATGGAATTCCAAAAATAAACAAAATACTTTTCAATTAAAGTAACACTACACTTGTTACGATAAATTAAGAAAGGTGGAAACTTACACGGAATACTACACTTATTACGATAAATTAAGAAAGATGGAAACTTACACGGAATACTGAAAAGATTACACGGTATATAACTTGTATTTAAAAGATATTCCGGTCGTACTGGTTATCTCTAACAATTTCTACTCTATATATACAAGAAATTTGAGAGAGAGGTAGAGTAGTCTTTTCCGATTCTTAATTCTCGTCTACATTCTATTCTATATTTCCTCTGGAATAATTTTTTCATTCTTATTAGAATTATGTTTTCTATTCTCTCTAGAATAGTTTTTTCATTCTCCCTAGAATTATTTTTTCCTCTTCTCAAAAAAATGCAAGTGATAAAGTCACTATCTATAAGAGAAGAAACAAACCAAAGAACCGAACATAAATGATCATTAATGCATATTAATGGTCAGTGATAAAGACTCATCAATGTTGACGTTTTTCTTGACAAAACTTTTGTAACCACCATAACAACCGAATTAAGAGCTCTTGATGATAGAATATCTTGAATTAATTCCGAGTCAATGAGCCATCAATTATTGGTCGGTTTGTCTTTTATTTTCTTTTCCATTTCTTAGGTGGGACTTTTTAGCACATAAAAAGTTTCCCTACTTCTCTCAAGAGAAAGAAAGAAATAATAAAATAAAACTCCTTAATTTTAATTATTTTAACTATTTTTTTCTCAAATATTAATGTGGGACTATTAGTACACAAACAGTCTTTTCCACTTTTCCCAAAATCATGAAAGAATTAATAAAATAAATCATCTTTATATAATAAATCCAACAAAATTCACCCAAGCAAGTCCACTTTCCTTCACCTCAACACAGATACTAGTAAGTATAGGGATGCCAATCCTCATTTCCGCTTTTAATTTCAATATAAGAACCACTATCTTATCCCTTATCTTGGGTAATGATTTTCTTCAATCATTACTAAATGACTACAAAAGATGAAGAAAACGTCATGTAGGAACTTGGTGAAGGGTAATGCCATAGTTCATACCCAAATTGAAGTTGTGTTAAGGTCTATTTACCACAGTGTAATATTATTGTTCCATCTTTTCATAAATGAATGACGTCGATCAAATAAGAAGGGCCTAATTTGTCATGCAAAGTATATTTTGGTAGATATCTCAAATTAAAAGACAAAGAGATTCTTAGATTATATGTAAACCATCACTTTTCCGTTAGCTTCAAGAGATGGAGAATTGTATTTCAAAAACAAATCCTTCTCAATATTTTCTCTAAGAATGACCTTGGTAAGAACTATCATTTATGCATAATCCAATTAAGTGCTTCAAAAGTAAGGCATCCAACATAATATGACATCCACCTTTGCTTTATCTATGTCATCTTTGTGCTTGAAGATTGTAACAACTTTTTAAAACATATTGGTTTGTTGTGGAAAAGCTATCTCTATTGAAGGTACAATATTTCTTATTTCTATCTACACAATTGCTGTAAAACTTTGGGAAGATAGTTCTATAATACATGTTTAGTATTTTGGTAAAAGGTCTAATTAAACTCATTGTTCACCCCCAAGTGTGATACAACAAATCAACACCGGAGAGGGTGACTTCCCGCACTCCACATCGATTATCAATGTATATAATTATGCTTTGAATAGTGTAAATATGTAGAGTTTGCAATAGGAATAAGTAGATGACAAAAACTTAAACAGTAAAACATTTATTTGGTTTTCAATGATTAAAGACTAAAATAATAAAAATAACAAGATTACGACTAATAATAAAGTAAACAACTATGTAAATAACGATGAACAAAAGAATGAGAAATTTGTTTGAGGAATTGCTAGTAGTCCCCTATGTCGCTAGTTTAATGGTTTTATTGATAATGGCGAGTTGGTGAATTTGCATTAGACGGGTAGTCAACGACCCGTCTAAATCCTATCGGTAGCTCAGAAGGAAATCTCCCGTCACTAGAAACTCTCTCGGGTGACCCTTAAATGTTTTCGGATGATTAAGGTTCTAACCCGATTGACTATCTAGCTAGGCAAGACCTCCCGGTTCACTATCGCACACTAGACGTCTACACGCTATATCTGCAATCAAAACCCCTTCTGGGTGTTAGCTCAATCACAAGGGCTACCCATTATTTGGACATAATAAGTAGTATTAAAAGACTTGCAGTCAATGGAATAAAATCAAACCATTCTTATTTAAACAATTGTCCCAAATTCAATAAAGCAATTAACTAGACAAGCATATATTCTTACATTAGCAACCTCAAGTACTGAGGGTTTCGTTCATACTAAAAGAAATAAAACTAATAAAAACTAAAGAAAAAATTATAAGTACAAGCAAAGATGAATGAAATTTACTCTTATAGAAGATATGTTTTGATGGATGGTTGAGGAAAAATCATTGGGTTTATGGACAAACCTTTCCTTTCTTCTCTCATGCCCTTCTTCTCTTTCTCCCCTTAAAATGTACTGATAAAATGACTTGTATGTTGATTCCTTATGATAAGGGGCTTCTAAGTGACATATATAATAGTGGTGCCAATCCGCAATTGTATGGATATTTACCAAGTAGTACTTCGAAAGATCGAGATTCGTGTACCAAGGGATTAGGAATGCTGATCTTGTGCTTAGATTGGTTAAGAATAATTTGTTATGCAAAAAGTAAACTAAATATGAAATATGGATTGGATTACACTTAAACTACTACATAAGTAAAGGACTAAATATGCAAATACTAGATTATAAGGTGATAGGTTGAGTTTGGGACAATTGAATTCACCTAAATTCACTAACTGGGAAATTCTATCAATAAGGGAAAGATTGATAAGTGTACATCAACTGGGATCCAACATTAACGACAAACCCCTCCCGGGTGATTATTGTTTTACTCTCAAGGATATGGAACCCCTACCAGGTGGACCAAGATACCCTATAAAGTGCTAAAAACTCATACCTGTATCGCGGGTATGCTTCATCTAAGATCTCCCGATTCAATAGAATAACACACTCTCAATTTACCTAGATCTACCTTTAACCCCCCCCCCCATTTCCCATGTGTAGTTCAAGTATAAGAGATAATCAATCGATTGGACAAATTAATCAATCCCAATTCAATATAAGGTAAAGATAAACATATCAATATCTGACTTAATTAAGCTAATTTTCCCCTAATTACAATAAAATGCCCAAAAGTAAATTAGGGTTTCATTAATCCCCAAACTCAATTAGGGGTTTAGCTCATACTTCTAGGAAAATAAAACAAAATAAAATAATCTAGCATGAAATAACTAAAAGAATTAAAGATAAAGGAATTTATAATATTTTTGGTGAAAAATAATTAAACTTGAAGATGAAGATGAAGCTATCCCCCCAATCTCCTCTTCTCAAGCTTTTTTTCCTTGATTTGTTGTTATGAGTTCTGTTGGAAGAAATTAAAAAAAAGACTTTCATAGCTCCTAAATCCGTGACCCATACTAGATGGGCTTGCTTCATGGGCAAAAAGTACTTATATATGGAGAATTGCCGGTTTTGTGCATGTAAATCACCCGTGAGTCACTAAATCGATCATAACTCAACCTTCCAAACTCCGCATCGCGTTCTGTTTTTTCCAACACGTTTGTCTTTTTGAGATCTTTCAAACTATATATAAATCAGCTACATACTCTTCTCAAATCATCCTAGGAGTCAATTCTAAGATTTTGGCTTGATCGTAAAACCTTCCTTTCTTGAGCATTAAGTCAACTCTTGACTTCTCGGGTTACTTTTTGGTCTTTATTATCTTTTTTTTCTTTTTTTTTGGACAATGGTCTTTATTATCTTCCTTGGAGGTTTATCTTTACTTTTCCAAATTCTTATGTAATCTATTAGTTATTGGACCCCACTTGTTCTTATGAGTTTCACCAATAAAGCACAAAACACCTCAAAATGCTCTAAAAACACGAGAATCATTAACATTAGCCTAAAAGACTCGAAATATGTCAAATAAGGGGACAAAATCCCAACTTTAGACTAAAAAACTCCCAATAATAGATGTCTCAGACTATTAAATATAATGCCAAAAGGCGAGACATCAAATAGCTAAAAAATATTTGGGCCCCCTTGGGCTCACTTAATTAGGTTTAGAAGGGCCCAACGTGTTCTTAGATAAAGCTTGACTGTTCGAGTCACGGTGGAAGCAAATAAATAATTTCTTCATCTCAACTCCGAATTGACTTCCGTCACTTCCCACACCACACTGAATTCAAGATCTTTCTGAATCATAAGGATCCAGGTCCAAATCTCTTATCAATATTTCCTGGTGACTGAAACAATATGATGTTAATATTTCTTTGGCAAACGCTCCAACTTCCCAAAGTGACTCTAGGCTCAAATTCCTACTTGGCTTGGGGGTTATCTTAACTTTTTGACTTAGCTCTTCATATTATCATCTTGTATCAACCATGTACCTAAAAGCTACACATTTAACACACAATTAAGGCACAAAATCTCTATAAATAGCAATATGACTAAAACAAAAGGCAAAAGTACAATAGAGAAAATACTAGGGAAAAATCCCTCACTTAGGCATAATAAACTCCCAAATAATTTCTCTTGAGAGGATTAATCCTTCAAAAAATAAAAAGATATCAAGACCCCTAACTCAAAATTTTGTTGTACCAAAAAAATAGAAAGAAAAAATGATTTTAAAGGGTCTAAGTCCTAAAAATCAAAGAACAGAGAAAGAGTAGAAAGGTAATGAATGACACCCAAGCACTCATTCTAACAAATGGCTAAGCTCAGTCCATGCTATAATCTGAGATCTACTTTGGACTCGGAGCCATTTTGACTCCCCTAAGATTCGATCTCAGAACCTTTTGGTCACTGCAGAGCATTATAACCACTAGAGCAACATGATCTTATCTCTAATATATTTTTGAATAGATTATCATATATAAATACTACTCAACTCTTTATCTTTTTATGTGTTTATAAGTAAAACAAAATTCTTATTGTAGAGAGAGACATTAGTGTAGAGTTCTACTATTCGGAATTTTTTTATTTCCATATTTTTTAATATTAAAGTCGTTGAATCCTTGGATTTCGAGTAAAAACATAATAACGTAGAAGTGTTACCTTTATATATATTGGGTTCGATCCAACGTCCACTTACATTATTCTTCAATTTTGTTTCAAAATTTTCAAAACATTTCATTTTTGTATGTTGCATATCTAACGTTTTTAATATTAAAGTGAAAATTTTGATTTCTGTTATAGCTAAACTCAAATCCATATCAAGGTAGCCTTTCCCTTAAAACACAATGAGAATTTGTCTGAATTTCTTTTTTTCAAAAAAATCCTTAGAAAAAACAAACGTTCACCCCCACCCTAAATATTCGCGTAGCAAACCTTCTCTAAACTAAGATGAGCACTTGTCAAGAGGCTCGTCCCAGGCTTGGAGATTTTCAAACCTGAGGGTAAACACCTTGAGTAACTAAATATGGAATACAAACCCTAGGGTAAGGGTAAAAAATTATTATCCTTGGTTACTTCAGGTTTACCTAGGGTTAAAATTGGTCAAAGGTAGTCAAAGTTTCACAAAATTAAACTTTTTTAGATAAAAAATAGAAAATAATGAATTGACTATAACTAACAAAAACTTACTGAAACATGCATTAATTGATTTGTTCAAAATATATTTACTATTACAAGTCGACAAAAATAAATTATGAACAAACGATTAACATAACTATTCCAAAGACATAGTATTTCATCTAATTGATTAAACCAAACAATAAACATTTAGAAAGAATAAGAATATGTAAATGATACAATCATATACAATATAAATCATAAATAATCGTAACCTTTAAAAGCTTAACTAAATTGTTATCTAAAGGAACATCAAGACCATAGTGAGTTCCCTACAGTACCCCATGCTTAAGCACCATACCATGGAGTCGTAAGAATCTACACGAGAACATGATTAGTAGCCTTAATTTTTCCAATGATGACCAAGTAGTTTGCATCCAATCTAATCCATCCTTAGGCACTTACTTCTGATTCGAGTAGCACTAAAATTACACTAGTTACCAAAACAAGATAACACGAGGAACCTAAGAAATGACACTTTTTTGCCTAAAAATATCGAAAATCTTTGTATATCATTTCCTAAATTATGCTATAATAATCAGGTTGGTTCGGGTCCAACTTGAACACTTTTTGAATTTCAGGAACCCGGTCCCAAATGATTGGGTCTCCTTTTATTTCTTTTTAACCGAGTGTATTAATGGGATGCGACGGGTTGGGGTTCTTTTAACCTCGGGTTGAGCTTAGTTTGGGCCTCAATCTTCGATTAGGCTCAATTGTTCTTAACCCTACCCCGAACTCCACTTGTTTCTATCTTGATACGGTCGATTCTATCTTTATAGATATTTGTAATTTCCACATTTTGTTCTACAAGTCTTTAGGTATTTCATAAGAGATTTAATGTTTCCATTTATATCTAATTTGATTCTCTCTATTTCTTATATAAATATGGTAGAAATCTTTGACAATCCCTTACCCATTTTTCACATGCATCCAAATTACTGTATCAACAATATCCAAATAGGTAGGACTAGTATGTAGGACCAGTTTCCAATATATAAAAAACACAAACTACCATCTCAATTGAAATCTAGAGTAACAGTGATTCAGTTTTTTGAAAATCCATTTGTTATCCTCCAATGACTATGAGGCACATGTAACTTTGAAGTCAAATCTACCTCACAAAACCCACTAACCCTTTTCAAAGATTGGCTTGGACAGTTACATTAAGAAGAACATGTGTATCGTACTCACCATTATGGTTGATCGGAACAATTAGATAAGGTGGTTAATCTAGCGCTTAAATCTCAAATTCTTATCCGTTCATAGTCATTACTTCAGCTACCTCTATTTGGCGCATGCATGCGAGCACATCCCCTCTCAATAAGATATGTGCAACATAATACTCATATTAGGGCGCATTCTCTTACTTATCAAATCACGAGTCATCGGTTATCACAATATATTTTACCACTCCTAGTAGGATATATCACATCTTCATCTAGAGTAACATTCATCTTTTGGCATATACTCTTATGACTTAAGTGTCAAATTACGAATAGGGATACCCTACCCTCTTGGTTCACTAATTTAGTATATGATTTCAGGTCTCGTATAGTCTACTCTACGCGCGCGCGCGCGAGAGAGAGAGAGAGAGAGAGAGAGAGAGAGAGAGAGAGAGAGAGAGAGAGAGAGAGAGAGAGAGAGAGAGAGAGAGAGAGAGAGAGAGAGAGAGAGAGAGAGAGGATCGACGACAAGCGTAAGGAAGAGGAAAGGGGAAAGGTTGGAGGAGGCCCAGGGAAGAAAAAGAAAACGAAAATATTTTTATTTCATTTTATTTTTTGTTAGAAAAATTCTTTTTGATGCATAATTTTTTTTATTAGTAAAAGTAATTAATGTATTTTAAAAAAAAGAAGAATGTAAAATGATCTTGGCCATTTTTTTACGTAGGAGATTTGGACAATTAAATGGTTTATTTATAATATAGATATAAAACGGTTGTGTAAGTATAAATTGAACACTTGGGAAAATATCTTGGTATTCCATCTTCTTGGGGTAAATCTAAAGTGAAATATCTTGAGTGGTTAATTGAAATGGTCTTGAAAAACATGGAAAGATGGGATACTAAAATGTTAACTAAGAGTGGGAAAGAAGTTCTTATTAAGGCAGTGGTAGGGGCAATCCCTAATTATATTATGTCAGTCTTTCTCATTCCAAAGAAAATTACTTCACATTTAACTTCACTAATTTCAAATTTTTATTGGGATAATCAAGGTGAAGGGAGGTGTCATTGGATTAAATGGCAGACCCTAATGAATAGTAAAGATGATGGAGGACTCGGCTTTAAAGATTTTCATTGTCAAAACCTTGCATTATTGGCATCAAATGCTTGGAAGTTGAACTTAAATAAAAAATCTTTACTTTTCAAATTGTTTAAAGGGAAGTACTTTCCTTCAACTGAATTTTTCAAAGCTCAACTGAGTAGTAATTGTTCATGGGGCTGGAAAAGCCTCATCTAAGGTAGAAACTGTTTCTTGTAAGATTTGAAATGAAATGTTGGAAATGGGAAGAGCTTGAATATATGGGAGGACAGATGGATTCCATATAATTATGAACTTGTTAAACCAGTTGGGTGTGCCCTTAATTGTATAGCTAAACTTATTGATCCAATGTCTAACACTTGGAAACTTGATTTGCTTAACTTGTACTTTCCTTCAAAAGCTGTAGCAACCATATCCTCAACCTTTCTTTCACAATACAACCTTGAAGATGAGCCTTTCTGGCCTTACTCTTCAAATGGTAGGGTATCTGTGAGAGAGATGTATAAGAGGATGTGGATGGCTCAGCAACAAAAGGAAACGAATATTGGGAAGAATAAAGGTGAACAATCTTTTATGTTACAATCTAAGGATTGGAGAACTGTGTGGGACATGAAAGTGGCTCCAAAAGTCAAGAATTTTGTTTGGAAATGCTGTGAGAATGCATTACCAACTAATGAGAATAGAAAGTTAGAAAATCTTGTGATTCAGATTTATGTTCTATATGTTAGATGGAGACTGAGAATGTTGAACACCTGATATTTCATTTCTCTTGGACCAGGGCAGTTTGGTTAGCTAGCCCTTTGAATTTTTGCTCATTAACTGTTCCATCCTTCAATTTCAAAAAATGGATTAATTTTATTAGACTTAGTCTTTTTGAGACTGAATTTAATAAAAGAGGACTTGGTGAATTAGCCTTTTATATTGTTTGGAGTATTTGGAAAGGAAGGAATGAGGCTATTTTTCGTGGCATTGTCCCTGACCCTTTGAAAATCCTATCAGAAGTTATAAAAGCCAATGATGAATTCTTATTGTCTAAAAGAATAAACTCTGAGGCTAATAAGGATAACAACTTAATTGTGAGGAGTGAGGCTGTTTCACAAGCAAACTCTTCTCAAGATAATGCAACTCAGGTGCAAACCTTTAGAGATGGCATAGATGGGAATTGGAATCCACCTTTATCAGGATGTTTCAAAATTAATTGTGATGCATCTTTTGATCTTAAAACTAATAATGCTTCATATGCTTGTCTTCTCAGGGACTCTAGAGGAAAGTTAGTTGATGGATGTTCAAAAAATTTTTTTGCTTACTCCCCACTTGAAGCAGAGGCTAGAGGACTTCTACAAGCTTGTGAGGTAGCTTCAAGACTTCTTAGAGGCAAAGTTGAAGTGGAGAGTGACTGCCAAGCCCTTGTTCTACAAAATTCTAATAATATCAAAACTTTTTTTAATATTAGAGGGTTTGTAAACTGTATTTTAAGACTTAAAAATGACTGTAATATTAAAATCTTCTTTGTTTGGAGGTCTAGAAATAGTTGTGCAGATTGGGTGGTTAAACAGGAGATTAAAGACTCCTTGTTTAGCTTTTGGAACTGTTTTCCACCTCTCAAGCTTGCCTCTCTTTTGCTAGTGACTATAACCCTATTGATATAGGATAATTCGTAACCTTTGAAGTTTTTAATCTATGCTTCCTTCGAAAAAATATATATATATATATATTTACAAGACTTGTTCAAAACGAACGGTTTACAAGTTAAGAATTTTTACATCAACATGGCCTTAGTTTCTCCACTAAATTTTTATTTTTTTTGTTCACAATTCTCCACTAAATCAATCGAGAGATTAATAGGATTTCGACACCAAACATTCCACGACTCTCATAGACCAGTGCAACATTCATCGAATAACATCAATAGTCTAATCATCACTTGCCAAAGAATCGAGAAAATATATTTATTAGATTGAGCAAAAAGACCATTGATAAAAGGATATACACATATTTAAAAATGTGCTATAACAAGTCTTTCTTCTTTGGTTATTAGAAAATTGAAGTCAAATGCATTACTTCTCGTAAAAAAGTCTTTTTAACTTATGGTGCAAGCAGTTTTCAACAGCAAAAGTGAAAGCATGGTTGAATATGTTCGCGTATTATAGTGGAGATCCATCAAACAGAACATCAACATACAGTATTTGGTCCCCCATTAGCCGAACTCTTTGCTCTTTTTCAATAAAGTTTTTTTTTTTTTTTATGGTTCGAAAGTGTAAGTATCTTGTAATTCATCATAATTTCCGAACTTCTTTTGGGGGAAGTCACCAAAGTCGACATTTTTGGTCCCAAAATTCTATATTAGAATTCATTTTATTCAGATTCTTTCTTTTTTTATCCAGAAAAGTCCTAAAATATTGTTTAAAAAAGATATTCTTATTGTAAGCCTGCCCAAACCCTGTTTCTACTAAACCCGACTGGTTTATGAGAAAATATGATAAAAAAGGAAATTATCAATTGCACCCTAATTTTGAAATTTCTTAGGTTATAAGTCTCATTTCCATAATACTTCTAAATAAAACCTAACTACTAACTGAACAATATGCGCTTTGACTATAATACCTTCCTATTATTCGATATATTTTTTCGGTACATTCACAAAGGTAAGGACCTATATTTTTTTATGGGTACAGACCTATGTTTTTTTTTAACGTTTTTAAGGTGAATATAATGAATTTTTATACAAGTGTAGTTAGTGTTTGTTCATATAATAGTCCAAATATACGGGGATTGTACCCAATTCTTGGTTTTTGTATATGTCCAATGTCCCGGTTTTGTCCAAGTGTATGTCCATTAATCCAATAAAGTTCGTGTACCCAATGGGTTGTACACAAGTCCGTTTTTGTCCATATTCATGCCAATGTGTCCAGTAATGTACCATAAGGACTATACCTAATACCTATTTACTCAAGCTTTTAAAATTTTCACAGTAGTGTTTAATTAGTGTTTCATTACTGTTTAATTTTCACCTGCAAAAATTAACAAACTAGTTTAGGTTTAACCCAAAAAATTATAAAGGTCCCTAATGTCCAGACCCAATGGGCTGGCCCTAAGGGGATATACTTAAAAGCTGGACACTAAGGGCTGGACCCTAAGGGGGTATACATAAGGGGAAATACTAAGGAGAAACACCAAAACAGGTTTTTTTTTAAAACACGGTTTAAAAAAAGAGCTGAATGGAGACCCAAACAAGCTGGACCCAACAAGCTGCTGGATCCTGGACCAAAACACATTTTCAAAAAAAAAACTGAAGTAAGCTGGAACATCTTACCTAGCCCGTGAGGTTCGAGCCCACTAGGTCTAGAACCAGACACACGGTTTGCACAAAAAGGTTATGGCCCAAAAAGCTTTGCAAAATCACGTTAAAAAACAAACGGAGGAGAACGGACCTGACTAAGAAATTAAACTTAACCTAACTAAAAATTATATGGAACCATGGTGTTAGAATGGACCGTGATGGGCTGGACCCTTCCTGATTTTAAGAAAAAAACGCAGACATGTCACAGACTTCTTGCGCTGGCGGCAGGACGAACAGCTACGATGTGGGAAGACGTAGCAGCAACGCACAGGACCACGACCTGCGGAGCAGATGATGGCGGCGATGAATGGTTGAGAGCGGATCTGGTGCGGAGATGAATGGTGGAGCGCGGATCTGGGAAGACGAAGCGGCAAAAAAAACACGGAACAGAATGTGCAGCAGATCTGCGTGACAGGAACAGAGGTGGGTTTCTTCTTCTTCTCACGCAGGCGGTGCTAGTGGAGGCAGTTTTCTTGCTCTGGAGGAGATGGTGGTTGGACGATGTCATCTGTGGCGGCGGTTTTCTAGATCTGAAATGAAGTGGAACAGATCTAATCAGATCTGGTTCTGCAACATCGACGAGGAGTTGCTCCAGTGGTTCTGCAGCATCGACGAGGAGGTGCATCGACGAGAGGTGCTCCGATGGTGTGCTGATGTGTTGGTGTGCTGGTGGTTTTGCAGCATCGACGAGGAGGTGCAGCGCTTGAGCTGAGGTTTTCTTCTGCAGTGGAGTGCCGAGCGACGTGAACGAGATCCAGGAGTGGCGCGACGCTGGTGAAGGTGAGTTGATGGTGGAGGAAGGTCGGATCTATGGGGCCATTTTCTGCGCAAAGGTGAGGGGGAGGAGAGGTGCGGTGGTGGGACGGTGGGGCGGGGTTCTACAGGAAGGTGAGGGGGGAGAGAGGTGACAGTGAGTGGGTAGAGATTGGGTAGAGAGAGGCATTGATTTTCTGAAACAAAAACCTAATAGGGGGGTTTTTGTTTTTATTTTTTGGTGTTTCAGTGTGTATATGAGAGAATATGTGGTTTTTGGGTATTTTACTCTATACTAGTTGGGTTGTAACTAGGGGGTTGGGGTTGGGCTTTTGTTTGTTAAGCCACATATTGTGAGGCTTTAATATATAATTGCCCCATATGATAATGATGATATTTGAAAATTGTGCAAGATAAAATTGAATCTACTTAGCTCATGTTATTTAATTGTCTAAGTACTAAAGCTACACGATTTCCTGCTCCTATAAGCTTTCTTTCCAGGCAACTTTTCACTACCTTTTGAGTTAATCTTTGGCTACATATACAATTAGAGATGCAACATTTATTATGATGATCTATAGCTGATTGAGTTGGTTTTATGACTACTTTAATTTATTTAGATAACCAGTTTTTTTAATAACTTTCTTTTTTGATAAATAAAACGACACTTATAGTAGATAAGGATTAATCCACCTATCCCTAATCTTGAGAACCGAACTCCTACCTGAAGGTGGTCCAAACTCCCTACGACCTTCTGCCTAACATCTCTAGTGACACGATCAATCTGACCACATTGAGACGTCTAGACGACAAGTAATGGAAAGAGATATTAGTCATTCTCTATACTATCTTTGTTATTCTTTTTACAACTAACTTTAATAACATTAAGATGGACCATTTTGAAATGTAGAAAAAGTATACTCTAATTATGATCAGTAAAAGAATAGTAATAAACACCTCCGAGACCACCAATACACACCAAACAACAAATAAGACTATCGTAAGCCATATGAATATAGCTAAAAAATCTAAGAATGCTATGGATATACACTATGATTAGGGATGGCAGTGGTTACGATTTTAATCCGAAACCGACGGATTACCGAACCGAATAAAAACTGATTATGTAACCGTGGTTAAATCCGTTAGGGTTTGGTTTTAAAAAGTAAAACCGATGATTAAAACCGTTAGGTTATTGATGTCTCCCTATTTGTTCTAATTATTAGCCCCTTGGAGACATCCTTTTAGGTGAATAAATTACTTATTTGATAGACTTTTAGGCGTAATTGATCATATTGCACTTTCTCCCCTTGGAAATTAACTATTTGCAGAATCTGAGCTTTTGTGCATAAATTTGACTGTTTTTAATTCAAAATTAATTAGTTCTTGAAATTCATGAAAGACCAATCCAAGGAGAAGAAGTGAGAATAAAGTCTTAGTGTATTTTAGAGTGTTAGGAAATGATTTTTACTCGAGTTTCTATTTTTAGAGTACACTTTCCTATTTCGTTTTCTTGATTTATTGATTTATTCTTTTTAAGCATATGCGGTTTAATTATTTATTTAATGTGAAGCTTTAAAAGATATATGGTAATTACTTAGAGACCAAGTCAAGATAAAGATGAAAGAAAAGAAGATTTACATGGAAATAAGAAGATTTAGGAAAGATTTATTCAAAGAAGAAAAAGATAAAGCTGCCTTGTGAATCTGAAATTCCAGCCACGTTTTAAAGATTAAATCATAACTAAATATTGGCATGGATTCTGGACGAGTGGTCTGCACCAATAGAAAGCTCTTTCCAAGACAAGCAGTTTCATATATTGGAACTTCTCAAACGGATAAGTATTGAAAAAGATATGACCAAATCAAATCAGCAGCAAAATCTTACCTCTTCTAGAATTTAGGGCTACGAATTTAAGAGTCTTTAACTTGTCTTCCACTCCAAGCAAATTCGACCTAGGGTCCTCCAACACCTATAAATACACCCCTTAACCTCCTACTTTCACACACTTCAGAGAATTACACAAGAGGCTTAAGGTTTTCAAGTCAGAGCACAAAGGAGAGAAGAAGCTAGAAGCTGGAGGAATCCTGTTCTTCCAACAATAGTCATTCAACCCTTTAGGTTATTTATTTCTTTCTTGTAATTGAACATGAATTCCTTTTCTTTTATGTTAGTCTTTAATTTCATTATGATCTAAATTTCTATATACTTGAGAATCGCATTAAAGGGATGAACCTTAATTAATTAATCTATGGTTTGAATTTGGGATTGTTTAGATTTAAATAGGATTGAGTTTTATATATTGGATATTACTTTGTTTTCGTTACTAATTCTTTTAGGAACAACTAGAATTAGCTTTTAGTATTTGGGCTATTCACTTTAGGGTTTGTTTGGATATAGAGGGGATTAATTATTAAAGGATAGGAAAGGATAGTATATTAAAGGAAAGGAGAGGAGAGTATTAATCTTGTTTGGATTGAGTAGAAAAAGAAAGGAAAGTATTAGTAAAGGATTGGTTGAAGTTTGTGTTTGGATTGTATAAATAAAGGAAAGGAAAGGATTATTTTATAACTAAATTACTTTTATACCCCTAATATAATATATTTTAAATAGAATATAAGGGTAACAAAGACATTTTACTATTAAAGTTAATCCCTTCCTTCTAATGACTCCAAATTGGAGGGATAAGATATAAAGGATTAGAAGGTATAATCTTAATCCTTTAATAACTTATCCCTTCAAAAATTTATAAAACAAACAAAGGAAGGATAACTATTATCCTTTATAATACCTTCCCTCCCCTTCTAATCCCTCAATCCAAACATACCCTTAGTGGCGAAGTGATCATCCGACAGGGAGGGGTTTGAATACAGATCTAGGTAATACCCGTGTAATGTCTGTTATTGACCGACAGGCTTAACTAGTTACATAGCCAAAGAGGTAAAATCATATCATCCGAAGAGATATATTCGACCATACAGGTGTTTATAATACTTTAGGATAGCTTCTAGGTCCACCCGACAGGGGGCTAGGAGATATTATAGTCTCGACTAATATACTAATTCCAATTCTACCCTTAAACATAGCATAGATTAGATTGATTAAGTGGATTCCTTTGCGAGACTCAAGTATCTCTCTTATCTGAAGTTAGTCGTTTATTTGCTTTATTTCCTTTCTGTTAATTTAATTTTAGTCTTTATTTTATTTGCATCTTTTAATTTACAAAAACCAAACAAAAATTCTTATCTTTTATTTTCTGCTTAGCAATTATTCTTACTACTTGATTAATATTTGGGTTGACCCTAATCCGTCCCTGAGAACGAACTTGATTATCATATATTACTTGGGACAACCGTACACTTGCGGTTAAGTGGTTCCTTTTATTTTCGCATTAATTTTATAACACCCTAGGACCCACCAGTTATGGTTTTAGATTTAAAAAAAATCCGAAAAACCGAAAATCTGTTTTATATATATAAATTTGATTTTATTTTACCTACTAAAGGCTAAAATCCATGTATTTTTATATTTTGAAGTCCATCTTTCTTATATTTTTTTGATTTTTAATTACCAAAAGGCCAAAAGTCTCAACCCAACTATAGATAAGGATGGAAATGGTTATGGTTTAAAATAAAAAATCGATGAAATTTTGAACCGATTAAAAATCGATTATGCAACCATGGATAAAACCGTTAGGTTATGGTTCTGTAAAATGTAACCGATGGTTAAATCTTTTAGGTTAAAATTTTAGATAAAAATAAAACCGAATAACCAAAAAAACCCGTTTATTATCATCTATTTTTGTATATTTTATAGTAATATAAATAAAAAAGTATTTTCATATCTCAAAACTAAAATCTGAAATTAGAATTAACAAAAGAAGTAACAAACACGTTATTTAATTAAAGATCAACACAATATTTTATATATTGGAGATTTGTCATGTATTTGTGATCTTGTTTCAATATTTTCAATATATTTAGAGAGTGTTAGTTTGGCATGTCACAAGAGCGAGGCGAGGTTAGGAATCCTACTGCGAGAGGGACGCCTCGCGAGCCGGGTTATGGTTAAAATCCGAAAAACCGTTAAAAAAAACCGAATCCGAATTATTTGGATATGGTGTTGAAAAGTAAGTCCGATGGTTAAATCCATTAGGGTTTGGTTTTTGATAAATTAAATGGATATGGACATGATTTTGGCTTTTTTTGCAATAATCCGATCCGTTGCCATCCCTAACTATGATGCTTCTTATTTGCATGATTCTAACATTGTAGTTGTACGGTTGGACATTGTATATAGTTGCGGTATCATGTAGGACCTAGGGGGCATCAAACCCCAATTGACTCGTACATTTTACAATATGTAAGTGTATTTTTTGCCCGAGAAAATAATTTGCCCCTCTAAACACTTATGTTAAACGTTTGTGGTGTAAAGTGCATTTAAGACATTGTCGTTCAGTGGTTGCTATTTTTAGGTTTTATGATTTATAATAGAGGTTGTGTGTTTGAAACCTAACAATTACTTAATCTTTTTTCAACTACAAATAGGAAAGGAAACTATTTAAAAAACAATTTTATACCGATTTGATTCGAAAGAAAATGTAAAATATAATAAGATTTCATAACGACTTTTATGAATTAACTTTTAATCTTACATTTTAACAATTTTAATAACTCCTTATTTAATATACTTAGTATAATCTTATATTACAATTCTTTTATACTAGTCTCTATTTTTAATTTGAGGTTAGCAATACTTTTTTACATTACTTAATAAAATTATAGTACTTGTTTTTAGATAATATTATTCATATTTATATATTATAATATGAATATAACATATAGTATATTAATATAATTATAATGATAATATATAAAATAGGTGTAAAAGTGATGGTTTCTATAATTTTTAGATAAACACTAACTTCTAAGTTAACTCTATTGAAGGAACGAGGAACACAACGGAGTTAGATGTCCATATTTTTATTTTTATTTTAGAATCTATAAATTTATGTTTTTATTTTTACCTTATAATTTTAGAACTGATAGCACCCGAACCCCCATATATCTCAAGCCCCTCATTTTAGTTTCTTGATCCGCCTGTACTTGTACAATCAACAACCCACATGGACAAAACATTGCTGGGCAAGATTGGTCTTATTTTTCCAATTTAACATATGTTGTTGGAGTTCTGGGTGTTAGGAATTTTGATTTGAAAACAAATTCCTACCCAAATTACAAGAAAACTCTCAATTTTTTTCGATCAAAAAACACTAATACTAAAAAGGTCAAAGGCAAAACCATTACAATGATAAAATGATTCCACATGAATCGGTATCTCGGACTAAAATCTCGCTGATTTGGGAAGGGAAAAGGACACACACTGACTAAACAAAGAGTTGTATAGATTTTGTTTTACCATCCAATCAACAACATTTTTGTTTTTTCTTGGGACTAGCGAAAAAGAAATATTACAAAGACTTTTCAAAAAATTAATCTCGACTATACGATTACATAATCTTTTATCGGCTTTTGAACTTGGATCATTGACAACTTGTACAAAGCTATCGCAATCATTTTCAATGATGATGGATGATCACGGATAATGCTCTGCTAATCTGCATGCAAAACAACTCTAATGGCCTCTACTTTCATCGGGGATCGTGCACTATATTTCCAGGTTTAACCATCAGTAAAATATTCCACCTTCATTCCTGACAATGCAACCCACTAATCTTAACCATTCCCAGCATTCCAAGCCGCAACACAATTAATTTTAAAATAATTCAAAAGGGAAGGAATCCATGAGATGATGGATTGTGATCTTGACATTCCCCTTTCCTAAGTAATAAAATCCCTTCATTATTGCTAATTAACTAGGGGAACTAATTTATTCACCGTATGAGTAGGGACATAAGATTTTTGATGATGAGTAATCGTGAGAACATCATTAACAACCCTATTAATGTGAAAGTTAGGCCCATTAAAGCCCCTCTCAATAATGACTTTTTCCTCATATTTTGTAGCCAAGGATTTAAAGAACTCATCTAACCTACCTCTCGTGGTATTAGTAATAGTATCTCGCGATGGTGGCCAACGTCTTAGTCTCTATGATATTATCCATACCAATCGATGCTTCAGTAGGATCCATGGACACAAAACCGTCTCTTCCATGGTTATTAATCCTCAATCGTGAATTCTAGTCGAGTCCTTGATAGAACATCACTAATTGAAGCTCAAGGGTATAACCATGAAGTGGATATTTAGCTAACTTCTATAAAAATCTTGTTCATGTCTCGCCTACGCTTTCTCGACCATCTTGGCAGAAATCAACATATTCTATTTGGTTATCTATCCACTTAATTAGCCAACTAACCTACTGGTTTTACACCACTACATCATTAGTTTAACAAGATAACCCACGATTATATGCTTATAAATCGTTGTTTCTAACGTGTAACCCGTTGTTTCTAGACGTTTAAACCATTTTTATATACATACTATTGATATGTTATTGATTATCAGATATTTTTCATTTTTTTTTAATTTAATTTTTAGGTTAGAAATGGTTTAGAACATACTTGTTGTACTCATGTACATCGAGTAGAAAACACTGAATTTATTTTGGTAATTCAATTTGCTTGACTCAGTCAATCAAAAAATATGATAATGAAACATAGGTATCTCCTCCAATATTGCTCCTATTGTAACTCTCATGCAACTTTTTGATGTTTTTACCTGATTTATGAAAGGATTAAGTGAGTTTTTAGAAAGAGGAAATTACAAAATCCAACCTACTTTTCAAAAACTTTATATTTTAAGACCTCCTTAGTTACTTCTTCTATTAAAGTCCTTAGTTACCTTTTCTGGTTTGCCCAATTACCTATATACCTTTTCTTATTATTTTAAATTATCTATTTATTTATTATTGTTTTTTTATTAGATTCCAAATCCGACACGGGTACGCGCGAGGTGGGTACAGACCCATTTACACTCCCACATGTTTTCGGAACCATTTTTTACATTTTTCAGTGTTTCAAGTCATTAAATGGTTTAAACGTATACATGGATACGGACCCATCTCGAATCATGATGGGTACGTATCCAGCTCGAGAAATGTTCTATGTAAGTTGCTCACAAAAGAATTGCTCGAAAAAATTTACTGTACAAATTTGCAGGTAAAATTGTTCGAAGAAATACTCTACAACATGATTTTAACAAATTTACTGATATACAAGCTAAAGAATATTCTAATTCTGTTTTAATAAACAATAGGTCCCTTGTTATTTGTATCATAAGTCCCTTGTTATTGCATTATAAGCCCCTGTAGTCCAAAAGCTGTACCCAGATGGGGCTGGACCCAGATGGGACTGGACCCAGATGGTTTTGGGTATCCAGATCTGCATAATAGTCTGTTGTTATTGCATCACAGGTCCCTTATTATCCCTGTAGTCTAAAAACTGTACCCAGATGGGGCTGAACCCAGATGGGACTGGACTCATTCTGCAAAAAACAGCAACAACTCGTTAATAAAAAAACACGTAAAAAAAATAGAAAACAAAAGCTTTTGAATCAGATCCGGGAGGGGCGGAACTCCGGCGACGCAGCCATAGATGAAACAGCGGCGACGAGGCTTTCTTCTGCAGAAGATCGGATTGATTTTTAACGAGGTTTCAGGGTGCTGGAGAACTGGGTCTGTTCGCTGGTGATGGAGAATGGCCTCCAAGGGCGGCGGGTATCTGCGTGGTGATGGAGGTGCTGCCAGATCGGAGGCGAGGGGTGTTGGTGGTGGATCTGGTACGCGTTGGAGGGGGGTGTTGGTGGTGGATCTAATATGGTGATGAGGGATGGTAAGAAGAAACAAGGTGATGGTGGCTCCGTCTTCTCGAAGGTCAGCAGCGGCGGAGGAGATGGTGTGGCGAGGCGCAGGTCCGGCCATGGTGGGAAGGTGAAGAGAGCGGTTGGGTGGCAGGTCTGGAGCGTACCTGTTGATGGTGCAGCTGCTCCGGTGGTCAATACTGCAGGAGAAGGAGGCGGCGCTGCACGGCGGTTCACAGAGGAGTGGTGGAGATGCTCCTGGTTGCTGCTGCTGCTGCTCCGGTGGTCAATACTGCAGGAGAGAGAAGATATGACGGGGAGGGCGGGGGCGGTTGGGATGAGAGAGAGAGGATGGGTTGTGTTTATAGAGAGAGCAGGGTAGTGGGGGGTGGGTTTTGTGTTTCGAAACCTAATAGGGAATGGGGATGGGTTTGGGTTTCGGTCCCCTGTAATAAGAGAGTAAAGGGAGGGCAATTTTGGAATTTTTGTGTATTTAGTTGGATAGGTAATGGGTAATTAGGGGTGGGGACTTTTTTAATAATGTTGTATGTTGTTGGGGCTGTAATTTATAATTGCCCCTTTTAGAAATCGTTGGCTTTTTTCTTTACATAAAGACGCTTCTCAAAAAAGCGCTTCAACATTTAGATAATTAATGGGCTTAATTGGCTGCTTTAGTTAATTAGTATAAAGGCGCTCCTCCAAGGAGCATCTATACGTTATATTTGAGATTATTTTTTCATTTATTGTTGTAATAATTTTTTTTTTTAAGAATGTTACAAATAAAAAAAAACTCTAGTTTCTTCTTATTAGATATAGACAGTGGACAACTTTGCCAGGCCCACAACATTTTGGTGTTTCTCTTCATTTCTTACAACTTGCCAAGCTGGGTGGCAAAGCAACAACCATATGCCAACCGTTGGGTAGAAAAGATTTTGATGAAAAGAGAGTTGCAACTGGTCTAGGACTATATGAACCATCCGACTAAAACTGATTCCAGATTTGGATTCAAGAATTTTCTCAACGCTGGTAAATAAAGTTTTGATGATATATAGGATGAAAGAATCTGAACTTATTGAATGAAATACTCCCAATTACTCTTGAATCCGACTTAGCATGGTAACAAATGACTGCTGCTTAAAATAAACTAAATAACAGATTTTAATACCAGGTGAAAATAAGGTAGAGAATCTAAGAGCTTGAGATCTTCCACTGAAAGATTCTCCTTCATTGTGATTTGTGGGGGACCATATGTATGCCTCTTTGTAATTTGAGAAGGCAAAGTAAAGTTATTTGAAAACGACTGAGATTTGAAGCACTTGAAAAATCCTTTCTAGTTTTGGAATTTTTTACCTTTATTTGTATCTCAACTCCATATATTACACTAGTATTATTAACATCTATGAACTACCTAACCTTTTTAGTCCATGTCTTCATCATCGATTTTAAGATACTTGGCTTTTTACCTTCAACTTTTGAGGAAATTTTTTGTTAACTACTAAAAGTTTTAATATTAAACGCTTGACCTAATAATATTTTGAATTCAACTTTTGTTGAAAGCTTCAAAATCATGCTCTTATGTATCTTAATGAATGAATGCACATGGGCAGACATAATGGGAGCCAAGGGAACTGCAGCGTACTTCGTCCAAGTAAATAAATAATATTCTAATTTTAATTGAAAAAATAATTAGGTTTTCTTGAAATTGAATTGATAGTTTAATCTTTTTCAAGTAGATATGTCTCGAATATATATTCGTTGGAAAATATAAATATATCCAGGAATTCACCTTGCGACATTATATTTTAGTTCAAATTAAGAGAAATATAATATTGAGGCCTTCTTTATTTAGAGTAATAATTTTAGAAGCTCATATAGAAAACAATATATCTAAAGGCTTATTTTTCTGACTAAAACTCATTTTTATACGTATAATCCCTTTTCCATTGAGGCTTACATTTCTCATACCTAGACACATTTAACAAATTGAAAGAGTTTTAATAGGAGGAAAATACAAATTGGGGTCTAAAAATAACCAAACTTTTTTTAATCCTAACTAAAAAATAATTCTATGAAAGTCCTATTTTTAATTTTTTGGTTTAGATTTTGACTGTTATACCCTTTGTGGTTTGTTGGTCTGAAGAGAGATGTTTATTGTTTTTCGGTAGATACGAGCCCATGAACGTTCGCACCCATTTTCATTAATAAAACCATGGTGGGTACAGACCTGTGTCGTTTATTACATTTTTTATTGATTCGTTTATTAATTGTTATTAAGTTATTGATAGGTCTTTATGTCCAAGTGGGTACAAACCGATCTTGAACAATAGCTAGATGGGTACATGACTTATTAGAATCCAACACTTTATAAGTAGTGGGCCGTAGCCATGGCCTAAACCACATCTATTCACAATAGTGGGTTGTACCCATCGCCTAATAATAAACACACACCACTTTGCATAATTGTTCTTTGGATGTACTCATCGGGAACAAAAACGAAAAAGATTTCTCTGCACAGCATTTGACCAAAAAAAGAAAATTCACACCATTGGGAAAAAATCAAAACAGAATCTCTTCACACTCGCTGAATTGGAACAAATAACAACACGATATCTCTTCACACTCGCATTATTGGAACAAACAACAAAAAGAAAGCTCTGCACAGTGGGTTGTACCCAGGCCCAATCTACATCTCCACAAAGTTGTACACATGGCCCAATAAAAAAACAAAATCACTTCCCCCTTTTTGCAATGGAACAAAAAAACAAAACGAAATCCCTTTACGCTCGCCGGAACAAACAAATCAAAACTATATCTCTTCACACTTGTGAATATATGGTGGAGAATGGCACACGATGGCATCGGGTTTCTGGGGCTGTACCCATGGTTAGAAGGTGAGACTTGAATGGTGGAGAATGGTCACGAACGGCGGCGGTTTAGCAGGGGCAAAGACCCACGACGACGGCGGTTTGACATCACCAGTTTTTTTTTTTGTGCTGGAGGAGAGCGCCTTGGGGCTTGGTTTGAAGGTAGAGGAGAGCGGCTTGTGGCTTGGTTCGAAGGTGGAGGAGAGCGGCTTGGTGAGAAGTCCACACGGTGGCTGTTTTCTCGTGCTTTAGAGAGGTGGCTGGTTTACTGGTTGAGGGTGAGAAGGCAGAGGGAGGCCGCGACGGTTTGTTGGTGGGAAGGTAAGATCGGATTGGTGTGAAGGTTGAGGGAGGATTGGTGCGAAGGTGGGAAGGTGAGAAAGAACACAGAGGGAAGGGAGTGAAGGGGTGGCGATGACTGTGGGTTTTATTGAGAGGGAAGGTTGGTTCGTAAGAGAGAAGAGAAAGGGTAGGGGAGGGCCGTTTCTTAGTAGGGTTTAGGTTTATGTTTTGGGGTTTTCAATGTGATTATGAGGGAAGGGAATGGTGTTTTGGGCATTTTAGGTGATCTAGTTGGCTTGCTAATGGGTTAGTTAGGGTGGGGATGTTGGGAGTATTGTGATAAGGCCTTGGGCCTCATAAAGTCAATACCCCCTTTAATAGCTATGATTGGATAGCATTAATCATTGTGTACTTCATTTATGTTGTTTATTATAGTTTTCTCTCTCCTCTTTTACGTTAATATCTCTCTCTTCTCTTCTCTTCTCTTCTCTTCTTTTTTTCGTTCAAGTGAAGAAAGAACGAATAATTGGGCTGATTTTTTTTTCTTGATGGTAATTTCTTTCGTCACAATATTTATACATAATAAAAAATAGTTTTGTTAGTTAATCTATGTTATTTAAATGACGATAGGATAAATTAGTTTATTAGGGTTTGATTTCATTAAGTTTATTTTATATTTGGGTTTATACTTCGGTGTCTTTTAAAAAAAAGAGTATAATATGACTAGGGTTTTTGAATGGGATTTTGGATTAATGTGTTATTTGCTGGTCTATAGATAATAATATTCTTCATTTCCAAATTTGATCTTCATTAGGGGCTTTAATGGGTTGTTACAATAGGTTTTTATGTTGTTATCACTATTTTTGAATTTTTTAGTAATGTAACACGTAGTTCTTACTATAGGGGGTATAAACCCACCTTTATACTTCGGTATCTTTTGAGGGTTTACCTGTTAGTTCCTATTCTAAGGGGTATAAACCCACTTTTAGTTTTTTTTAAAAAAAGGTATAAACCCACTATTAGGATATGTGTTACCCACTAGTAGTTGTTCACAGGGGGTATATGCCCGTGATATAAATGGGTACGTACCCCATATTGTAGATGTTAATAGGTTGTTTATGGTTAAGTGGTTTTATAATATAAATTGTAATGTGATTTTTTGTTGTAATTGCAGGAAAACATGTATATCTAAGTATTCGTTGAAGAGTGGTTTTATGAGGTGGGTGAGTACAAGAGGATGAGGCATCTCATGTTGAAAGTAATACTGACACAGATGAACAATACCCAGATTTCCAGGGATGCAAGTGCAGGTCGCAAATAGTTGAATTGCGTGTGTTTATTATTTTGTAATGGTAACAATTGATTGTTTTTTGTAGTATGATTTGAATTGTGTAATGAATTTAAACATTCATCTCGTGATGTATTTGGATTTAATGGTAGCTTGGTTTTATTTGGACGGTATGTAATTGTTTCTTATCTAGTGGATAATTAATGGTCGTTAATGTTTGATTAGCGATCTAAATATTAAGTTTTTTTACTTCTGTATATTGGAATGTGTATGGTTAAGGTTTAGTGTTGTTTTGGAGATCATTTGTTAGTTGTCACTAACACCTTATATAAGTATCCATGAATCTGCAGGTATATACCCCTCATAATAGTTTGTATATACCCCCTTTTATGAAGGTACCTACTAAATTCTTGGGTAATATACCAAAAAAACATGTGGGTATGTGCCTAGAAAAGGGGTATATACCCATAAAAATAATGGGTATTTACCCACCATTTAATTTGGTAATTACCCATAATAGTTAATATATATTTTAGCAGATCACACCTACCTGCAGATTAATGACTGACTTAATGTTGAATTATTATATCACCAAATGCAACATATTAATTATTTAACATGTACATAACCACTAACAAATCAACAAACAATTAATGATTGATTTAAAACATATGTAGATTGGTGTTGCAACAAAAAAAATTAATTACTACATTACTAATGGGTATATTACCCACAGTTTTAAAATTATAACGGGTATCCACAGTTTTAACAAATTTGGGGGTATGTACCCTCTATTTCACAACAGCTCCAGGTATGTACCCCCTGTTTTTGCTAACTCGTGGGCATATAAAAAGTATCACTATATACAACAAATGCAACACGAATGACCTAACATACGGATCTTACGTGGTCACTATGTCTAGAATCTTTCGATCTGATTTGCTACTACATACACCCTCATCCCTAAGGTGAAAGATAGTCGTAAATAACGTCTCGAATGGCGACCATTTTAAGGACCCCACAAATTTTGGTGTCACATTCAGGATCATGTAAAACCTCTACTACACTCTTAATTGAACACCTCGATATACCCATTAGCCTGAGAATAAAACCAAAATCTCATTAGATTTTATATTTACAAAACCCCTAAACCAAATACAAGAAATTATCTAAATACTGTGGGATCATACCCTCACAATACAAACAACTGGGTACATACCCAACAAAACATTTGCAATGCAAGCAATACCCAATAAATCAAGAACATTATTGCGTATATACAACCTACTACAAAAATTCATTAAAACAACTACAAATTAAAAAATGCAGATCATTAATTTTTTAAAACCCATCCTTAAACCTTACTCGCAATTAAAAAACACATTAAATCACACGTCTTTTACATAACCTTAATCACAACATCAACCTATTTCATTACATACAGACATATTAACCCATACCCAACTTAATATTAATTCAGTCTCTAAAAATACAATTTTAACCATTCTTCATATAAATAAAATTGAACAATTAACATAAATCTATTTCATTATATATATATATATTGTTGTGAGGAAAGAAATTACTTTCAAAGACAACAATATCAGCTAAGAAATTTGTGGGTCTTCGTTCTTCAATGGCTACGTATGAGTTTTTTGCTTCAGAGCCTTTCCAATATAGTGTAAACGCATAAATGAACGACAAAAAGTATCTTCTTGGAATAAAACGTTGGTATAGGAAAAGAGGGCGGGGGGGTGAAGTTGAAGTGGCAGATTTTTTGCTTTTTGTCATAAACAGAGAGAAAAAAGGGTTGACGTGACAAAAGTCTTCCATCTACACGCCTGGTTAGACTAAAGTTGCTTTATGTAAGGAGAGAGAATGAACGAGATAGGGTTATTTAGTCTTTGCATACGCTTTAGTTAGAAACTGGTGGACTATTAAATAGCTAGTTACACATGGGCCTTTCTTTAAAACACTATAGATGTCTTAGGTCGTTAAAAAAAATCCTCAGATTAATGGGTTAGATCAAGTGGTGAGCCACAGACGCATTGCACACACTTCAAGGGGATGGGTAATAATTTTATCTACGTATTATGAATTGGATTACATCCCGGGATAGAGCTAAGAATTTGAGTTAGAGGCAAAACAAGACAGAAAGCAAATTTTTTAGTCTAAAGAAAGGAATATATTTTTCCTTTTATATATATATATATATATATATATATATATATATATATATATATATATATATAGCCCCACCCTGTTCTCTTCCCTGATTACATCCGTATATTTTACAAGTTATAAAAAGAAAAATTAGAAACTAGCAAAATATTCAAAGATGAGAGATTTGTAAAATTTAAATAATTACATTCAAAAAAAATTTAGATCACATCTTTTTAAAATTTATTTGAACATTTATCGTAATTGTTCATAAATATCTATTATTTTAATTTTCTGTCTTGATGATAATTTTGTCATTTCATTAAAAAATAAATTCAAATATCTTGATAAAATAATTAATTTAAAAGTCTAGTTTTTATTGGTCTGGTAAGAAAATTACAAATATATTACAATACTCTTAACCTATCCCTAATTTGGAGAAGTGAATTGCCAAATCAGCCGATGTTACGTGATATCCCATTGCCCTATGTTTGGTCTTTTTTTGCTAATGTGTCCGCTATTGAACTTCCGTGGAACATGCTTGAAATAGATTAGGCCCACTTCCATAGCCAGTTTGTTAATCGGTCTGACCCACGACCTAAGCCTCTACTTAGATGCTGACACTTGCTTGATTCCTTGAATTAGTTCAAGTTTATCAGAGAAAATAGTCTTCTCCTCGTGTAAAGATTGTCTTCCGATCTCTAAAGCCATTATAGTTGCTTGAGCTTCCCCCTCTGCGCTTGTGTTACATAAAACGATCTCTGCATGGTCTGTTCAGTCTCCCTTATTTTTTATCGATCTAGACAACTCCTATCTCAGTAGGATTGTGTGCCTATTCAAAAGATACATCACAAGTAAACGTAATGTTAGTTTGATAGCCGAGATCGTTAACGGTAGCTATCATATTTTCAATATTCGTGTTCAGATTATTATTCTTCTAAAATCAGTTGTTTTTAAAGTGTTCCTTCATACTCTTATTAGTAATCCATATTATCTCATCTAGATCCACCACTGTGTTGGTATGTCTACTTTTCATTTTTAGATTTCCAAAGATTCCAAATTATAAATAGAACATATGCAATTATAATCTCTCTTTTCCAACCTCCTTTCTCATATGTCACTGTGATCTTAATTATCTATTGTCTCAACTCTAGCTCGATATGTTGTATATTAATTTGCATCGCTGAACCTGCCCATACCATTTCTTCCACCCTACTGGTAAGTAACATATATTCCACCGTCTCTTTTTCTATATTACACCATCTGCATTCGGCTTGTACATCGCATTTCATGTTTTATAGATTTGTGCCTGTTGTAATCGCATTATTACAAGCTTTCCAATTGAAAATCCAACATTTGTAGGAACATTCGATCCCCAAATAACTTTCCATAATGCACTTCCTGATGGAATGCTGGCTGACTGGTAAAGTTCTTCAAATACCGCATGTTCCGTTAGGACTTTATACCATGTTTTTGTTATATATTCACCATTACGTATGTGTGGCCATACAAATCTTCAGGTTCATATTTCGAGAAAACTCTTTCCCTTAAGATAACGCGAATGATCGGTTCTAGAAAAATTTCATTTAGTAAATCTATATTCCATTCTGTTGATCTGCTTACCCATATCTCACTGACAGTTTACATATTGCACCATCCAGGTTTTTCTAGTCCCCGGTGTGTATCCAACCATTTATCTATCCAAATATCAATAGATTCTCATTTTTTATATCATGTCTTATGTGTTGGAATGTCAATGACAAGAAATTAGGACGATGTTACTTATTGAAATGGAGTTGAAAGAGAAAAATTAATTTTTCATTCATAATAATGAAAATTTTAAGAGTACACAACTATCAGTGAATATTTCAAATAGAGACTCTAAATATTATTTTCTCTAAATTATTTCAATACCTTAATTAATAAAATTGTTAAATTTAGATTATAATCAAGTAAATACTATATTTTCAAAATTACAAAAACACCTTAATTAATGAAACTACTAAACTAGAATTTCAATGAACTAATAAAAACTAGCGCAATAAAATTATTTAGAAGATGAAAATATTTATATATTTTTTTTGGTATGTGAGTGGTCCAGGCCAGCTTGCGCGCACCACGAATAATCCCACGAGAAATATGCAAGTCTCTTTATGCATACCCTAGGTAAAGTTACCCATGTTCAGGGAGGAGATTCGAACCTTGTACCTCTTACTTTACCCCCTTTAAGTGTTGAAGTAAATTGTAAGACTCTGGCTAGTTGAGCTAACCCAACTGGTATGAAAATAATTATGCTTATTTTGATAACTCGTGGTCTATTTCATCCTACATTGTTATCCCCATGATGGAAAAGTTTTGTTCTCAAATTTACAATCGGGACTTCGATGAATGCGTTATTACCAAATTGTGTGCTTGGAATACCCACAACAAGACAGTACTTCCAAATTCTCCAGAATCCTCTTTGTAAATTATCGATCCTTGAGACTCTGGATGATCATTAATTTTATGATATTATTTGGCCTCATTCTTGTAAAACTTTTCTTCTTTCCTAGAGGCGTAATCCAAGAATTCCAAAAATTGAGTATAAATCTCTTGGACATATAAATCTCCCACTCAACTATTTTCTTCTTCTTTGTGCTTTAACTCATTGTGTGATCCATCATGTAATGTTCAAAAATGGATTCAATTTGTTAGGTTGAGCAGTTATGAGAAAGGTGATACAAATATGGGTGAATTGGCTTTTTTTATTGCCTGGAATATCTGGAAGTGAAGGAATGAATTTATATTTAAAGTAGTTACTCCTGATCTTTTAAATATTTTACAAAAATCAATGATTTCCTATGATGAGTTTAGTTCTACTAATAGACTTACTACTGAGGAAAAAGAATTACATCTACCTGTTGATGAGAATGGAAATCAGTCAATCTCTATTCTCCTCAATGAGAATAATTTAAATGCTCCATCTTGTGTTAGGGGTTTTAAATCTTCTAGATGGAAACCTCCTCCTTTATGGGATTATAAAATTAATTGTGATGCCTCAGTCAATTTGAAAACTAATAGTGCTGCTATTTCTTGTATTATAAGGGACAATACATGTAATATGCTAGATGGTTTTGCAAGAGAAATCAAGGTTAATTTTGTGGATATTAGCAGCTACTGAGATGGCAGTTAAAATCAATCAAGGCCAAGTGGAAATGGAGAATGATAACTTATGTATTATTAATCAAATTAACTCTGGTTCTAATTTGTCTAGCATTACTAGAGTTTTGGTTAAGGAGATTGTATTTTGTAAAGATTACTATAATCTTAAAATCTCTTATACTAGAAGAGAAAATAATAGGATTGCGGATTGGGTGGCCAAACAAAAGCTTAGTGGCAATTTGTTTGGCCTTTGGAATGTTTCTCCATCTTCCTAATTAGCAACTTTGATTAGAAATGATTTTGATCCACTAGGGATATGTTGGCATATAGCCTCCCTTAATAGGTTGTTTTAATGTGACAAATCCTCTTGTGTTTAGTGTGCTAACTACTATTGTTTTATACTTTCTATCTTGCACTCTAATTCATCAAAAAGCTCATTCTTTATCTTTTAGATCAAAGCTTTATTGTTTTATCTTAAGAAACTATTTCTCATACAAATGCTATTAACCTTATCCTTGTGTACATTGAGAATTAGCTTTAGTGATCAACTACAAAGTTTATGAGAATGATGTTCTCTACAACTCTCGTGAAAGATATACTCACTAGTGGTTTTCAAATCCGAGCATCATAGTAAAAGATATACTCACTAGAAGGTGTTTTAAACCTTTGGTGCGGTACACCGGAAGAAAGATGCGGTACACCGCAGAGTCACGGACCAGAGGCGCGGTGCACAGGCTAGTCCGACCAGTAAGCTAAGAAATGTGCGGTACACCGGACTGAGGCGCGGTACACCGGACTGAGGCACGGACCAGGGACACGGTGCATAGGATAGTCCGACCAGTAAGCTTGAAGTTAAGACGAACGTCTTCGCGGTGCACCGGACCATACCCGCGGTACACCGCAAAGAAGGTTTTCCTGCAGCAAAATAAAGACAAAAGAAATAGATCCGTTGGAGATATTAATATATCCGTTGGAGACAAATCATATGACCGTTGGGAGCATTTTGCAGCTATATATTGAAGATCTTTCAAGGCTACAACTACACCTTCAACCCATATACACTTAGGGGCTTAATTGTTATCATCCAAGAAGGTGTCAAGAGCTACATAGTTCATATCCACTCAATTAAGGAGTTAATCCAAGGAGCTTCAAAGTTATTATCTACTCAAGAGAAGAATTAAGCTTATAGTTTTATCATCTCTTTAGGAGTAAAGTAGCAAAGTAGTTTCACCCCTTAAACACTTTGTTTTTATCCTCTTAAGTCTAGTTCTTGTAATAGATAGATTAAGAGAGAATTTGAGTATAGGGATTATACTTGGTGTCCTTGTGTTGTGATTACACAAGAGGTTGTCCTTGTGTTGTGATTACACAAGAGTTTCCTTCGTGGTTTCGAAGAGGTTGTCCTTCGTGTTATCGAAGAGGTTGTAAGGGTTATTGTGTTCTCGACCCGGTTAAGAGAGACACGGGAGCTTAGTGAAAATCTTGAAATCCTAAGGAGGCTTCCTTAGGTAGTGGATGTAGGGAAACCGAACCACTATAAATCGTGTGTATCTTTCTATCCCTATGCTATTTACTTTCCGCACTTTATATGTTTGATAATATGCTAGCATGAATATTGTGATATTGATTATCTAGTTTATCTAACATTTTGTTATCTAGAGTAGTAAGAGATTAGAAACTAATTTTACTTGATAAAATGCTTATATGAATAGTTTGATAATATTGTCTTTTAGGATTATCTAATTCATGACTATTTAGTTTTGATTATATGCTTACTAGTATGAATATCGTGATTATGTTTTTCAAGCTAATCAAACTTTGGTCTTCTAAATTAGTAAGAGAATAGATAATCGATTTACTTGTTTAACTTATATATCAAACCTCTAACTTATCCTTTACATGATCCCATAAGTGTTTTGATATATTAGTTGACTTAGAAGTTTCTTTCGTAAACTTATAATTGTCCAAAAGATTTTTAATTAGGCATTAATCTTATTAGTAATCCTATTCACCCCCCCTCTAGGACTATCAATTGGTATCAGAGCCTAACTCTACGTGAATAGCTTAACCGTTAGTAGAGTAAACGATTTGGAATCTAATCTTTTGGAAGAGTTGTTTTCTACACAACCTCCATTTTCTTGTAGGTAATCGTTACTTTGCTTGGAGGAAACAAATGGAAGAATTAATATACGAAAGAACGCTCAAATCTCGAAAAAGGAAAATCCGGTGATTTCTTTTCTTTATCTCGTATATTATATTGCGTTTCCTCCTTATGGCTTGCGTTTTTAATTAGGTTTTGGGTTGTGATTTGATTAGTTGTGTTTGTTGTTATCATGTTTTATCTTTGGATATTATCTTGTGATTCTTATCATTGTTTTAAATGTTATTAGTGTTATTGCATCTAATTCTCATGAATGATGTTTTTGCACTTTAGCTCTTAGAATTTTGGTAATTGCTTTTTAGTCCCCAAAATTTTCAAAATTGCACTTTGACCCCTCATAGTTATTATTTTCTCCAAAGTGTCATAGTTTGGACTTCATGATCTTTCACTTGTGAAATTTGCCATTTTAGTTCATATCTTTGAAAAATTGCATTTTTAGTCCCTACTATATGAAATTGCTTTTTAGTCCCTCAACGATTATAAATTGCACTTTTTATTCTTACAAGTTTTTATATCTTTTTAAAAGTGCCTTTTGATTGATAAAAGGGAAAAAGATCAAAGATATTAATTTACACTTTCAAATCTTAATTTATCCTTGATCACAAATTTGCATTTTCATATGGGTGAGTTTTTAAAGAAATTGTTTTTCAAAAATATTTTTCCGATAATCGTTTGCATTTTCCATTACATTTCAAAAATGTTTTATGCATAGTATTATGGGAATTCTATCCATTATTGGTCATTAACTCATTTGCATGAATTTGCTTTGCTTACTATCTTTATGATGTGCTTCATTATGTGCTTATATGGTTTATTCCCTATTGTGCTAATATCTTGTATAACTTGACCTTTTCATGCTTAAAATTGCTTTGTTTTTACATTGGGTCTTTTTGTACTTTTTAGAAAATATAGGGGTATTTGTAAAATAAACTGCTTTATGTGTTTTCGGGATTTCCATGTTGAATCTTTTCAAAACAAAAGCGTTTTTAGTTGTTTTAAAATATCTCTATACTATTGGGGAGTTTTCCTATAGGTTGAAAAATATTAATTTAAGATCCCTATAGTTTGAACAAATTGCATTTAGCTTTCTTATGCTTGAATTTTAGACCTTGGTCCCTATTGTCTTGAGAAAGTTTACTTAGGTCCTTGAAGGTTTTCAAAATTGCAATTAGTCCCTAAATATTTGAAAAATGCATTTTGACCCCCATACTTTTCAAAGTTTAAAATTTTACCCATAGATTTCTTAAAATCGTTAATTCTTCTTATTGGGTGTTTTTAATCTTCATATTATCCTACTTGGTTATATTTGGATAATTGGTTTAGGATGCTATGTGTCTAACTTGGATTATTGGTTATGTTTGTTATATGTTAGATGCTTAATCTTTATGTTTCGGATATTATTTAAATGTGTTAATAGTGCTAACATTTTCCTTGATGATATAGGTACTATTGCATCATTCATCCTTGATCTTATTCTATATTGTTTTATAGTCCCTTTAGTTTGTTCAATTAGTCTTAGTTCTTCAAATGGTTGAAAATTGCATTTAGGTCCTTTGAAGTTTTTCAAAATTGCGTTTAGTCCCTAATCTTTTGGAAAATACATCTTGACCCTTTTGCTTTTCAAAAATGACAATTTACCCCATGATTTCTTAAAATTGATTCAAATATTCTTATTGGTAAAAAGGGGAGAAATTATTGGTCAAACTTTTCAAAATTGAAACAAACATTCTATGCATTTCGTGAGGGGGAGTTTTTAGTAAATTATCTTTAAAAACTAAAATGCTTGATAAATCGTTTGCACTAATCGTTTATCTTATAATTGCACTAATCGTTTGCGTTGTTAGAAAGCTTATAAGATGAAAACCTATCGATCAAGAAGTTGGTAAAATGTCTCCATCCCTTATCTTTTCATGTTGATCTTTGTGCATCTCAAATTACAACTGTTTTAATTGCTCTTAAACCCTTGATCTCTCTATATTGTTTTTCAAAATCTATTCACTTGAGTTGTTGCTCTTCTATGATTATTTGTTTGATCTTATTATCCCGTCTTTTTGATGAAGACAAAGGGGGAGAAATATGTGCACTAAAACTTTCAAAAATGCACTTTTAAATACTCACAAATGCATTTCACATCTTATATTCATCTTTACTTAAATGCTCATTGTGAGGGGGAGCTATATTTGATAAGAGCTTATACTTTCATATCTTTCCTAAGGTGTTTTAGTGAAGGATTTGTCATCATCAAAAAGGGGGAGATTGTTGGCATATAGCCTCCCTTAATAGGTTGTTTTAATGTGACAAATCCTCTTGTGTTTAGTGTGCTAACTACTATTGTTTTATACTTTCTATCTTGCACTCTAATTCATCAAAAAGCTCATTCTTTATCTTTTAGATCAAAGCTTTATTGTTTTATCTTAAGAAACTATTTCTCATACAAATGCTATTAACCTTATCCTTGTGTACATTGAGAATTAGCTTTAGTGATCAACTACAAAGTTTATGAGAATGATGTTCTCTACAACTCTCGTGAAAGATATACTCACTAGTGGTTTTCAAATCCGAGCATCATAGTAAAAGATATACTCACTAGAAGGTGTTTTAAACCTTTGGTGCGGTACACCGGAAGAAAGATGCGGTACACCGCAGAGTCACGGACCAGAGGCGCGGTGCACAGGCTAGTCCGACCAGTAAGCTAAGAAATGTGCGGTACACCGGACTGAGGCGCGGTACACCGGACTGAGGCACGGACCAGGGACACGGTGCATAGGATAGTCCGACCAGTAAGCTTGAAGTTAAGACGAACGTCTTCGCGGTGCACCGGACCATACCCGCGGTACACCGCAAAGAAGGTTTTCCTGCAGCAAAATAAAGACAAAAGAAATAGATCCGTTGGAGATATTAATATATCCGTTGGAGACAAATCATATGACCGTTGGGAGCATTTTGCAGCTATATATTGAAGATCTTTCAAGGCTACAACTACACCTTCAACCCATATACACTTAGGGGCTTAATTGTTATCATCCAAGAAGGTGTCAAGAGCTACATAGTTCATATCCACTCAATTAAGGAGTTAATCCAAGGAGCTTCAAAGTTATTATCTACTCAAGAGAAGAATTAAGCTTATAGTTTTATCATCTCTTTAGGAGTAAAGTAGCAAAGTAGTTTCACCCCTTAAACACTTTGTTTTTATCCTCTTAAGTCTAGTTCTTGTAATAGATAGATTAAGAGAGAATTTGAGTATAGGGATTATACTTGGTGTCCTTGTGTTGTGATTACACAAGAGGTTGTCCTTGTGTTGTGATTACACAAGAGTTTCCTTCGTGGTTTCGAAGAGGTTGTCCTTCGTGTTATCGAAGAGGTTGTAAGGGTTATTGTGTTCTCGACCCGGTTAAGAGAGACACGGGAGCTTAGTGAAAATCTTGAAATCCTAAGGAGGCTTCCTTAGGTAGTGGATGTAGGGAAACCGAACCACTATAAATCGTGTGTATCTTTCTATCCCTATGCTATTTACTTTCCGCACTTTATATGTTTGATAATATGCTAGCATGAATATTGTGATATTGATTATCTAGTTTATCTAACATTTTGTTATCTAGAGTAGTAAGAGATTAGAAACTAATTTTACTTGATAAAATGCTTATATGAATAGTTTGATAATATTGTCTTTTAGGATTATCTAATTCATGACTATTTAGTTTTGATTATATGCTTACTAGTATGAATATCGTGATTATGTTTTTCAAGCTAATCAAACTTTGGTCTTCTAAATTAGTAAGAGAATAGATAATCGATTTACTTGTTTAACTTATATATCAAACCTCTAACTTATCCTTTACATGATCCCATAAGTGTTTTGATATATTAGTTGACTTAGAAGTTTCTTTCGTAAACTTATAATTGTCCAAAAGATTTTTAATTAGGCATTAATCTTATTAGTAATCCTATTCACCCCCCCTCTAGGACTATCAGGATAGGCTAAGGTGTATTGAACTTCTTTTTCATTAATGTATTTGCATTCGACTAAAAAAAACTATTTTTTTCTTTCCATTAATATAATTTTTTGATAATCCAAAAATTTCAGTAAATATCTAAGCCACTCGTATCATATAATTCAATATCCTGTTTAATAGAATTAAATATGAAAGCCTTGTCAACAAAAATATAGAAAAAAACTCAAACCTTGGTAAAGATTTTCTTTTTTTGGGGGGGGGGGGGGGGGGGGGGGGGTTTCTTCTTAAAATAAATCCAATTCTTAAATTTCATAAAGGCAAAACGTCTCATCATCTTACTCAACGTAAATCTGATATTCTAATACATTGCCATGGTACCTAACATCATCTTGCGATTCAGTTTGTTAAATATGTTGGTAAAAAATTGTCACTGCATAGAAGTCGTGTCTTGGTAAAAAATATGAGCATGTTGTCTTTCATAGCAGGAATTTCAGCATACAACTTCTCGAAGACATCCTTCCCAAGATACCAGACTCTAAATATCAACTAATGTAAAACTATTACGCCCAACAATATAAATAACATTGATAACGAAGAACCTAGATTTTTCATTCATAATAATCAAAGTCTTCTTTTAAAGGTCACAAAACTACCTATAAAACCTGCAAACAAAAACCCTAATATTTTTACAAATTAATTTAATACCTTAATTGATAGAACTAATATATTAGAATTAAAATCAACTAAATACAATATTTTCCTAAATTATTATAATACCGTAATTATCAAACTACTACAGTAGAATTTGATTGAACTAATAAAAACTAGCACAATAAAACTAATTAAAATATAAATATAATAATACATATATTTTGATAACTCATGGTCAGTTTCATACTGAATCATCTTGGTAGTTGATGATGTAACTCGAAGAAGAAAACAAAGAAGAATTCCCATAAAGAGAATTTCTTAATTGCTCTGTATCAAGGTTTGCTTTGTTTACCTTATTCTTTGGTAAAATGATTTTTGAGTCAATGAATAACTAAATTAAATAGGGTACCAAATTATATTATATGGGTGTTTTAGAGATTAAAAGTAACAATTTTTTGTTATCGGAAGATATGTTGATATCGGTATTAATCAGTTTGGTGAGGAAGTGGTAAAAAATTAGACCGAGAAGGATATTCAATGGAAATTTCATTGTTTTATAATTTTGGATTTGAGAAGAAATATGTTTGTCCAACTACGTTATGCCTAGTTTTGGAAATGTTCTATTTACCCCCGCGGGAATGAAGAATATTTTTATAAAAAAAAGGATATATAATTGCAAAAGATAACTAAAGTTACTAATTATCATGAGTATCGAAGATTGTTGTTCTATGGTGAGTGTTGTTGCAAATTCGAGAGCACCATTTGGTAATCTTTTTTCTGATAATGATCCGGCTATGTATACGACGACGAATCTTTTCCTCCTAGAGATAGGATGATGCAACATAGATAAGATAAGAAAGGATTGAAAAAATTGTTGAAGTATTAAGTAGTATTATACTTAGCATGTAATTAGTTCTATTATGATAGTTATATTAGTTAACTAGGTATAACCAGTGTCTGAAAACACTCAAGAAAGGTTTAGGTTAAGGTTAAGTTCAATGTTAAAATTATGGTTAAGGTTAAGGTTTAGGTCAAGGTTAAGGTTAAGGTAAAGTTTATAGTTAAGGTTTAAGATTTAACGTTTAGGTTTAAGGTAAGGTTTAATAAGATATAAGCTTAAGGTAAAGGTTATTAGCGCGATGAATCTTCATTTGGTTAAGGTTAAGGTTAAGATGAAAGATAAAGTTAAGGTTAAGGTTTAAAGTTCAAGTTTTTAAGGTAAGGTTTAAGGTTAAATGGTAAGGTGAAGGTTATGGTAAGAATTAAGGTTTAGATTAATGTTTAAGGTTTTAGGTCGGATATTAGCGCGATGAATCTTCATTAGGTTAAGGTTAAGGTTAAGATGAAAGTTAAAAGTAAGGTTTACAGTATAGGTTTAAGGTAAAGTTTGAGGTTAAATTTTAAGGTTAAGTTTATGGTTAAGGTTAAAGTTAAGGTTAAGGTTTAAGATTTAAGGTTTAAGGTTTAAGGTTGAGTTTAAACTTTAAGGTTAAGGTTAAGTAACTTTAAGGTTAAGGTTAAAAAAGTTAAGATGAAGGTGAAGGTGAAGGCTAAGGTTTAGGTTAAGGTAAAAAAAGTTAAGATGAAGGTAAATGCTAAGGTTTAGGTTAAGGTTAAAAATGTTAAGATAAAGGTGAAGGTGAAGGCTAATGTGTAGGTTAAGGTTAAGGTTTAAGTTTTAATGTTTCAGGGGTAAGGGGTAAGGGTTAAGGGCTAAAATTAAATTAAGGTCAAGGTTAAAGTTAAAGTTAAGGTCAAGGTGAGGATTAAGGTTTATGGTTTAAGGTTCAAGGTGTAAGGTTCAAGGTGTAAGTTTAAGGTTAAGGTTAAGGTTAAGTTTAAGGTTAAAGTTAAGGCTAAGGTTAAGTTTAAGGTTAAGGTTAAGGTTAAGGTTAAGATTAAGGTTACGGTTAATGTTAAGTTTAATTTTAAGATTAAGGTTAAGTTTTAGGTTAAAATTAAGGTTAATTTTAGGTTAAGGTTAAGATATGGTTAAGTTTAATAGTTAAGCGGTTGAGGTTAAGGTTAAGGTTAAGGGGTTAAGGGTTATGGTTAAGTTTAAGGTTAAGGTGAATGTTAAGGTTAAGGTAAAGGTAAAGGTAAAGGTAAAGGTTAAGGTTAAGGTTAAGGTTAAGGTTAAGTCTAAGTTCAAGGTTAAAATTAAGGTTAAAGATAAGGTAAAGACTAAGGCTAAGGCTAAGGCTAAGGCTAAGGATAAGGATAAGACTAATGCTAAGGCTAGGGCTAAGGCTAAGACTAAGGCTAATTCTAAGTCTAACTCTAAGGCTAAGGTTAGGCTAAGTCCAATGCTAAGGCTAAGCATAAGGCTAAGGCTAAGACTAAATCTAAGGCTAAGGTTAAAACTAAAGCTAAGGCTAAGGCTAAGAGTAAGGTTAAGGCTAGGGATAAGGCTAAGGCTAAGATTAAGCTTAAGGTTAAGGTTAAGGTTAAGGTTAAGGTTTATGTTAAGGTTAAGGTTATGGTTAAGGTTTATGTTAAGTTTAAGGTTAAGTTTAAGATTAAGGTTAAGTTTAAGTTTAAGGTTAAGGTTAAGGTTAAATTTGAGGTCGAGGTAAGGTTAATGTTAATGTCAAGGTTAAGGTTAACATTTTGTGTTAAGGTTAATTCTAAGGGTTAAGGGTTGATGTCAAGGTTTAGGTCAAGACTAAGGTTAAGGTTAAGGTTAAGTTTAATTTTAAGGTTAAGGTTTAAGCTTTAATGTTTAAGGTTTAAGATTTCAAGTTTGAGGTCAAATATTGGTGTGATGAATCTTTTTCTGGTTAAGATTAGAATTAAGGTTTAAACCTTAAGGTTAAGAGTAAGGTTAGGGAAGGTTAAAATTAAGGTTAAGGTTATAAGATTTAAGGTTTAAGGTCAAATATCAACGCGATGAATATTTATCTGGTTAAGGTTAGAATTAAGGTTAAGGACAAGGCTAGGGTTAGGGCTAGGGTTAAAATCAAGGTTAAGGTTAAGATGAAAGTTAATGTTCAGGTTTAAAGCTTAAGGTTTTAAGGTAAAGTTTACAATTTAGTGATAATGTTAAGTTTTAAGGTATATGGTTCAATGTTTAAGGTTCAAGGTTTTCAAAGTTAAGGTCAAGTTTAAGTTTATGGTTAAGTTTAAGTTTAAGGTTAAGGTTAATCTTACTCTTAAGGTTATTGTTAAGGTTAAGTTTATTTTTAACATTAACACATATCCAAACAATTTTTAATATAGGGTTCATGATTTTTAATTTCTTGTACACATTTGTTTTATGTGTATAATACATTTATTGTAATTAGCTTGCATGCATTTTCTTAAACAAATTAGTTCATGGTTTGGTTCAAGATTCAAGGTTCATGGTTCATTGAAAAAGGAAAAAGTTTGTTCCATTAATGGGAATCACATAATACCAAGGTAGGCAGTGTGTATTGGACTAATCATATCCTTAAGGGGGTTATATTTCACAAGTTGGGAGCACAGTAGCTATTTTTTCTTCAAGAGCTGAACTACACTATAGTATGTTATCTTTTCACAGAAACGTAGAGTTATATTTTTCAAAACTGATTGTTGTGATACCTGATAATTTCTTTTCATTAGTGAAAGATGCATCATAGAATAAGTTGATGTCTGAGCTCTGGAATTTGAGTATATAAATTTTTCCAACAGGTGAAATCGCGTGGAAGTGTTCTTCCTTCAAATCACTACCATGAAAGTCAGCCATGAGATTGTTGTATATCAAAGTTACTGCTTTTGTATTCAATTTCGAGCTCTCAAAAAGATTTTTTATTCATGTCATCCAGATTTTCTAGATTGTGATGAAGACAAAAGCAGTAAAAACCTCTTTGGTCCAATCCTCTTTAACCATCCTAAATGATGTGTAAGATCTTTAATTCGAAGTCCCCACCTCCCTTAATGTAGAAACCATGACCAATATTTGACTCTCTCTATACCACTACACTATAAGGGCATGAAAAGAAAATATGCTCCAAAGTTTGCATGGTGTGATTGCAAAACCTACATCTAGGAGTATCCACATATTTCCTCTTACATGGAGATATACCACAAGGAATAGCCTAATCACAACATTTCCAAATGAAGGCTCAAAATTTAGTTGGTGGTTTTGTGGGCCAAATTGTCCTCCATAAGTTTGGGTCTCCGGTACTGCTAAAGAACGATACTACTATGGATTGTTACCCTTGTGTGTTGTTATTACATGATAACCTATTTTTATGGTGAAATTGCCATTCTTGGAGTGTAACTAGATTAATTTTTCCTCTTCTTATGTCACCTGAAGAGGAATTACTCAACTTCCACGTGATCAAACTTAATGTAAATCATGACAGAGTACTATCTCGTACCTTCTGAGAGAATAATGTCCTTAACAAAACATAGAGAGCGATTATCTTGCGTGGAGATTGATATGTATACCGGTAGCCATTTGTCTCTACAAATATCAATAATAGCTCAAAATCCCACTTGCATAATGCAGCCCTTTTTAAGAACATCTATGCCTTCCAAAAGGCTCGTCCATCCCCACGACTTAATATTCTTAGTTGGTGCATACCATAGTGAATGATCCAGAAAGTAAATGCCTTTGAGTACCTTATGAACAAGGGAATCAATATATTGGAAGAGACGCCATGATGTAGTAGCAAGAAGTGCTAGATTTATGTTACCAAAATCTCTAAATCCCAAACCTTTGGTTTCCTTAGAGGTAGAAACTTTATCCCAAACCTTTCAAAAGACCCTTCTTTTGTTTCCAGAACCCCACCAAAGTCTGCCACAACTCTAGACAATTCTTTGCATAAATTTTGATGGGAAAAGGAAAATGGACATAGAATAGATGATATCGCCCAGAGGACGGATTCAATCAAAACCACTTTCCCTCCATCGAAAAATTTATTTCCAACCATTTGGTTCTTTTAACAGTCGATCCTTAACCCATTTAAGAGTAATGACTTTGGATATGGTGTACTTCATTGAGATGTCAAAATACTTACTGATGTCTCCTCATTTGTGATAATAAAATAAACACATGAGACATCATTTTAGGCTTATTTATTAGTTTATAGGTTGATTTTAGCTTAATTTAGTGCACTTTCCTATTTTGGGTCTTGATTTGTAGAATTATTATTTTTAGAGCATATTGGGTTTAATTGTTTATTTAGTGTGAAGCTTTAAAGATAATTATGGAGATTAATTAGAGTCCAAGTCAAAGACTACAACTTATGGAAGGAGATTTGCATGGAAATTGGAGATAAGGAAACAAAGGCTAAAAAGATGGAAAAGGAAAAGCTGCCTAAATCTGGGATTCTGCACACACGTCTAAATATTGGTGTTTTTACCTAAGAAATAGGCGGAATTTGGTAATTTCCTTCTAAAGGGTCTATATAATTCTGTTGCGATTCTTTTGGTATCTTATGGAGCTCAATCCGACCAATAACGAAGAAGATACACTGAAAACGGCGCAGCAGTGTTTATCTTTATTTCCTTACGAATTTGAGTTGGGCTAGAAGTCCATTACTTAGAGTTATCTCCAAGAAACGAATTAGGTCAACCTTTACACTATAAATACAACCTCTTAACACTCTTAAATCATCCTTGGTGAAACCTTAAACCAAGAGGAAGCTTACAACACAAGAGAGAAGTCTGGAAGGAGCTGTTTATCACAATGTCTTCTTCTACCTTTAATTTTGTAATTTCTTTCTTTTCTTTCATGAACTAAATTTCTTTAGCTTGAGTTTTAACATTAATGTATGAACCCTAGTTTTGATTGACATCTATCTAATTTGGGAATTTAATGTTTTAAATAGAATTATAGTTTTTATTCTCTGTTTATGTGTTTGGATTTATATTCTGTGTTCTTGTGGACTGCAGCCATTAGAATTACCATCTAGTAATTAGGATACCATTGACAACGGTGTTTAATTGCATGTTTAGCACATAACGTTTAGTTTTAGGTTTGATCTGACAACCCAACCTAGCTAGATAATCACTATGGTTTAGTCTTTGTGACTATTTACCAATTACAGGAAAAGTTTGCTTAGGAAGCCTTATTGACACAGGTAAATCCTATTTTAAACTACTGATAGCATATTGGGACCGATTAGGGAAATACTACATAATTCACCCTTACATGTTTAGAACGGCAAAACTAGTGTGGATTACATGCTAATAACTTAAGCTATATTCTCATATCACTTCTCTTCGTATTTATTTTCTGTCTTTTAATTCGTAGTTTTAGTTTAGTTAATTGTTTCTCAATCCATCTTTATCTGTTTTTACTTTTATTTGCGTTTAGTTGTTCTATCTTTAATTTAATTGCGCTTGATATTTGCATAAGATTCTCCTAACCTCTGTAGTCTCTGCGGAACGAATCTTTATCTAAAACTTGCATACGATCTGTATACTTGCAGAACCGTGTAGTTTTAGGGTGTTTTTGCACTTTATTTATATCTTATTTTATCACACCCTAGGCCCCACCAAGTTTTTGGCGCCGCTGCCGGGGACTACATCGTTAGTCCTTGCGCATATATCTTGTGCTTTTATTTTTAGTTAGTTCTATTTTACGCTTTTGTTTTTAGTTTTTTTTTTCAGATTTAGTTACAGATGGAGAACCCAAGGAGACTTGAGCTACCCATCGAGTTCAGAGTGGAGCCACGAGGAATTCGAGCTCCAGAAATCCAAGCCGCGAAATTTAAACCTGATCCTGGGATGCTAACTCAGTTTGTATCCGATGGATTATTCAGCGGAGTTGCACATCAAGATCCGATCCGATATATTCAGAAATTCATGCAGATCTGTGATGCTTATATCGTAAGAGGAGTTACTAGGGAGCAAGTGTATTACCTGATGTTCCAGTTATTCTTGACCGGATGTGCAAGCGATTGGTATGATACCCAATACCCTCATGTTATTCCAGATTGGGACAAGCTCCAAGCAAGATTCCTAGACCGTTTCTATCTGGTTAGTAGACGTTTAAAAGATATGTTGGAGCTTGAACAATTTATACAGAAAGAGGAAGAGAGTTTGGGTGAAGCATGGTTATGATTTACAGATAAGAAGGCGAGATGTCCATATCATAGATCCTCGCCGGAATATTATTTAACCTTGTTTTATGGAGGCCTTAATGATAATTCAAGAGAAAAAGCAGATTCGTTAGGAAACACAGGTTTTGTGTTACTAGATCCTGAAGAAGCTGAGTTGGGGATGGAGAGAATTCTTGAGAACGAGAGAAGTTGGCCAAAGAAATCAGCAAAGGAGAACACTTCAGCATCTCTGAAACTTGAAGAATTGGCTAAACAACTCGAAGAACTTAAGGAACAAGCCCGAATAATTGCTCAGGTGAATACGGTACGCACAATTCCTTCGTGTCCTGGTTGTGGATCAAGAAATCATGTGTGGGAAGGATGTATGAATAATCCAGCAGTAGGTTCCGTTCAATATCCTCAAGATAACTATTATTCAAATAGTTATACTTGTCCTCAAGAAAGCTACACTAATTATCAACAACCTCCACAACAAAAGAGTTGGGTCAGAAAGCAAGAAACTTATCATCAACCTCAACTTCAATCTTATAGTCCACCACAACCTATTTAGAAAAAGGCGCCCATTGTTAAAACTTGTCAAGAACCAAAGAAAGATCCACCTAAACAATCAATGCAATTGGCAAAACAGGAACAACTCCAAAGCTTAAGTTCGAGTATGGCTAGATTAATGCAAACAGTTGAGAAAAAAATGAGTCATAGCCAACAGAAAGTTCGAACCCAGGAGAAGATTATAAAGCAACTAGAGCATACTATATCACAGATGGCGAGTACATTGCAAACTAGGCCGAAAGGGCAACTCCCAAGTGATACTATTGCTTCTAGAGATGATTCTTGCCATACAGTTGAATTGCGAAGTGGAAAACAACTACCTCCACCAAGACCAGAACCAGAACAAGAACCAATCCCTATTCCAGAACAAAGGGGGGAAGAAATAATCAAAGATAAAGTCGAGGAGGTAGTTAAACCAAAGAGTGTTCAAGCCGAGACACCTGATCAGACAAGAAAACCAGTGGAACTTAATACACGCCCTCCACCACCATACCCTTCACGTGTCAAAAAGAAGGACAATGACCTGGAATCCAAAGCTATCAAAAGAATGCCGAAATATCTAAAATTCATGAAGGACATTCTTTCGAACAAACGAAGTATAGAAACCGCAGATATGAGTGGATCACCAGAGGGGTGTTATGCTATCAAGTTACCACCAGAAGAGCCCCTTCCCACGAAATCATGGATAGAACCATCCATACTTATGAAGAATCGAGCTGAAAAGTTCGTGGGAATCAAAGGAAATGGGTGGAAATTTCGTCATTATTAATCAAATTAATTTCAGTTGAACGAGTTGGAGGAGTTTCGTTATCTTGCCTATGAAAATTCACGTCTCTATAAGGAGAAAACAAAGCGATGGCATGATAAACGGCTCCGTCCAAAGCATTTCGAGATAGGACAAAAAGTTTTATTATACAACTCTCGATTTTCAAATTACCCAGGAAAGCTTAAATCCCATTGGGGAGGACCTTACATTATTACCAAAGTCACACCTCGTGGAGCGATTGAGATTGAAAATCCAGCCGAGCAACGGACATTCATGGTGAATGGCCAGCGTTTGAAGAGATACTATGACAGTGAGGACTTTGGGCAAGGGGAGAAAATCTACCTTGTCGAATGCGCTTAGCCTGAGGTACACGTCTAACTCAAAGACGTTAAACAAAAGTGCTCTTGGGAGACACCCCTTGTTTTAATTGCTTTTTAGATTAGTTGTTTTTGCTTTGTAGTGTTTAATTTTAAGTTAGTGTATATTTTTAAGTGTGTTTACAAGCTAATAGGAGAGAAAGGTAGTGTGTTATTGTGCAGGAAACGAGTTTGGGGTCGAAAGGAAAAAATTGGAGGAACTCAAAGCCTGGCGCGGACTACCCCGCGGACTACCCCCTGGTCCGCAGGGATGCACCGTGCCCAGAAAACCCGTACCACGATCGGGTACCACGGGTTTTTTGACGGACATGGCGCGGACTACCCCCTGCACCGCACCCCTGGTCCGCACGCCCAAACCACGTGCCATGGGGTTCTAGCTCGGGTATTGTCCAGTGGGCAAAAATTTGGAACAGCAGAAGCTGCGGTACACCGCAGGTTTTGTCCGGTGCACCGCAAGAGGCGGTTTGTGAAGGAATTCTTTTCCTAATCAAATTCTTACCTTATGAGATTAACCCTAGCCTTCCATACACGAATTTTTCAGACCCAAACCCTATATATACATCTTAAAGCTTGTGCAAACCTTCACAATTAACACAACAACTCATCAAATCCTCTCCATCATCTTCCATAAACACAATCCTTCATCAAATTCATCACACTACACCATCAAAACACCATCAAATTCAACAAGCTTTAAAGAGTTCTTCCAAGATCAATCCAATAACCTTTCTCTTTCATCAATTCCAAGCAACAACATCAAGCTAAACCAAATTTTCCTTAAACTTTTAATCCATTCTTGGTATAACTTGAGTTATGGGTGAATCAAGCATGACTAACAGATCTGAAGCTATGGAATACAAGAGAAAGTGTTCAATCCTTGGGAAGAATAAGAAATTGCCTGGAGCCACCATTGAAAAACCCATCAATCTTGATGAGGTTTCTGAAGAATCAAAAGAACAGGCACCTGAACAACCACTACCAAAGAAGAAATTAACTGCTAGAATGTCCACACCATCAAGGAGGCCTTTAGACAAAATAAAAATCCAAGACCAAGGTTCTTCTACCTCTTCCTCTGAAATTGTTTATGATCTTCCTCCTTGGGCTATCAAATTACAGAACGAAGTTGAAAGATTACGTGAAGATAACAAAGACCTTTGGGTAGAAATCATGCAGTTGGAAACATGGGTAGAGAATTTGACCTTGTACAAGGATGTAGATGATTACACCGATCCCTCAGCTTCAGAAGATGAGGATGATATGATGGATCTCTATGGCCAACCAGGTAGGTCATTCTAATTTTTTCTCAATAGCTTGTATGCATTAGGTAGTTTAGTTAGTTTATTTTAAAAAAAATTTCATTCTTGAGTCTTTTTCGAGTCGTGGGGACACGGCTCACTTTTGAGTTGGGGGTGGGGATTCGTTGTCCTCATCTTCTTTTCGTTTTTGCATAAAATTTAAAATTTTTAGGTTGAATTAAGGCATAGAATATCTTGAATGTACCTATTTGAGCATGATTTTATTAGGTCAATGATAGTAGGTAGTATGTTTTTGAAAGATGCAACAAATTTGTTTAACATGCATGTATGGAAACAGGAAATAAAGGATAGAAAAGTTAATGAGCAATGCTAAGAAATCACGTTGAAACTTAGGAATAGTTATTTGGTGTGTAGAACGTGAGGTTTAAAATTAGTTGAAAACCCACTTGTCTATGAACTAATAATGAAAACGTAACGAAATCCGGTAGTTAGAAAAATGACTAAGGCAGTTCTTTCATGATAAAACACTTGAAGCCTTTAGACTTTCTCACCCTTTTGTTTGATATTATTGTTATTTATCCGTCTTAGCCCCTCTGAGCCTTTCTAAAGCCTTTTATTGAAACACATTATAATCCATACCCTAGTTTATAGGACTTATCTATATGAACCGCACTCGAATCACAAAACCTGAGACACTCGTTGTAGAGCTTGAGTTTGGGGTGGTGGGTTTCATAATTAGGGAACTTTGGAAATTGGGAATTATCTTTGTGATTTTATTGATGATAAAATTGTGATTATTGTAACCCTTTGCCGGGGTAATAGTGAATGAAAAAGAAGCTACGAGCTAATTTTGCCAACAAGGGCATAAAAAGAATATATATATGAGAAAAAATAGTGTGATATCTCAACATCAAAAGAGAATCATAACTATACAAAAGAAAAAAATTGATGTGAAAAGAGAATATATATTCGGACCGGCAAAGTGGATTTTATATCATCTAAGGTTTTAATTGGGATTATTGGGGATGCACATTAAAAAGCATCAATAAATTGGGTTGAGTGAGAACATCTTCGAGTGAAAACTCAAGCTCTAGGGCGATTCGTTGATGGCTAGTGAGGAGAGAGCCAAAAGCTCACTTTTCATTAGCCAAATATGCCACACCCGTCCTTAAGCCAAGTTATAACCAAGACCTTAGGATTTCTAACTACTAGATGGAGAAACAATTGAGCTATTAGGTAGTAGGTAAGTGGACCATTGGATGCTGTATTTGGGACCTATGAACAACCTATAGCCATTAACCTGAACTAAGTTATCATCCTCTCTTTCTGGCATTGCGAAATTAATCTTAACTTGAATTTATGGATTGTTGATTACATATATATTAGGCATATTTGTGCATTATTTCTTGAGCATTACTACATGAGATTTTTTGGATTTTATGCTCTAGGATCATTTATTATATTTTGTTCTTGTTCTCCTCCGACTTCTTCTTGTTTAGTTTGACTACCCTACTGTTCTTTACTTTTATTGTATCGGGACGATACAACTTTGAGTTGGGGGTCTTGATGTCTCCTCATTTGTGATAATAAAATATACTCATGAGACATCATTTTAGGCTTATTTATTAGTTTATAGGTTGATTTTAGCTTAATTTAGTGCACTTTCCTATTTTGGGTCTTGATTTGTAGAATTATTATTTTTAGAGCATATTGGGTTTAATTGTTTATTTAGTGTGAAGCTTTAAAGATAATTATGGAGATTAATTAGAGTACAAGTCAAAGACTACAACTTATGGAAGGAGATTTGCATGGAAATTGGAGATAAGGAAACAAAGGCTAAAAAGATGGAAAAGGAAAAGCTGCCTAAATCTGGGATTCTGCACACACGTCTAAAGATTGGTGTTTTTACCTAAGAAATAGGCCGAATTTGGTAATTTCCTTCTATAGGGTCTAGATAATTCTGTTGCGATTCTTTTGGTATCTTATGGAGCTCAATCCGACCAATAACGAAGAAGATACACTCAAAACGGCGCAGCAGTGTTTATCTTTATTTCCTTACGAATTTGAGTTGGGCTAGAAGTCCATTACTTAGAGTTATCTCCAAGAAACGAATTAGGTCAACCTTTACACTACAAATACAGCCTCTTAACACTCTTAAATCATCCTTGGTGAAATTTTAAACCAAGAGGAAGCTTACAACACAAGAGAGAAGTCTGGAAGGAGCTGTTCATCACAATGTCTTCTTCTACCTTTAATTTTGTAATTTCTTTCTTTTCTTTCATGAACTAAATTTCTTTAACTTGAGTTTTAGCATTAATGTATGAACCCTAGTTTTGATTGACATCTATCTAATTTGGGAATTTAATGTTTTAAATAGAATTATAGTTTTTATTCTCTGTTTATGTGTTTGGATTTATATTCTGTGTTCTTGTGGACTGCAGCCATTAGAATTACCATCTAGTAATTAGGATACCATTGACAACGGTGTTTAATTGCAGGTTTAGCACATAACGTTTAGTTTTAGGTTTGATCTGACAACCCAACCTAGCTAGATAATCACTATGGTTTAGTCTTTGTGACTATTTACCAATTACAGGAAAAGTTTGCTTAGGAAGCCTTATTGACACAGGTAAATCCTATTTAAACTACCAATAGCATATTGGGACCGATTAGGGAAATACTACATAATTCACCCTTACATGTTTAGAACGGCAAAACTAGTGGGGATTACATGCTAATAACTTAATCTATATTCTCATATCACTTCTCTTCGTATTTATTTTCTGTCTTTTAATTCGTAGTTTTAGTTTAGTTAATTGTTTCTCAATCCATCTTTATCTGTTTTTACTTTTATTTGCATTTAGTTGTTCTATCTTTAATTTAATTGCGCTTGATATTTGCATAAGATTCTCCTAACCTCTGTAGTCTCTGCGGAACGAATCTTTATCTAAAACTTGCATACGATCTGTATACTTGCAGAACCGTGTAGTTTTAGGGTGTTTTTGCACTTTATTTATATCTTATTTTATCACACCCTAGGCCCCACCACTTACCAATTGAGTCGGCCTTTACGATTCCCAGTGAATCAACAGACTAATAAGATAAAAGACGTTAGGGTGCCTTTACTGAAGCAACTGCTCGACTTACTCAAATTCGTCATCTACCTAAATCTTGACAATATAAATGAAAGCCATTTTTAAAAGTTTCAATCTTCTGATCACTGATGCTAACTAAGAATAGAGAATCATTCACAAAAAATAGGTGAGAAAGTGAAGGGTATTCCCAAACTAGCTTGATTCATTTGATACGACTTTCCCTTGTTTCAAAATTAATGAACTCTACTAATGTTTCAGTGAGAAGATGAAATATATACGGGAATAATGACAAAGAAAAGGTCCAATATCTTTTAAAAAATATAAAAATAATTAATTTTGTATCACAAATTCATTATATATAAAACTAAAAGATATATATATTTATTTTAATATACTCCACAATATCTAGTTTAAATAATTTTATTGACCAAAAATGAAAGTACAAATAATTTTGAAAACAATAATTATATGACAAAAAGATATAAGCACAAAATTATATAAAATACTAGTATATTATGTACCTTGGTAAAAAAGTAGAAAAGAAAAAAAAATTGCAAGACGTGAGTGATTTCAGTACATAAAAATTAGAGATCTACTTTTTTCTTAAATCAAACGTAGGTGGAAAAGTAAAGAATAGGATTTAATAGATTAAAAAATTGGAATCCAAGTCTCTCCTATGTAACAAAAAAAAAAAAAAATTGGAATCCAATAAGTCAAACCTTTATAAGCGTGTTCATTCAATCTCCAATAGTATAGGAAAGATCTTTATAATGAAAGGAAAGCGTAAAAGAACTGTTTGCTATATGGAGGAAAAAGCAGAAAATGTTGCAAAAGTGAGAGGAGTGTAAAAACAAAGGAACACATCAAATCCAACACCTTTTTGGTGTAGTAAATAGTTGGAAATATGTGTAAGCATTATAGAGGGAGGAAGAGAGCGACCCCCACCATGAAATGAAATGACATATCTCTCGTCAAAGAAAAAAAGAAATTGGTAATATCTGCAAATGCTTTAAATATGACATATCTAAAAATGCTTTTCTTTCAGATGCCCCCAAAGTGATGATGAATGATATGTTTGTGGTGGAAGATGTGGAGGTTATTCTTCTTATGTCACAGTCAACCTTTACCACTGAAGTAGACATCTCCCTCTCTCAAATAATTCTCTCTCGTACACTCCATTAATATATGGAAGTTTAACAACTAAAAAATTATCAGTAATCTTTTATTAAGCATAAAATAAATCTTCCAAATAAGAGTAGAAGCCGTACCGAATTCAGAAAATGAAGACGGATTTGAATTATAAGGAGTTTTTTTGTTACATAGGAAAGCCATTTTGGGCTCGAAGTCATTGACTCGGTTCAAATCTAGACTACTAGATTGGATAACCAAGGTTCTGGCCAGTGAGCTAATCTCAACTGGTTGAATTATAAAGAGTTAATGGGTATTGTTTTGGTTTTTTTAAATCATCAAATAAAATAATATGATAATATATAGTTAAAAAAGATATATCATAAATTATAATTTTGATTTTTAGTATATAAAGTACCTTACTTACTCTTTATAGAAAATAATAATATGAAGATCGATAGTTGGTCTAGTGGTTAGACTACTCCGGAAAGATTAAGAGGTCCTGGGATCGAATCTTATTGGAATTAAATTGATTCTGAGTTCAAAGTGACTCTTATATGCATTAAAATAATTATAATTATATAGTGTCTGAAAACTTATCAACAAAATATTTATACCAAAAAGAATTAAGTAAGATTTTAAAAAAAACTAAAGTAATATAATAATAATAATAATAAAATTTGCTTAATATTAAATATTTGAAGGTAAACCTGCACCTACTCTCACATTTCTAAATTCGTTACCGAGAGAAAGCCAGATTTTGTTTACAAAGTATTGCACTAAAAGGTGAAAATAACCCTTTGTCCCGGCCATTGTAGCACGTGTGTCGCCCAGGGCGTAAGAATCCAATGTTTGCGTTACTCAAGCCGACATTCTCGCTTCCGCTTCGTCCACCACTGCTCGCGCCTCGTGATCTTCAACCAATTATGGGCTTCAATATAATTCCCGGGAGTAAGCGCTATAGCTTGTTTCCAATACAACCTTTCAACGAGATAGTGCTTTTTCAACTCTCTCAAAATGGAATCTATTCCAAACATATATTCCATGGTTCCTTACTTCGACAAGGTACAAATATCTAAATTTGATATTTTTATAAAAATTCAACAAATTTTATAATTTTTGTTTACCCATATATATAAGTTATATCTTATATGTTCTATATTTACAATAAACTTACCAATTCATAATCTAGGGAAATCAGTCATGACACTTTCAAAAGTATTCTTACGTCATATCACCATTTCCATAATTTTAAGAAAGTATGTCAAGCATTTAAGTTTAGAGCGATGCCTGAGGAATAGACTATGATGAGGTGATCCTAATTTTTCCTTAGAGATAAGACTTTACATTGTTTTGAGATCTTTACTAAACGTTTCGATTGCTACTTGGTTGCTACTTGGTATGGCCTTAGGAATAAGTTTTGAATTAGGTATTTCATTGTCAGAACTTAAGAGGTAAGACAAGAATTCTAACATAGTTAAGGAATGAAGATTATAAGCTATTTAGGATAGGTTACTGGAAATTAAATGAACTTTCCCACAAAATAATATCTCATGGAGGTTTATGCTAGTAACTCATTTAATTACTTGAGGTCTAAATAGGAAACTTGAAGTATTACTAACACTTAAAAAAATACTTGACTATGTGAAAGTCCTAGAAGGGGGTTAATAGGACTCTATTATAATCTGTTCCTAATTAAAACTTACTTAATCCTAAGCTAAGTTACATAAGATACCACTTAAAAACTATACAGGAAACCTTAAGGGGTGATACTATGAGATAGTTCTAGAGTTTGTTCAACCAAGGATGAAATTTACTTAAGAGACTAAAAGAGTAAAAATGCTAGATTATTAAGCCAAAAGCTAAAACAAGGGATCATGCTGTTGGTCACTAATGAATGGTGCACTAATTTAAACAAGGAGATGGCTAAAACACTAACTTAGCATCTAGAATCTAACATAGATATAAAGACTGAGGCTAAGCTAGAACTGGACAATCCTATTCAAAGATTTGCTTAGTCAACTTAACAAAAATTTAGAGAATCATGTAAGGATAATAATGGTTTGATATGAGACTAAGACAACATGTAAATAGATAAAGGAAATAAGTTACATAGTCATTTATAGTGGTTCACACTCAATAGAGATTACTCCACCCCCTAAGGTTTACACCTTAGAAATTCAGTCTTTTCCACTAGCTTCTTGATATCTCTAAAGGTTGAGATATAAACCAAATACACTTGAGATTTTTTCGTAGATAAATCAGAACCCAATAACGATACTTTTGGCGGTCATGACCTGTATACACAATATATGATATATAAGCTGTCACCCTCTAGTGATGGTTGTATTGATTATCTTAAGTTGGCTAAGTGATGTGTTGGATGCACATCCGATTAATTTTCTCGAGGATCGCTCCCAAAGATCAAGATGATACATTATGAAGATACGTCAGATATACTATCCATAAATTCGTAGAAGATATGAACACAATTTATTGGGGTGTAAACATATAGGGTTATTTTGGCCAATTTCAACCCGGTAGAGAGAAGACAACGGTTTGATTTGAGAAGAGTCGTCGTTCATCAATATTTTTACTTATTGGAGTTCACTCATGTTTCTATCGTAGAGTAGTTACATGATTTTAAGTCGATGTTTCATTGTTAAGATACTTATAAGTTAGGGTCAATTATCTTTTGATCCATCCTCTTAAAGTTTAAATTAATTTTTGTTACTAAATAATTTTTATTAGAGTTTCCATAAAAAATGACGAAGTAACGGAAAAATAAAACGGAAATTAATTATAATTTAATCTATATATATATATATATATATATAAATTAACCATCTCTCATTTTAATAGATTTATAATTAATTGATGATGTCTTTGAGTTTAAGGAGTTAGTATTAGTATCTAGTTTTCAGTTGCGTGAGCCCCACCTTGTCTTGTTTAATTCGTTTTCCTATGATGTTCTATTTTCTTTCCTTTCTCAGCATTTCCTACCTTCCAGAGCCTCCAACGGTCTCCTCCATAGAGGAGAAGGGGTAGCCTTCTCCACTCCATCCACCAGATCAGGGTAGCGGACGAGGCGGCGGGAGATTCAGGGGAACCGTCTCGTCTAGAACCACATCCCTTCCTTCTACCCCTAAAGCCAAAATTATCAAACCCTCTGCAAAATCCAATAGCGTAAGAAGGATGTCCACCAAAAGGTTCCGACCGTTCACCCAGAATCCATCAACCTCGCGAGACCACAATCCAAAAGTTGGGGTCAGGGACAGTATTTTCAATGGCGGAAGTCAGTGTGTCCCAAAGCATGTTCTCAATTACCTTGATAGGGATGATTTGTCCCCAGTCAATGACATAGGTAAAAAGGATGGGGGTCCTGAAGCAATGAAAGCAGTGACATCCCCGATCATAACAAAACCGCTCGACTCGTCAATTGAGGCAGACAGAAGAACTACCATCATTGCCAACCCAACGTTCAACCTTGAAGCGGAGGATCGCGAACTATCTGAACAAAAAAAAAGGATCACGAACTTGAGGGACCGCGGCTGATTGAGGGCCCTCTTGCGAGTCATCAACACCTACTTCTTGCTTCTGATTCTCAAGCTAGTAATACAGTATTTCCTTTAGGTGAATTATCTTCTGTAGTTACTGCAGGTTGAGGAGATGGACAGGGGGAGGTTCCCATGCCTAGTCAACTACCGTAAAGTCTCAAAGTCAGTAGTGACGAGGGTGGGGAATGCATCTGATCATATACCGAAGCAACTAGAGACGTCCCCCGTGACGAACCGAACCGGAAAACTAACTCGGGTTAGGAGAATTGGTCACCCACGAGTAGAGAATCCGGGAATCAACGTACCTCAATGGATACAAGAGACATAGCAAACCACTTCGCTCTAGCTGATGATGTTCCGTTTAAGGATACAACGTACCCTCAACTGGTGCTAACGGCAGAACAAAAGCGTAAGGGATGTAAGGTATGGAAACGCTCCCTAATCATTTGGTTATTACGCTATAATATGGGTTTAAATACTTTCTTACCAAATTAAACCAAATATGGACCCTGAAAGCACATATAGAACTAGTGGAGGTGGATTCTGAATATTTTATGGTTCAATCCTTAAATTTAGACGATTACGATAAAGCCTTAGGGGGGCTTGGATGATACTTGATCGATATTTGATTGTGAGAGCCTGGGACCCCTTGTTTATGCCACAAAATGCTCTTATTCTTAAGACAACGACTTGGGTACGCTTTCTGTGGTTACCCTTGATCAACTATACAGAGGAGATACTTACTGCATTGAGGAATATTATTGGAAATACGATCTTAATTGACAGAAAATGAAAGCACGTGTTAGATGTAACTTTGCAAGAGTTGTGGTTGAAGTGGACCTCAATAATCCCTAGTCCCGATCACTGGAATCCAAGATCCCCTCCAAAAAGTCGAGTACGAGGGACTCCACCTCATCTGCCCTGAGTTCAGAAAGTTTGGGCACGTTAAAGGGGATTGTCCCGCGTCCAAAAACCCTGTGGAAATTCAGATGAAATAGTGACTATTCCTAAGCCGGTAGACATGACTTCGAAGGAAAGGACTAAGGCTACCCCTTTTTACGGGGGAGGATGACGGTTACTAAAGAAAGGGGGTGGCCAAGAAAATATGGGGTTGGAAATCAGTATAAGCCGGTTCAAAGAAGTGTAATCTAGATGAGAAAATAAGAATCCTAAGAAAAAGCAATTGATACCCTTAGAGAGGATAAACCCGACCCTTCAAATTCCACAGGTAAAACCTAATTACAGGGTGGATGGTACACATTTTACCCTCATAAGAAGGATCATGCACACAAACATAGTTGGGATAATTCCCTGGGGAGTACCCATTAGATCCAATTTTTGACTTCTAGGTGTCCAAGGTTTTAAAAGTGACAAATAAGTACCCAAGGTTTCATTTTTGTGATTTTGTTAGTACCCGCCGTCAGTTTCTCTGGTAAGTGCCACGGTGGTGCCTACGTGGCAAGTGGATGATCTTCCACACACGCTCCACGTAGGTGCCACGTAGGCACCATGTGGCATTTAACAGAGAAACCGATGGTATGTACTAACGAAGTCACAAAAAATGAAACCTTGGGTACTGATATGTCACTTTTAAAACCTTGGACACTCAGAAATCAAAATTTGAAACGTTGGGTACCTACGGGTGTATTTTCCCAATATAGTTATAACACTCTTTCCAACAGTATCTCAGTTTGGCTTCGAATGTTTGTTTTTGCTAGACAATTCCCGTCGTGCTTAGCTCTTTCTTCCTTGAATAACTGTTTGCCCAAATAGGATTCTGTGTTGGTTTTGAGCATTGACAAAGAGTCATATCGATGTAAGGTTTTAAACTTTAAGGATAATGTTCCTTTATCTAGAGTTTTTTCTAATAGGACCGTTTAAAAGTCAAAGTTGTATCCTAATTACAAGATATCTTCTGAACAAAATAACTACTCCTGTCGCCCTCGAACAAGGATTACTTTGGACCCTCCTAGAGTTTTCTAGAATAACATCATATTTTCATTTTCTTACTATGATTATTATTATTATCCTAATTTATGCCTATATTATTTGAGAAAATGGATGTCGATTGGATGATAAAACTATGTTTATAGGTTTTGGAGACAAGTATAGAGAAGAATCCAGAGGCAAAAGCACCAGCATCGACCGAGCCCGTTGTGGCGAGTAAAAATGGAGGGAATTGGTTCGAGAGTCGGAACGTCCCCAGTTCGATTAACTATCTACGATCCCCATCTCAATACTTAGTGACGGTGATGATGATAATCGTGCTATTCCCCTTGCCCGAAGAAATGGAAAAAGATCCTTTGAGAGTTCTCCTTCTTCTTTGGGAGGAGATGGAAGTCGCACTCTTGTTGATAAACGTCTATGCCCTTCTAGTGATTCACCTTATGTGCATCCTTCTCCTCGGTTTGCGCTACATATGCCTACCACCTTTAAGCAGGACTTTGTCAATGATTCCCTGTGTTTCCTTTGTGATACTCTTCCCTTCGTTTAATCTTACTTTGAAATGGTGGCACAATATGTCAAGGAACTTTGAGAAGAGAAAAGGAAGTTGCACGGGGATTTGAACGTGCTTAAGGATCTGAACAAATTTACCATGGATCAGTTGACTCTCAACAGTGAGGCTTTTGATGCTGAGGTGGCGTCTTTGATGTCCCTTTTTGATAAAGTGAAGAAAAGACTTGAGACCCAAATCTCGACTTGCATGTTTCGTATTCCTCACCTACTCAAAGAGGCTCGACCGGATGCGATCCTTCAAGAATACTGACCAGCTTAAGCAAGATTTAGTGGAATATTCAATTCTAATTGCCCTTGCTACCTAGTTGAATTGTTTTTGACAGGTAATGGATAAGGATATTTCACTTAATATCTCATTTTTCAAGTTCCAGGTGGATCGATGTAGGAGGTCATGGTAGCGGATCCTTCTATTGGGGGTGCATGGCACATAAGAGATGCCTAGATTTTCATTATCATTGTTTTACCTGATCAAGACTTCCACGATGTACAAATTTTGGTATTTTTTTTTACTTTTTGGTGTAATATTTTGTATGAATCTCATAAATTTTGATACATCCTTATTTTTATGTGGTTTATGGATATTTTTCCACCTATTTTTTGCTGGTACTAATTTTAAAATCATGTAGCTCCTCTATTCATTGCCTCCTAGGCTTGAGTTAGTTTAAGGTTGATCTATCATAATGACTTAATGTTAGTTTATTATTGTTATTCCACGAATTATGCCTCTGACTTCCCTTTACTTGGTTAAGCGAGGGGATACATTATCTTACTTCTAGGTCGGGGGTATCACCTTTGTGTATTTTGCTAGGGCTCTCTTTAGAAATTACTTTCAACATTAGTTTAGGTTATTAGGTGATTTAGAAAGGCCCCCTAGCAAACATGTGGGGTCTTGACAAGTATAAAGCAAGGATCCCGCGTTGTTTGTAGACGCTTTAATGGGCTCTTTCTTCTTATTTCTTTTAAGACGATGGTATTAGATCATCCAATATATGAATGTTCAAGTATATAGTTTTGTTATTTACAAACAATGGTGTTCCTAGGTGACCTCTCAGGTATCACCCATGTTTTACAAGGGCGTGCAACGTTCATCATTTTCCCCGATATGTCGTAGTTACCCCCTTTTTTTTGGATAATTCAAATTACTTAGGTTATATTTATTTACGCTTAATGAAATCTTGATTGAATTAAGTTTGACACTAGACTAATAAGATTTTTTTTTGTTTTTTTACCAATTCATTCATTAAAACTCCAAATAAACCCTTATTAATTAACACACTATTTGTTAACAAAATAAGTCATATTTAACCGTAAGTTTAACTACTAATCAACCCTTATTATTTAAAAAACATATTACTCAAAAAAACATTTTTAAATATATATAATGTCATTGTCGAAATAAAAAAGAGATACAAACGCGAATAAAAATAATTTTGGTTATAATACATTGCCCAATGCCCATCACCGGTTGCTTTTTCTTTTAATTATCATGGACCCCCTATATTATGCACTTATGCATTTCCCCACCACCAACAGCAACCATGCAGCAGTATCTCCACCACCAACAGCAAACAATTCAACCATTTTCCTTTTTTCCCACATCCTCTAGCACCTTAAATAATTCAAAATTCCCCACTTTGAATACTATATTCCTTTATATAACTATTATTTTATAATTTCCAAAGATTGTTTCTTTGCAAGTTAATAGTTAATATTCTATAGGTTTCAAGAATATGCCTACACCGGTTTCCACAGCTAGACAATGCTTAACACAAGAATCATCGGAAGCTCTATACGAGGCTGTAGCGGTGGCACGCCGCCGTCGACATGCACAAACGTCGTCGCTTCACATGGTATCATCACTTCTTGCAATTCCCTCATCAGATTTACGTGAAGCGTGTTCACGCACACGTAACAATGCTTACTCAACTCGTATACAATTCAAGGCTTTAGAGCTTTGTTTAGGAGCTTCACTAGACCGTCTAGCCACGTCATCAAAGGGTAATGTTGAAGAGCCGCCGGTTTCTAACTCACTTATGGCAGCTATAAAAAGGTCACAAGCTTCACAAAGACGTCAGCCTGAGAATTTTAACTTTTACCAGCAACAACTGATGACGTCATCCTCATCTTCTGTGATATCAGTTGTGAAAGTTGAGCTTCAAAACTTGATTTTATCGATTCTTGATGATCCCGTCGTGAGTAGAGTTTTTGGTGAAGCTGGTTTTAGAAGCTGTGATATAAAGGTAGCTATACTTAGACCAGTTCATCGTTTGTTCAAGTACTCAAGATACAAAGGTCCACCTATGTTTTTATGTAATTTAAGTGAAGATCATGAGATAAACAAAAGAGGTTTTAGCTTTCCTTTTTTGGGGTTTTCCGGGGTTGTTGATGGGGAGGAGAATTATAGAAGAATCAGTGAACTTATGATGGCAAAAGTCCCTAAAAATCCGCTACTTTTAGGTGTTTATGCTTACGATGCACTAAAGGGTTTCTTGGAAATGGTACAGAAGGGTAGGGGAAGGAAGGTTGAGAGTTGTTTTACTGGCTCAGATTACTTTCCAACTACCACAAAGTCGTGGGATCAAACTTTTCTAGAGTCAACCGGGATGAAGATATTTTGTGTAGAAGATGAGATTTTGAGGTTTGTTAATGGAAATTGTGATGAGGGTACGATAAAGATGAGATTCGAAGAGGTGTATAAAATGATTGAAAATTGTGTGGTTAATGTTGGTGATATGAAGATATTTGCTGGGTGTGATGTTTCAATTGATGCTTTGAGTTTTGTGGTTGGTGAATTGGGTAATTTGTTAAAGAAAGTTGGTGTGAAAGTTTGGTTGATTTGTTCAGTAGCAATGCATGAAACTTACTTGAAGATTGTGAATAGATTTCCCTCTATTGAAAATGATTGGAATCTGCAAATTCTCCCTATTACTTCTTTTAAACCTTCTTCAGTTGGGGATTCATATCCCAGATCCAGGTGTGTTTTCGATTTTATTGCCTATTAACTTGAAGTAAATCAGTTGATCAAAAAAAAAAAAAACTTGAAGTAAATCATTAGATTAGTTGAACTATGATGATGTTAAACCATTACTCAACTTGTGTTTAGTTTTTCTTTATGTGAGATCCTTGTGTCTAACCAAAGCGGATGCTCTTTAGTCTCGTCATGAAACCACAAAACTTTTGTAAAAGACTCTTGCTCTTTTTCTTCTTCTCCAAAACTAAATAAAATCCAAAGATTTTTTCCTTTAATTTCCAACATCAAATACTAGATTAAACTTTATATGGAAGATCTACTTAAGCTCTGGCACTAGAAAACAAAATATATCTTAATTTTGCAGCATGAAAACTCCCTTCTACTCAGAGAGTAAATATGATGGAAAAATAACTGATGGAATATGAGCAAGATGGACCTTTCACCTTTGTAAGTATAGGTAAACAATCATGGTCTAGTGTCATTATTTTTATTTAGAACAAAAAAAAAATAGTGTCATTATTTTTACTGTCTTTTTTTGGTCAGATTTGTACTGTGATAAACCAAGAGTTTTATTAATATCTGACTTCTTTCACCACGTTTGGAACAAAAAGAAAAAGAACTTCTTTCACCACGTTGGTATTGAGGTTGGTGTCCCTCCCCGGGCCCGTACCCAATCTTACTGGCATGATTGGTATTGTAGATTTTTTTCCTCTTAGATCCACAATATTCATTTGTAGGCAAAGTTAAATAAGCTCGGGTGTAGAGTGAGAGGTACAAGGCTCGAATCTCTCTCTGAACATGAGTAACCTAGTTCTGATTTACCATGAGAATATAAATGGGGAGACATGTATATCTCCGTGGTATTAGTCGGGTGCGCGCAAGTTAGCCCGGAACCCATGTAACCAAAAAAAAAGTTAAATAAGCTCTCTATTCTAATAAAACACTAGAAAATGATCACTTCAGCGATTTCTATATGAGTCAATTGTAAAAAAAAATATATTAATAAAAAGATATCTAGAATAAAACTATTTATAAAAAATTGGACAACGCCTAGTTAATTACGCGGAGAGCATAAAAATTCTCAATTAATTACAACTTCAACTTAATTCTCACTTAAATACAAAAAATTTGAAGATTACAAAAATACACATAGGCCTATTAATTAATTATAATAATATTTATTTATTGATTTTTTTTATTTTTTATTTTTTTTTCGAAATTATATATTTTTTAGATTTTTTTTTTCGAATATTTTTTTCCAAATTATATTTTTTCGAAATTCCACCCCCCCCCCCCCCCAATTTTTTTTTTGTGTTCCATGAACACTGAGACTGAGATTTGTGTGTTCAGGAATACACATAATTGGACTAACCAAAATCAAGATTTGTGTATTATAAGAATACATAAGTTCGAGTTTTATGTGTTCTTTTTTTTTTGTTCAAATTAGTTTTATGTGTTCCATGAGTACACAAATTTGAGTTTTATGTGTTCTATGAATACATAAATTTGAGTTTTCTGTGTTCCATGAACACGCAAATTTGAGTTTTATGTGTTCCATGAACACACAAAGTTGAGCTTTATGTGTTCCAATTCCGTGGAACACACAATTTTGAGTTTTATGCGTTCCATGAACACACAAATTTGAGGTTTTTGTGTTCCAATTCCGTGGAACACACAAATCTGAAATTTGTGCGTTCGTCAGATTTGTGTGTTCCAAAAAGACACAATTCTGCGATTTGTGTGTTCTAGGAATACTCAATTCTGAGATTTGTGTGTTCTACGGAATTGGAACAAACAAAATCAAGTTTTGTGTATTACATGAATACATAAATTCGAGTTTCATGTGTTCCATGAATACACTAAAATGAGTTTTGAGTATTCTAAGAATACACAATTCTGAGATTTGTGTGTTGTTGAAATACACAGAATTGGAATAAACAAAATCAAGTTTTGTATGACCTAGTACACACAAGACCTTAAAACATAAAACACACAAAAAATTAGCAAAAAAGTGTTGCACAAAAAGACAATATATCAAGATAGTTAAAAACGAGTAAAAATAGGGTGTATGCAATTAATAAAGAGAAAAAAATAATTTTGTTAAAGAAGAGAATCCTTTATATCGATTTTGTGATTTTGTGTGTTACTGGAACTCATAAACCTATATTTGCATCTTATCGTAACACACAACCCGGAATTCTGATTTTCGAAAAAAAAATTCGGGAATTTTTTTTTGAAAAAGAATTCAAAAAAACTTTTTTTAAAAAAAAATCGAAAAAAAGGAATTAAAATAATTAAAAGAATAAAAAATTATATAAAGGTAATAATGGAAAGTAAATATGACAATGTGTTTAATTGGAAATTAAGTTACTAATTTGTGAGTAAGTAGGAAGTAATTTGTTCCTTCTTTTTTTTTGGGAATGAAAAGTGTAGAATTGTAATTAATTGGGAATTATCTCATAAAAAACGTCTCAACAAAAAATACCTCTACAAATAGTAATTAAAACAAAAAAAAAAGAAATTAAAAAAATAAAAACAAAAACTAATAAACACATGCGTGCATCCGTGATTTTTTTTTAAATCGTCATAACTAATTCTCAAAAATAAAAAAAATATATATTTGGATAAATCAAATTAATATTTACATATATGATTTTTTTTGAATTTTTAAAATTTTTTGTATTCTTTTTCTGCAGACACAGAATTTCTTGTTTTAAACATGGAATTTCATGTTTATCTGCGAAAAAAATCACTATTTCAAACTGGGGATTTCGTGTTTTAAACATGAAAATGCATGTCTGCGAAAAAAAAAATTAAAAAAAAACAAAAAAATCATAGACGTAAATATTAATTTGTTTTATCCAAAAATGTAAATTTTTTATTGTTCTGATTTTTCTTGAACTAGTTATGACGATTTTAAAAAAAATTCAAAGACGTGCACGTGTAATGAAATAGTAGTAGTAGGTGGTGGTGGTTTTGGTGGTGGAGGTGGTGATGGTTGTGGTGGCTGTAGTGGTGGTTAAAAACATGGTAGTGATGGTGGTGGTGGTAGAAGTTATCTATTTAATATTTAAAATAAATATTGTATTAAAAATTAAATAATATATCTAATAATAAGGATAGTAAAGGTATAAAAAATATAATGAGGATGTTTTCTATATATAATTGATTTATTAGGTATTTTTTTATTAAATTAATAATTATTCTATTAGATATTTTTTTATTAAATAAATAATTAAAGACTTAATTTAATAATTTAGTACTTTTATTAGACATCTTTTGACAAATACCCCTTCTATATTCTAACAAAAGATAACTCAAAAAATTAAATATACTATACAAATTCACTCTCTATTTTTTCAATAATTATATCATCGATACAATGTAGGGATCTAACGAGAATATAATTATCACATTTCGAATATTCTTTTAACAAATAATATATATAAATATATGAATATTTTAAAATATTAAACTAGTTAAGAAGGCGATTGACCCAAAAGTCTAATGCAATAAATGAATTGTCTAATAAGGTTCACATCAATTTTACATACACGACCTATTAAAAAACACATTCAACGCATAAAAAAAATACAGAACTCATTAAACAAACTTTCAATCCATTAAAAAATTTATCCATTAATAACGAGATCTATTGAGAACAAAAAAAATATACTTGTTGAACATGAAAAAACACGTCTTTGACCATTTTAAACAATGAACTATAATCAAAATAGATTTTTTTCTGGAGTAAATTTAGAATAAGGAGACATTGAGTAATACAGCTTTAAAGAGATATCAAATAATTGGGAGTGATGTTTGACTCTCTATTCTAACAAATTAAAAAAAAACTTATTGAACTTAGCTTAACCTATCGTCCTATAATTTGACGTGAGTAAATTATTGGATATTACACTCATCCCCATAGGAACTAATGAGAACAATTTTCAATGAGCACATATATTCAAGATCACCAATGATTTAGAATTTTAGATGAGACACATACAAAGAATGGTGGATCCATATTTTTCACTTTTGGGTAATATTCACCTATAAATAAAATCTTTTCCATGGACCTTGTAACTTTTTTTTTACTCAAGTTTTTCTCTTAAAAATATTTTGGGCAAATTCGCACTGAGTTCACCTTTAGATATGTCCGTGCATGTAAGGGTTCAAGAGGTGACTTTTCCCGTACGGTTGGTGTAACATTTTGTCCAGCACGATATTTACATCCCACAATCGGCTGATGATTAGTTCTGATACCATTCTGTCACGTTCTGAAACCAGAGCATGTGTTTGCAAGCATGGTTGTTATTTTAGGTTTAAGAAATATATATATTTTGTTATCTTTTCTACTATCCAAAAAGTTGAGACTCAGAATTAAGTGTTGTGAAGGACAAAGTGCTACAACATTTGTGTGGTATGAGCCATCTCTTAACCACCGCATTGATTTGAGTGATTGTGTGTCTTGATGAGGAGGTAAGATTTTTAACGGGGATGATTGTTACACCCCCATTTTGTCCCGCTTCAAATGTGAAAAGAATTCGGAGTAGTATATATGCAGAGACGAAACTAGAACAAAATGGTGGCAAGTATAAAGGGGTCGAGGGCAGTGGTCTCGAATTTTTTCGACTTAGTTACACTTATCTCCCTATATTATGTGAAAATTGCACTTTAAAATCTTGTATTATATAATATTTGCACCCTAGGTCCTACTATTAATTTTTAATTTCATTATAAATCTCTATTTTTTACAAATTAACCTATATTTTGATGTTGAAAATAAAATTCATACAAAAAAAGTAATATAAACTTAATGAGATTAAATCATAAAAGTTAGGGGTCAAGAGAAGATTTTGAAATTTTTGAGGAGATGTATAAGTTTATTAAGTTTTTTAAAAAAAGATAGCTTAATTATTTTCAAAAAAATTGGTAATTAAGAAGAGGGGTAGGGATTGGTAGGTTCTCAAATTTATTATAGATAATTCTAATTCGTATATACATGATTTTTGTAGGCTTAACTAATATTTTTGGTCAACTATTTTGGAAAGTGGAAAAGAGATTCAAAAAGATATTTTAAGTAAAGTCGTATTTTACACTTATATCTTATATTATTGTTCTCAATTTTAGTTATATTTTCTAGTTTTTCTAAATTTTATTTCATATTTTTTATTTTTTCCCTAATTTTGATTATAAATAATCTATTTTCTTCAAATTATCCTTTTTTTATACATAGAAAAAGAAAAATATTGGGAAAAACTAAAACATTTTTAGTCATAATTGGGGTGAGGGGGGAAATTTGGACTAACTGAGAAATATAAAAGGTGCATTAACTATGAGGTCTTGAAGACCATCTTTTTATCTAATAGAGAATGTGTGGATATATTTTTCTTCAAATGATTTTTTAAATTATTATGGTTCAAAAATACCCCTTGGGGTATCTATAAGCCAAAAAACATATATTACACATTACATTTCCTCTCCTCCTGTATTTTTTCCTCCTCCATTCTCTGTGGTGATTCAAGCACGATACGTGACTTTTTGAAGCAACAACAACCATTGACAAAGTTTTTTGAAACTTTTTGTGTTCAAACTCCAGTAGCTTCGAGTTATCAAAGTTTTGTAGCCATGAAGATCCGTAGCCATGAAACTTGCCAGCCACGAACGTTTCGAGCAACAACCATGAAGATCCGTAGTTTTGAGTTTATGAAATTTTGCATATCCATTCATGAAGGTTAAAGTAGCTTCGAATTTATAAAGTTTCGCCCACTCAATGATTTGCTTGAGAACACTTAGTGATTTTATGCAGTACCACTCAGTGATTTTACGTTAATACTCATTACTCAACTGTAACTCCTGTGATTTTGAAATTCTCAACAAATTTTGTATTAATACTTAGTGATTTTATGTTAAATACTTACTAATTAATTAAGTACTCAGTAAAGAATATCCATGATGAAGAACAGTATTCGTACTAAGTAAGTTTACTTATACTTAGTAAATTCATTGAAAATTCATTAAAATTAATTTAATGAATTCATTGATACTTAGTAAATTCACTGGGCATCGTTTAAATTCATTGAGTATCGTTTAAATTCACTGAGTATAATTTGAATTTTCTGAGTACTAACACAAAATCACGAACTATGAAACACAAAAAGACCAAGTGTTATGCATAATCACTGAGTATTAACACAAAATCACTTAATATTGAAAAATAACAAAAATTACAATTGATTAATGAATACGACACAAAAATTACCGAGTGTTGAACGCAAAATTACTAAGTATTACAATAAATTTACTAAATATTAACACAAAAACGTAACTTCCACTTTGCCTTCTTCATGAACTCGAAGCTTGCTATGAAATTTTAGCCATGAACTCGAAACTTGTTCGGAAACTTTAGCCACGAACGAAACGGATCTCAAACGAGTTTCATTTCATCCAAACTTTCGCTGAAAAAACATAAATGGTTGGAGGTTGAAGAATAAATGCTTATGACAAACGAGAGAAAACGAGAAAAAAAATAAGAAAGATGAAAAGAAAAGGAATGAAAACTGGCTAAACATAAAAAGAAAAAAATGAGAGAAAGAATATGAAATATTGTTAGGATTATATATATATATAATTTTAAGAGGTAAAAATTATTTTAAGAGTATAATAAATAATGGGATGAATAAGTTATAATGCTCAATTTTATTAGTGGTGATAGTAAATTGGAGTGACATACTTAAATTTGCAATAGAGATTTTTTAAATTAGTTGAGTAAAAATTTCAAAACTTAAAAAATATAGGCAAAACTTAAAAAATAATAAGAGTAATGATATATACCACCTAAGTTCATATCATCTAAGTATACTACTTATGACATGGTATGAATTGGTTGGCTAAAAGTCTTTAATCAATTTATTTTTTTGATTTGATTAAAAATTTACTTCCAACCAATTCACACCAGGTCGTGAATGGTAATTAGGTGGTATAAATTTGGGTAGTATATATTATTATTCAAATAGTAATGTACAATGAGACTTAACTCTATTTTCTTACCTTTTACAACATCAGCCGGGGTGGGGCTCTGGGGCAGGGGCAGTTGGTGTCTATATCTGATCATGCTATATCTTGTTATGTTTGAATCTCATGTCTTCGTGACATTATTTGCAGCTTGATGGAGTCTTTTGTTCCATTTGGTGGATTATTTTCTATGCCTTCTGATAAAAGAAGCCCAGTGAGCAATGTATACCAAAGTGTATCTCGATGTAATCTCTGCAATACAAAGTGTGAAGAAGAAATATCTGGTCTTTCAAAAGGAGGGCTCACAGCTTCTGTTGCAGACAGGTACCAATCTAGTTTGCCTCTTTGGTTACAAATGACTAGCCATACCAACAAAACTGGTTTCGATGAGGTATGTATCATTTCACAACTTCAAGCTTTCAATTTTTCAATTGTTAATAGTCTCAATAATTTTATTCTATATATTAGAAAATTTAATGTAGTGAAAAAGTTACCATATTACAATTTGCATCTCCCAATGCAGGCCAAAGATGATAGAATGGAACCAAGCACTCGAATAGTAGGGCTGGAGAAAAAGTGGGATAGTATATGCCAGCGTCATCACGGCACTCAAATACTGCCTAATTCAACTACTCAAATTCCATCTATCACAGGATTTCGAATTGTTGAAGACCATAAAAAGAAGGTCAATAAAAGTGACGGAAATATTTCAAATAATGAAGACGATCACACTTCTCCGAGCTCTGTAACTTCTGTGGCCACAAACAAAGAGCTGCAGAAACCTGAAAGTGGAAGTAACTCAAACCATACTTCTCAATCTTCATCTTGTTCCAATCCTGATACTCCTAAGCAGTTTAATGTACAAGACTTCAAAGAGCTTTATGCATCACTAATTGAAAGAATCGGCTATCAAGAAGAAGCTGTATATACCATCAGCCAAACAATATCCCGCAGAAGATCAACAAACGAGAAACACTATGGAAGAAGCCGTAAAGATATTTGGCTCAGCCTTCATGGACCAGATACATTGAGAAAAAAGAAACTTGCTGTTGCCCTTTCTGAACTTCTATATGGGAACTCAGGAAATCTTATATCTGTAGATTTAGGTTCCCGTGATGTTGTAACTCTCAGGGGTAAAAATGTAATTGATTGTATTGCGGAGAAGCTGATCAAGAGACCACTATCGGTTGTTTTTCTCGAGAATTTAGATGATGCAGATCTCCAAGTTCAAAATAGCTTATCGCAGGCTATAAAGACAGGTAGGTTTTCGGATTCCCATGGAAGAGAAATCGGGATTGGAAATGCAACGTTTGTGACAACTTTAAAGTTCGTTAAAGAGTATGATCCCCTTACTTCAGAGGACACGGCTATTTATTCCGAAGAAGGGGTATTAAAAGCGAAAGGGTGTCCGATCCAGATGGTTATAGGGTATGATCTTTGTGATGATGACTCAGGCCTTATCATAGAGGATTCGAACCTAATCTTGATGAATAAACGGAAGCTAATTGGAGTTCCGGAGATAACAAAACGAGCACACAAAGCATCAAGTTCGTATCTGGATTTAAATATTCCTGCTGAAGAGAGTATATTATGCGACACTTTCTTGGAAACTATCCCTGAAAACACCACGAGGGAATGGTTAGAAGGATTTATTGGAAAAGTCGACGAAGTGGTGGTTTTTAAACCTTTTGATTTCGATGCACTTGCTCAGGAGATATTGACGGAGATCAAGAAATGTTTGAACGACACTGTAGGTGTAAAATGTTTGGTAGAGATGGACAAAAATGTAATGGAGCAGATTCTTGCAGCTGCATATTTTGCAGACATTAAGAAAATTAAAGAATGGGTGCATAATGTTGTTAGAAGAGGAGTTCTTGAAGCTAGGGAGAAATACAGCTTCACTGATCGTTCTGTGGTGAAATTTGTTTCCTGCGAAGGAGAGCAGCAGATACCGGCAGTTTATCTTCCGGATAGTATATTAGTTAACTAATTAATAGGAAAGTTTTCCTTGTGATCATATTGTATAATATTTCAGCATAGTCTGTAATGTAATCTATAAATCTAGAAAATATTTGATCCTTTAGGTTGTGTGCTTTGTAATATCAGTTTAATATTGAGAATTAAGTTAATAACTTCTTTACTTTACTATACTGGAGATTAATTTCAAGGACTCAGTAAGAAAGGGATAATTCCAGATTGGCAATGGTAAATCGATTAATATTTGGAACGATAAATGGTTAGACTCTCAATAGAAACTTGAACGACCACCCGGATGTCAACTTGAAACTCTAAACGAATTATTGATCAAGAATTCTACATACTAGAACACGGAGTTGCTAAATGAACTTTTTCCTAGTCCAATCATTCCCGTCATACTCACAGAAAGATTCTTTCCGACAAACGACCCCGACAGGTTCGTTTGGCCACACGCCAACAACGGTGATTACGTGACAAAAACGGGATACAAGATTCTTACAGATCATGATGTTTTTTAGGCTCCACACCAATCAACTGGAATCCCTATTGAAAGCGCACTCTAGAGAACAATCAAGAGATCGAATGTCCCAACAAAGGTTAAAAATTTTAATTGGAAAGTTTGCAATAACGCTATTCCGACAGGTAGAAACCTTGAAAAAGGAAAATGCGAAGCACAAAGTAATTGTCGATGGTGCTGTGCGGAGCATGAAACCGTAGAACATTTACTCCTTACTTGTGGATTATCAAAACAAGTATGGGCAGGATCGGCATTCCAAATTCACATCGACCAATTAGAGGTAGATATTGGAGAGTGGTTATTGAACATGGTCAAACTCTTTACTGCGGGAGGTTGGAAACAGGAAGTTGTAACCTCCTATTTGCTCCTTATGATCTGGAACTTATGGAAAGCAAAAATGGAAAGTAGACATTCAAACAGTGAAGTTGATTCTTGCGAGGTAATAAGACTCACGGAATAACTGGTTTGACAATGGTTCCACATATCCCGAATGCCTCAACGCTTTCACAATCAGGAATACCAATCTCGACTTTGACACAACACTCGCTTTCACTTGCGATGCTTCGTTCACACAAGCGCATCTTCCCACCGGTATTGGGATTATTCAAATCAACAAAGAGGACGGATCTAGAATCAAACACACAACGACAGTTTGTTTGTAAAAACAACACCGTTGGAGAAGCATAGCCGGTCATCACAGCGCTTGAAATCGGGAGACGATGGCCGAATAAGGAGAAAACAATTTGCTCCGATAACCTTGATCTTATTCAAGGTATCCAGCAAGTGTCGTGGCTAGATGAGAGCTCAGACCGTGGATCAGACACATTTTGAAACTGGCAGATGAGTCGGGCCCAGTTTTCTTCAAGCACATTCCACATAGGTTCAATGTCGGAGCACATCTTCTAGCAAAAGAATCCAGACACAGGGCAACGCAAAATCACGTAACAACTGACACTCTTCAGAACAACTTCTCTAAAGTAGGCATCGGTTAATTCGTTTTAGTCGTTTCTTTTGTTCTTGTTTTTGTTTCTTTACCCGTCCCAAAAAGAAAATTACATCATTCACATACTTAAAATGGAAGAATACAGGTAAAGTATATTTAGGGGGATTTTTAACGCTTTCAAACACATCCATATTACTTGTAAAATCTCCATCCTCAATTATCTATTTGAACCAAACTAAAAAAAGGAAAAAACCCAAAAATCACTCCTTCTCTCCTTTATTTACAATGACATAAATAAATCCAAAATACAAACCCTATAAGATGAAAAACTCAATTCACTTGTTTCACTCTCTCACTCTGTTCGCTCTCATCCCTCTCTATTATCTTTCCTCCCTCTCTCATACATGAACAACAAGCAAAAAGAAATCTCTTCCCAGTTAGATCTCACCTTTTTCACAAGCCCCTCTCCTGCATAAGAAAAGCAACCTTCTTCACCTTCGCACCTTGGACGCTCTCGTGCAGAAAAAAAAGTCGTCGCCATCGTGGCACATTTTCCCCTGTACAAGACAAGTCTCCCTTGCACAAGAAAATCGTCTTCACCCACGAGTCTCGCCTTCCCGCCGCTGCTCTGCTGCATAAGAAAACCGCCGTCATCGTGGCCATTCTCCACCATCTCTTTACCGTCGTTGGTCTGCTGCACAAGAAAATCGTCGCCATTTGTGGATCATTCTCCACCATCATCGATCCCACTTGCTAAGAAACAAAAAAAGGTAAAATAATTGAATTATTTTTAACCTAAAATATTGAATTATTTTTAACCTAAAAATTGAATTATTTTTAACCTAAAAAATTGAATTATTTTACCGTAATGAGAAGTGATGCCATGTGAGTTTTGTGGGTATGTGGAGATCTAGTTTTCGATTTCTTTTATTCAAAACTAGTTTGAATGCAGTGTGAGAGATATGTTTTTTTTGTTTTTTATTCCACCGAGTGTGATGAGATTTCCATATGCTTTTTGTTCCACTGTGAAGAGATTTCTATTTGTTTTTTTCCAATGCGAGTGTAAAAAGGTTTCTGTTTGTTTTTTGTTCAACCGAGTGTGAAGAGCTTTCAATTAGTTTTTTGTTCAACCGAATGTGAAGAGATTTCAATTTGTTTCTTCTTCCAGCAAATGTGAAGAGATTGTTATCATGTTTCGCGTTCTTTTTTTCTTTTCTTTTCCTTATACTGATTTTTGAATTGATTTCGCAAAAAATATTAGGTTGCCAACTACTGAAGATGGTTTCTATATTTTGTATTGGATACGTACCCTTAGGTACGTACCTAGTGGTACGTTCCCACTTGTAACCCAAAAACTAATGGAGATGGCACAATTTGAATTGAATCTTGTCTTTTTTTACATCTACACTACTACCTACACTTAAAATGGATCTTAACTGGACTTATACCCAAATGTAGGGACCTATAATGCACACACATGCTATTGTTTTGAGTTGGGCACATACCCACCTGGTACATAACAACTTTCGGAGATGGCACAATTTGAATTGGATCTTGACCTTTTATACATCTATACTCTCTAACTATACTTTGAAATGTATCTTGACTGCACTTGTACACAAATGTAGGGACCTATTATGCATACACCTGCTATTGTTTCGAGTTGGGTATATACCAACCTAGGTACGTACCAAGTGGACCTTATAACATGATTTTATACCAATATTAAAATAGTTGTTACTTTGGTACGTACCAAGTGCCAAATCATAAAAAATAGGTATAAGGGTAAAAAAGAAAACTAGAAAATTAGTTTGGGACTTTAAGAAAAAAAAATTAACTAGATGCTTTTAAAATAATATTGTTGATTTTGAGACTTCTAAAAGTAGTTTCCTCCTATATTTAAGGTTCAAGTATTTGATCAAATTTGATTACAAATCTACCCCTATTATCTAATTAAATAATTTAACCTTGGAAAAGAAATTCATTATTTAGTTAGGATTGTGCAATCAAATCCAGTTTACTTTACTTTCTTTACGTAATAAAAACCTTACCTGTATTGACAAAAAAATTACTTTACTTATCCAATTAAAGGGAGTCATCTGCATACTACACTTATCCAAATGCTCCAAATAATTACTTATCCAAATAATTACTTGATCCAAACTGGGTGTTCAATTATCAAGCCGTAAGAAAAATGAAATTTGTCATTCACAACAATGCTTATTTTACGGAAAGCCAACACGATAACTTAGGGGATGCACAAGAAATTTTAAACATAAAAAGTTCATCCTTTCCTTCGTCGGGCATACCTATTCCACCCTCTCCAATCCAAAATGTGGTCGTTCAAAAAATCCTCCTACCGATGATACTTCCTCCTCCTTGTCGCTTCTTGAAGCAACGATGAATTGGTTCATGAATCTTGTGGAACAAAAGTTTGAGCAATAGGAGAAGAAGATTGATATTTATGTAGTGAGACATCTTGTAGTGGTCGTTCCTCCGGTCATCGTCACGTTGCCACTCTTCTCGCTAATTTGTGGTTATGATGCTTATCTTTGGGTTTATCTCGCCTCATCTTTATTTATGTTGTTTTTATGGATATTTAAACTCGTTTTTATTTAGTTGTAATAGTATTAAAACTCCATGGTTTGGACGCTTTTATTTTCTACATTTTAACGTTGTTGGATGTTTAGGGAACTTCCCTTGGATCATGTGTTTTTGTTTTAAGTTGGTTTATGTTCTTGTCGCTTATTTCTATTTTAGTTATTTATCTCATTTTTGGTTTGGTTTATGTAATCCAGACTAATGTGAACAATAAAGCCCATTCACCCTTATTCACTGGAAAAACATTTCAATAAGATAGATTCTTACTAGCATAACTGGCTTTATTATTTCGTGCATAATTAGTTTTATTAATTTATAAAACAAAACATAAATTCAATTTTCTTGCTCTTAATTTGAAAACTTAAAACCACTTAAGCTAATATTGAACACAAATTAGAGTAACTACCGAAATCCCTAGAACAAACACGTATTACTTACTTATTATTTGTAACAATTTGTACACTTGCGGAGAGTTAATCTTGGTGTCCGAGGTGCATGCGTCTGTTTTTCACATTTATTATGTTATCACAAGCCCGGGACCAACAGTCCCTCATCCATAATATGGAAAGCATGGCATGTCTACATAAGATTATTCTTAATTACCACTCTATACACTCGCAAGTCTAGGAATTTAATCTTACTTTGTAATTTCATTTATCAACCACCACCAAAATTGAATCACTGGATGGTGATACACTTAGACGACAACATAAATAAATAATTTTGTTATATTTTTCTATGACATATGGTGGGAAGTCATCATTCAATATCAAAGAATTGGTAGAACTTTTGTAAAAGATTTTCATATACTATTTCCTATACCACTTCAACGAAGTTAAAATAAGACGTCTTTGAAAACATGTTGATGAATGACTCATATGTGTTATTTGTGACATGGTAATTCTTCACAACTTCATTAAAATACATGTCTAGCCCACTTTTTAACTTCTTTATGGCAATCAACAATAAGACATTGGTGAGTCACTTGATCCATATTATTTATCTTCTTCATGGAATTATTGAAATCATACTCATTATATGTTTTAATTGCTTCCCAAAAAAGTTGTCTAAGTTTAACTCCATGAAACCTTATTCTAAAGTTAGCATAAAGATGCCTTCCACAATGTCTATGAAGATCAGTTTGACATACCTTCAAAATAGCATTTTAGACCTTTTTCTCTACCACTCATGAAAGTGATAGTATTCTCCATGGCAATGTAATATATCAAACATTCTAGAAAATATCCCCAAGTATCTACATGATCCTGTTTACAAATTATGATTGCTATTGAAAGTATTTCTAAATTAGCATTAAGACTAACTGTAGAAAAAATTTGACTACCATAAGGTCTTTTTGAAAAACAACCATCAAGACCAATAAATGGTCTCATTCCATTTCAAAACCTATCCCTTTATGGCATGCAACTTACAAATAAACTATCAAATATTGGTTGAAGAGTATGCAACCCTTGGCTAAATATTTATCACATGATAGATGATTACTTGCAAGAATAGCTTTGCCATACTTAGGTAAAAGAGAATAAATTTCTTCCCAATCACTTACAACCGGTTCCTTTGATCTTCTTATTGCCACATTAATTCCCACTTTGGAATATGAAACCCGTATGGGCTTTGCAACACATGTTTCATTTGTTTGGTTGATATCTCAGTTGTAGCTTTAAAGTCTTTCACAAATTGTTTGGTTATCCATCCAGATGATGCACCAATACCACTTAAATCTTTCACACATTTATGTTGTGACATTGAATTGATTTTGAATGTCTTACCATCCGTATACGTAGAAACATGAATTCTTCATGAGCACTCTTTATCTATACATGTAGCAGTGAATCTCCATTTTTTTTCTTTTTTTTTTCATTATAAATTCAACCTCAACTGAGTATTCTTCTATGATCCTCCTAAAAGGATTAACATCATCAAACATCAAGTTTTCTTCCAACTTTGCACTTCTTTTTCCATCTTTATCAAAGGTGTATTGGAAATATTGACCTTGCATATTATCACTTATTTTATCCATATCAATATCATGAGTAGGGATGGCAATGGATCAGATTATTGCAAAAAACTTCAAAATTATGTCCATAACCATTTAATTTATCAAAAACCAAATCCTAACGGATTTAACCATCAAACTTACTTTTCAAAACCATAACCGAAGGGTTCGATTTTTTAAGCGGTTTTTTAGAATTTAACCATAACCAAACTCTCTCTCTCTCTCTCTCTCTCTCTCTCTCTCTCTCTCTCTCTCTCTCTCTCTCTCTCTCTCTCTCTCTCTCTCTCTCTCTCTCTCTCTCTATATATATATATATATATATATATATATATATATATATTCAAAATTCTTAGGAGAAGATCACAAATACGATAAAAAATTTCAAAATATATAAAATATTATGTTGATCCTTGATTAAATAACATATTTGTTATTTTTTTGGTTGAATTTAACATTTAGATTTCAGTTTTGAGATATGAAAATATTATTTTATCTATATTATTATAAATATACAAAAATAGATGATAATGAATGGATTTTCGTTTATTCGATTTTTTTTTCTAAAACCATAACCTAACGGATTTAATAATCGGCTACACTTTTCAAAAACATAACCTAACGGTTTTATCCATGGTTGCATAATCGGTTTGGATTTTCATCGGTTTCGGTTTTAAACCATAACCATTGCCATCCCTAACCATGAGAACTAAGTTCAGGGATTTCAATATCTATGTGTACCAACACAAAACATGTTCTCGCTAACACTATTACTTGACCATGTCATTTGAGAAGTTTCTCCATTACTATTATTGTCACTTGATCAAGTCAGATGAGGGTTTTCCCCATCAAATTGGAATAACATGACTGTTACATTGCTGGAATTTTTTTTATTAATCGTTATTGTGTAATCACATATATCTTACCTCTCATCTAGGTCTGAAAATAACATAAATACATTTTATAATTTTTTTATCAAGACATCAATTATAATTTTTTTTCTGGACAACACTAAAAGGAAAATCGGGTTTTGCTTGATATCTTGGTTCAACCTTTTATTTTGATCTAAATTTATCCATTAACAAGACACAAATCAACAAATAAAAAAATAAAAAAAAACTTCAAACCTAAAATTTAGCATTACAAGTTTGGATTTTTAACTGATAAATTTGGTAAAAGAAATTTTAGAGTTTCTTAGTTAAGGTAAACTAACCTTATCACTTCAACAACAATGGAGTATTGTGATTCTATAGTGCAGTGTAATATGTAAATTTATAAAAGAAGACGTAGTTTTTTAATATGTTAATAAGTAAATATGAAAAAGAATATTGGTAAGTGGCAACAATAGATAAATGTCTTACTTGTCCTTGGTCAAAATATTAACCGTATAAATTGACAAAATATGGGGGTGTATTCTTCCATTTTTAGTTTGTGAGTGATATATATAATCATGAATTGTGAAATTTGCGAGGAGAAAATCATTTTTTACCTCAGTAAGAAGTGAGTATTCCCACTAATAATTACCTTATGTGACTTTTAATGTAAAATTAGAGTTTGATGGTGTTGGCTAGTTGCTAAGTTATTTTAGGTCTGTAAAAATACTTTAGGTACATTTTTATCATTTAACGCAAAGTCTATATCAATACATTATTCAATTTTGTGACAAAATATAGTGAGAAGATACCTTGGTTTCCACATATAAACCACCACAGTGGTAGCATCAATGGAGACTGGGGTAGGCGAGGAGGAGGGAATAAATGAGTTTTCAGGGTTGTGTGTATTTAAATGGATTGGGGAGTGAGAATTGATAAGATGAAAGTATTGTGTGTGTATTTTAATGGGTTGAGAGGAGGATAGAGGGCATTTATGGTTGAGCGTGTATATATATATATATATATTGATATAAAATTGTCAAATAAGGGCATATTAGCAGGTATCATCGAATATAAAAAATCAAAGACTTTTAAGGCGGAAAAAAAGTCAGAATCTTAGGACAATATCAATAATGGGGTTAAATTATTCTTGGGGCTAGATGCCCCTACTAAAATCCATCCCCAATAGTAGAATTTTTGGGGCTAGATTCACTAACCCCTGGTTAAAATTATAGCGTTGGACTACGTAAATCAATCCCGACTATATAGTCTCATGTATTACTTTTTCAATACTTCTGATTAATCTTAACTAAATTTAATCTTTATTAAATAATTATGTTTTTATTTATTCTCTATTAGTTAATTAATTATATATTTAAAAGTATCTATAACTTCTAATCATAATTAATTTTTATATAATAAACATTAATTATATTTTTATTATTTCATATAGAATATAAATAAACCATAAAAACTAAAAAAACAAAAATTAACAAGAGATTAGTTGGTCCTTTTAATTTTTTATTATATTGGATGCAATCACGCAAAAATGTAAAATTTGTATTATTTGAATAATGTTGGGTATCACCCAAATATCACACATAATGTGGATGGTAAATGGTCCAATATACCATTTATCTTTCTTGCTTGATTTTTTTCCGCTCTTTTACGTGATTGAACCATTTACCATTCATATCATGGGTGATGACTTTTTGGGTGGGTGATACCCAACATTACTCTTTTATTTTTGGACAAGCAACGTGTATGTATATTTTTACTTTTGTCTAAAATATAAAAAAACAAATGTTAACAACACGACCGTTGTTGGACAAAAAAAGCCGTTGGCTCATTAAACAAATTTTAATAACATGTTGAATTGCATGCAACGGTCAAATGTGCAACGGTCACTAAAATTATGACCGTTAAGCTTTATTTTGTTTTTTAAAATTATTTCATTTTTTCCGATAAATATATGTGTTCACGGTGTGTAATCTCACACGTTCTATTGCTTTCCTTATTTTTCTTTCTTAAATCGTAGAATATATTTATCATGTCTAGTTATTCTTGGGGCTATGTCGGGCATATGTTATAATAGGAGAAGATCTTATTATGTGAAAAAGTCAATCTTGCGATAAATTATGGTTTCATATTCATGCTTTATTTCTTCATTCCATGAACGGTGGCACTCGAGATGCGAAAGTCTAAAGATTCGATTTGCTAACATAAATCAACTATGTTCTAATTTTTTGGGTGTTTGGTTAAAGTTAAGAGGAAACCGCGTAGTGGAACTAACGATCTCGATCATGTAAGTTTTAATTTATTTAATTTATTTTTATCATTATTTATCAATTTTATTATATAAGTTACCGTTAGGATATATGTCTGCTCGTGCACTTGGTGATTTTAAGAAGAATGAAAAAAATAAAAGTTTTCTTGTAAAACATTGTTGGGATATTTTTTTACATTGAATAGTCAATTTGGACTTAGAGTCATTTTGACTCCAACAAGATTCGATCACAGTACCTCTTGGTACACATATGATATTTTTAAACAAATGAGAGTCATTTGAACCGGGTAAGATCTGACTTGTCACGATTTGGGTTAAATTTGAAATTTTGGTTAAATTTGCAGGATAAATTTCTGAAATTTTAAAATACAATTACGATTCACACATTTTGACTTAGAAAGCGTATAATATATCCACTTGAAACCCTTGACAATGGAAACATAGCCCATATAAAATTTTATCAAAAAAATGATATTAAAGGAACACATAAGAAACAATTGTGATTGCTTTTCGGACAAACTTGTATAGTTCTCACAGGTTATAATATATTCAAATATACACATAAAATACATATACGCATATGCTCTACTATTTTTGTAGGTTATGTGTATATTTTGCATAAGATACATACTCATCGTATGTATATATCCTATATTGTATTTACTTCATGAATAAGTATATTTGACTTTTATTTAGTATAATCAAGATATGAATAAGATAAATTATGGTTGTATGACGTATAACTGTGGGAATTTACAAAATACAATTTGGTCAAAATTTAATTACTTGTCTGAAGATTTAGTTGTATAAACTAGGGTACGTGTACCATGTTTTATAAGTATGAAAAAGGTAAGAGAAAAGAACGTGCGCACAATATAAATGGAGAGAGTAATTATATTGATAACAAAAATGAATTAAATATTACCATGCATAAACCTCTATTTTTGAAAAACATAACTTGGCATCCAAGTAATTTTAGTAAACACTGTAAGTATTTTATATTCCCAGACTTATTATTTGGACGACAAATCTATGAAACAAAATTGTATATCCATATATATCTGTTTCATAACAGTTTAGTTTTTTTTCCTTTGTTCATTATATCTTTTGTTGTTGCTAACTATTAACAATATATGTGCTTAGTGTTCAAAATAATTGGTTAAGTATCGAACACTAAGTATACTTACTGGTAAAGTTATGCTCAGTCTCGAACATTAAGTATACTTAGTGATAAAATTATACTCGATGTCAAAATCACGCTTAGTATTGAATTACATTTAATGTAAAGATCACGCTCGACGGTATGCATTATTAATACTGGTGATATTTAGTGTTCACGTGTCAATTTTTATTATTTGAGTTTAATCTTTGATGGAGTGTATGAAATTCTTTTTTAAATTAAAGACATCTCAGAAAAATATAATTTCTTATTATTGTTTAAAATCTTTCATAAGATTTTATATGTTGAAACCTATTATTTCTTTGGATAAATTGTTACTATATTCTGGTATTAATAGGGTTGCCAATCCTTGAATCCGTCCCTGTTTTTTTAAGGAGTTTTTTTCTTTTACTTTAAAATAAACTATATCTTTATGTAAAATGTAAACAGGTGTTTGTTTGCACTTAATGATATCTTAATCTGGATCATTAAGACACTTGATCAATAAGACGGTTTGTTTTTATTCAGGTCTGAATAGCTCTTAACGGGTCTGTTTCATTAAGATTTTAAACTAGGGGGTGTTTGTTTGCACTTAATGATATCTGAATCTGGTTCATTAAGACAGCGGATCAGTCAAACTGTTTTTTTTCCCTAACCAATTCAGATTTGAATGGCTCTTAACTGGTCTGTTTTATTAAGATTTTTTCATTAAGTCTGACTCATCAGACACCGCCTCTTAACTGAATAAGTAATATTCAGCTGTTCATTCAGCATTCAGCACTTATTACTTAAAAAAACAAACGACACCTAAGTCTGAATCATTTAGACACTGTCTCTTAACAGAATAGGTCATATTTAGTTGTTCATTCAACACTTATTATTTAAAAAAACAAACGACATCTAACCCATATTTTTGTTTGGGGCTAAAAGAAGAAAAGGATAATTCGATAAGGCAACACCTATTAGGTTTCACATCAAATCTGTCCCAAGTCTTAACAAAGCACACCCACCTCTCTCGTCATACACGTGAATCTAAAAATTATTTAATTTTCCCCCACAACGCAACAGTTTTTTTCTTTTTAATCCAAATAAATAAATAAAATAAATATAATATTTATCATATAAATAAGCGTATTGTTCAGTTATTTACACATCAAAGCAAAGAAAAATAACATAGGAAAATCAGAGAGAGATCTGTGCCGCTATAAAATGGCATCGATCTCTTCAAACCCCCGCACCGTCGAAGAGATTTTTAAAGACTTCTCAGCCCGTCGTAACGCCGTTGTTCGTGCCCTCACCTACGGTACTCTTATTCTATTCCCTCTCTACTTCACTAACTGTTAATTTTGCTAATACATTTCTTCTCATCTCTCAGATGTTGAAGAATTCCATGCTCTATCCGATCCAGGTTAATCTCAGTCACCGCCTTTTTATTTGTTCCTTGTTAACTTCAAATTTTGATTTTTTTTTTGATTTCCTTTCAATTATTAGAGAAGGAGAATTTGTGTTTGTACGGTTACCCGAATGAAACGTGGCAAGTGACGTTACCGGCTGAGGAAGTTCCGCCGGAGCTTCCTGAACCGGCTATCGGGATTAATTTTGCTAGGGACGGGATGTCTAGGCGTGATTGGGTGTCGTTAGTGGCGGTGCATACCGATTCATGGCTGGTCGCAGTTGCTTTCTATTTTGGTGCTCGTCTCAATCGCAACGAAAGGTGAGGTTTTTTAATTGTTTGTAATGTTATTGATTAATGTTTGTTAATTAAGATATGAAATTTGATAGGTTCTGTGGAAAAGAATTTGCAAAGAATGCTGACTATTAATCATAACTAGACATTAATTATCTGCTGGTTTAATTAGAACTGTTATTTGTTGATTCGCAATCAAAATCTCTTTTAATTCTTACTCAATTTAACAGCTTCACACTAAGATTATGTGCATTTATATTAACAGGAAGCGTCTATATAGCATGATAAACGATCTACCCACCGTGTTTGAAGTTGTAACCGAGCGGAAGCCATTAAAGGACAAGCCTAGTGTTGATAGTGGAACCAAATCAAAAAGCAGTATTAAGGTACAAATCTAATTAAATAATCTCGTGTGTAAAATCAGAATTAAAATCGAAATACGTGTTTCAGAGATCAGGTGAGGGACAAGCAAAGAGCAATCGAAGGCAAGAGGAGGATATAGTTGAGGATGATGAAGAAGAAGAGGAAGAAGATGAAGATGAGCATAGTGAAACCTTTTGTGGAAGCTGTGGAGGAATTTATAATGCAGATGAATTTTGGATTGGATGTGATATGTGTGAAGGATGGTACCACGGAAAGTGTGTTAAAATAACACCAGCAAAAGCTGAAAGTATCAAACATTACAAATGCCCATCTTGTTGCACTAAGAAAATCAAGCATTAAAGTATGATGGTGAGTGAATAATGTTTTTATGTCCTTGTTGATTATAGTTATTCTGTTTTAGAGGTGAGTTAGATTTGTTGTCATGGTGGTAATGGGTACATATGGAGTTGTGTGTTTTCATATGTAGGCGGATCGTTTTTCTAACTTAAAAACTTACTAGTTTCAATTATCGGAAAATGGTATTTATTGTCAAAGCCCTTTGGCCAAATGGCAAATTATCATCGTGATGTTTTAATTTCATTTTCTTTAGTTTGCTGTACCGTACTTTTATTAAATACATGTATACGTATGTTACCATGTGTATATGTTTTAATGCATTGTTGTTGCCTGTAAATTATACTTTAATATTTTGTTTTCCTCTCTAGGAAGAACGGAAAAATTGAAGGCGCCACAAGGTAGATTTTTACATGAAAACCTTTTTATGGCTTAAAGAAACAAAATCTCTTGAGAATGATAGTGATGCTCTTAAAAACCTGCCCATCTTATAATAATAGAGGGGGTCTCATTTGTTTTGTTTTTTCCCTTTTTTCTTTCCCTTTTAAGTAGAGGAAATTACAATTCACATCCAACTTTTTCCTAACTTTATAAAAGTTACAAAAAAATATTTTTTACATCTACTCTCCAACTTTTTGGTTGGGTTTTTTACTATTCTATCCACGTTCGTGATGGGTATGGACCTACACCGTCGTTTACAGTCATTTTAAACCTAATGGGTACGGACCATGGTGTTTTTTACATCGTTTTTTAAGTTTTATTTACATTAACTCATTAGTCATACTTATACATTTCAGACTACTCTGTTATGGGGCTGGCCCATTCATGACCAACACCCAACATTTACTCAACATATCCAAACAACAAATATAAACTTTACACAATGTGGATTAAACAAAACAAAATATCAAAATACCACATGAACTAAACAAAACAGTTTCTCAAGAACAACATCAAGCGGAAAAAAAAAAAGAATAAAAAACGAAACCGAATTCATCTTCATATATTTTAAGATTGTATTATTGAATAAAGAAGAAAAACAAATCTCACTTTGCCCTGTAGTTTATTCCAGGAGCAATATCTTGCGCTACAAACATTGGAAGAGAAAATATCTTGTCAGCATGAGAAACATCAATCCATGGAGCAAAATTGGGCCATGCCCCATCAACACCAACATTAGAGCTAAATCCACATACATTTTCAAACTTTCATCTGTTGGGCTGTACCCTCCACACAAAAAAAGAAACTCAGATCCATTACCAACGTAATGGGCCTGTACCTCCCATTAAGAAACCAATAAAAAAACCAATATTGACAAATGTTGAAGACGAGGTTGAAGATGATGTTGAGGATGGGGAATATGGAAAGGTTGTGTGAATCGTGTTGAAGAGGTTGGTTTCGATGGTGTTGGTAATTATGGTGTTGGGTCTGACCCATCACCACCACAATAAAAACGAACTGATGGACTACAAACCACAAACAACTTCGATCTATTTTATACTTGTTCTCGTCTACAAAGAGGAGGTGGCCAATTCGAAATTGACTGATGATTATGGGCGACAGAGGATTGGGTGGTGTTGGTGATTATGGTGGGGAAAATGGTTCAAAGAGAAGAGGGTTTTGGTGATGGTGGTGGATTAGTGGATTTGGGGATTTGGGTGGTGGCGCAGGGGTTCAAAAGGTTGGGTGGGGTTCTACTGTTGCTGAAGATGCTGGTGAAGCAGTGCCGAGACGCTGGTGATGTTGTTGGAGTTGGTGGTGTTGTTGTTTTGTCACATCACACAAATGGGAGGGTAGGTGTTGGGGTTTGGTCAAATATCACACATAGGGGAGGAGAGGGGCGATGTTGATAATATACAGTGAGAGGGAGAGGGTGTCGAAGATGGGTGATGATGTTTGATGGTGTTGGAGATGGAGAGCGGGTCTGCACCCATGGCGGTGGTGGATTTGTTGGTGGTGGTGGTTGTGTGAATCGTGATCCAGAGAGGTGGGTTTGATTTTGATGATGGTGGGCAAAGACAGGATGGATGGGTGGGTTTTGCCTGATGCTGATGACGGTGGGGATGGGAGGTGGTGGTGGGGTGGTCCTATATTACAGAGATTGGAGAGGGTAGGGGTGCGGTGGTGGGTTGGTTTGATCAGAATCACATGGAAGGTAGGGGTGCGGTGGTGGGTTGGTTACTATCATAGAGAGGGTAGGGGAGGTGGTGATGGGTGATGCAGTGGTCATAGAGATTGTAGGGGGGCGGTGGTGGTTGGTCACTATCACAGAAAACAAAAGTGGAGGGGACGGGGGTTGGGTATGCTAAGAGAGAAAATGGGATGGGTTGGGGGTTATATATTGGTGAATGGAGGGTTTTTTTGGGGTTTTTGTCCTTATTAGTTGACTCCCAACTACTGGTTAGTGAGGTGAATGTTTTTTATAAAGCTGGGTGGTGGGTTGGCCTTATAAACTAAATGACCCTTTTACGTAAGAAGCACACCCACTAGTTTCTTGCACATTAATTCGTGATTATTACAAAGTTTACCCAAACCAAAAAAAGAACACCAAAAATAAGAAACACCCAACTATATTAATAAAAACTCAAACACATGGCAAAACATCACATTTTGCAGTCCAGGCCCATTATCCAAACCCAGACAACACAAGAAACCCTGGATACTACTTAAGTAACGCAAACCAACCTCAAAAAATCCAGTTCATCTACTCATATCAACACCGTCCTTTAAATCTCTCTCTATATACATTATGTAACTTTATAGAGTTACTCATTGAACTTTTTGATGTACGGTTACCAACGCAATATGGGCGGAGCCAGGATTTCGAGTCAGGGAGGGCTATTATTGTTACGAAAAAAACCACACCTGATAGACCTTTTATATATCTAACAAAATTATTGAAAAATACCTAAAAAAAATTGTGCACAGCGCAAAACTACCCATATTCATCTTGATATAATACTTGCCTATTTAGATATAAGTTTACTACACAAATTATAACGTGAGTCAACCAAGAAATGAACTTTTTAGCGCAAATTACCGCAACGATCAAGGCAAGTGACTCAAATACAAGTAGAGACGAAACCACAAGACAATAATTTGTAAAACACCTTCCAAAGTTTTTATTTATTAGCACCGAATCTTCATAATTCTGTGGAATGTTATATCCTATTTAACTATCTGTTAGGGAAGAAAAAAAAAATTATCCAATTTTATCGAATAATTATCTAATTAGGATAAAATTCATTATATTAACTAATCCTCCATATAAGAATAATATGTAGAATTGGGTTAATAATAAATTCAATTCTAATTTGATTAATTGTTTAACTCATATTAGATTAATTTTATTAACCCTATTCTTATTAATTTTTATTTACTTTTGACTAAAAAAATAATTGTTTCCCGTCACCATGGCTGACTCATACGAAAAAAGAAAAAAAAAACGTTGTTATGGTTTCATACGACAAAAAAAAATTGCTGCTTTCCTCAATCTTTCCTATAAAAAATAACCATTAACCAGTATTAACATTGTTAATATTTTAATTAATTTATTGAAAAAATTACTATTAATTCATTTTTTTTACTTTTGTGAATATTCTAAATAATAAATTATAAAATAAAAAAACTAACAGTCATAGAAATTTACAAAATGTTTTACATTATTATATAATAAAAAAAATTAAATTCATGAAAAAAATTAAAACTAACCAAAAAATTATATCTTCAATGATATTTGCACTCCAATTACGTCCAAATTTTAGTATTTAATAAAATTAATCAATAAACTTTAAGTTAGGAGGACTAATTTTGTGTTGTAGTTTATTTTAATTATGATTTTACCTATTAAAAGAAAAAACAGGCTAAAATATAATAGTATTTGGTGGGTTGGGGTGGGCTACAGCTGACTAACAAAGATCCTGGTAGCCCTCAGACATAAGATGTATCACTAGTCTAAGTGATAATAACGCAAACTGAAACGGCCGATCGAACCCACAAACAACACACGACCATCACTTAATTTTGCCAAAAACACACTGAAACAAACTGGACCACAGAAGCAACCCTAAAGCACCCCCACACAAGCGCAAGCCAAACTCTTAGACCAGATAAAAAACAAACAATAAAAAGATCGAGTGAACGGTAAACACTCGACCTCCAAATATCAAATTCCCCTAATCCATTAATTAGGACCATAAGTGAATCACCACATAGCACAAGTGAAGGATAACAAAAAGGATGGTAGAAAAACCAAAACACATGCACCAAACCAATAAACCCGCCTAGCCTAGTAGCGAAAGAGAGTAGCCAAAAAACATACAAAGACCTCCCCATCAAATCTAAACCTCCAAACTCTGTCAAGAAAACACATGTAGAAGTCACCACCAGACCAAACCAATAGATCCCGATGACCAAAAACCATCGACGAACGGCAAAAACCGGTAGCAAAAAAATCAAAAACTAACCAGAATAATACAACGGAAACAAAAACAAATGAAATTAACAAAAATTAGATGAATATACAGGCAATACTGAGCATCAACATGAGAATGGCACAACCAAAAATTGCCAATACATGGAGGCAACAGATCCAGATCAACTCCAAGAAACCGCTGTAACACATACAGAGCAAACTGAGAATACAAGACCAAAACCCCAAACCTGTACTCCATCAAAAGATCAGCAGTGCTAGACATCGAAAAACCAGTCCCAATTCGCAAACAACAAACTAGCACCGACCTTGTTAAAATAACCCAACCCAGAATCAGTAAAACAAACCTAATTTTGCTTGAAAGATCGTAAGAAGTACACAAAGTGGCTCTGCCGTTGGCTGAAAGTGGACAGAAACTTGACAGAAATGGAAGAACACAAAGAAAAAGAAAACAAAAATGATAAGAGAATGACATAAAAACAAATTAAAATTAAGGGTTGCTCAATAGGAGGTGCGGCCACCGCCTCTAGTGAAGGAAAAAACAAATGAAAAGGAAGGGTTGCTCAATAGGAGGTGCGGCCACCGCCTCTAGTGAAGGGAATGGGCGACGACGGCGGTGAAAGACTTTGGTAGGGTAAGGTTTAAAATATGGTAAGAGAGAGGCAAATACGCTGAAGTCGAAAAAGTTAATCTGAAGAGTTGGACAACATTACCTTTGCTCACCCTTCCTTTTTATGATATTTAAACAATGATTAAATTCATCTTTTTTTTCAAATTTGAGAGAAACAAGAAAAAACGAGAAAAACAACAAAAACAAAAAATCTAAGTGCGACCATATCTGTGTTCTTATATGAACCTTCCAAATTAAATAATTGGATGACCACTGTGAAGTTACAATTGTTTGTTTTTTTCAAATTTGAAAATATCAGTGTGTTTCTAGATGTTGGTTGCCATTATGTTCCTATGACACATTTTTCTTTATGGATCTGAAATCGATGAAAAATAGTAGTCCAACTACATGATATATTTTTCTTGATTTTTTCCTCCCTAAGAGATGAGTTTGGGTGGTAGATACCTTTAACAACTTTCTCAAAGGAGTCTGACTTACTTAGGATTTTGCATATTGATTGGCCAAACGAAAATTATTCATTTTTTGAAACTCTCTAAAACTGATTCTACCTATCCTTATTGAGATTGCCATTTTTTCCTATGCCACCGAGTGAATTATTTTCTTATGCCATGTATCCCACCAAAAAATTTCCACAAACTGGGCAAGTCTTTTGTACAAGGTTTTGGAAAATTAGAAGATTAACATAGCATAATTGGGAATTACCTAAAGCACCCTTGATGAGATTTTTTTCCCTCCTTTTGATAAGAGGGAGGCAATCCCATTGTTAGTTTTAGCGAGTAACTGATCTTTAATATAATTGAGGTTTTCATACTTGGCTCTCTTGAGATTTAACAGGATGCCATGTATTTACCTAGAGAGATAGCTATAGAAATTACAAGCGAGGAGACACCTTGATTTTCTACGTCTTATGGTGTACCTTTGCTAAAATAAATTGACGATTTATTCAAGTTGACATCCTGTCCCGATGTCTTACAGTACTCACTATAGTTCCTTGAACGCCGTAATTTCATTCTCGTTAATGGCAACAAAGAAGAGATCGTCATCCGTAAAAAGAAGTTGAGTGAGTCTCGGGCAAACCCATGCTAGTGAAATACCCTTGATTTGTCCTACTCTACATCGTTTATTTAGAAGAGCAACAAGAGCTTCTGTAAGGAGGGAAAAATTAAGAGGTGAGAGTCTGATTCATTGTTTCATTTTAAATTTCTTGAGTCTTCCGCCGTTAAACTTAATCTGAAAGTAGACCGTTGAGACACAATTCATAATCCAATCTGTCCATTTATTTCAAATTTTTATCTAATCATAATTGAGTTATTGATATGTATTTAGCATGTTCACATGAGTTAGGTGACAAAAGAGAATATTTGGAGCTATGCAGTTTAAAAAAATCAAGATCATATTTAAGATGAAGAATCCAACATATGATCAACAGAGTATAGAATGTATTGGTATATTTCCCCAATTAATGTATTTTTATGTGACAATTTTTTACGTAATTATTTCTTTTATTGTCATTATCTATATTGTTATGTGTTAAAACATATCTCCTGTTAGAAGTTAAAGTATCAAAATATTAAAACTTTTTGCAATATGTAACACTATGTGTTGAACATGTTTTTATAATATAACGTGTTATGGGGTCAATGTTAAATATTTTCACCTACATTATTATATAATTTCATATTTAAAACATATCTCTTGAAAATAGCTAAAAATTCAAGTATGAACCTCCTTGTTACATGTGCATTTCTATGAGTTGAAATTATTCTAAACTATATCTTTTCATGTGATAGTATTTGTTAAAATAATAAACTTCATAGTTGTTAAGTTTCACAGTTAAAACACTTCATATGTTAGAAGTAAAAGCATCCCAGTATCATTATCGCAATAAAACATGCATCTATATTTTCATATTCTTGAAATGATTTAGAAATTCATGATTAAAATTTTTTGTGATGAAAGTTTTTGCATTCGAGCGATGGATCAACAAGTCCTATGCGTGCAATACAATCCTAAATCGGGAAGCTGGCATTGGATAAACCGGGATACCGAATTCGACTAGTATACTGTATCAGAGAAAAACAGAATGCCGATTCGGGTTTATATTTGTTAATATATTTTTGTCGGGTCATTAAATGTTATACTCATTGATTTAACTTATATGGCACGGAATTGGATACCAAGTTGGTGGAACCAGAATGCACGTTTGGTGAATTCTGCAGATTTGCGAACTCACTTAAGCAAGATTTTTGGGCAGTAAAGAGGTAATTATACGTGGTCTAATGGAGAATTTAATAATCTCTTCAACTTCAATATCCATATCCATCATTCAATCACCATTCAACAAATATCAAACTAGCAAAATCATGGTCCAACTTCGTATTATTCACGCATCAGAAGTTGTTTTCATCTTGTAATATCTTAAACATATGTATTGATCTTACTCTATATTAGTAATTCAAGATTTTAAGTGTAGAGAAGAGTGGTTTTTATCATCGAAGATTTTATTAAAGAGAATGCTTTATGCAGTATCAAAGTGATAAAGGTTCATAATTGAGCCTTTAAGAATCACGATTTAGGTTATGATTGAGACCGTGAAAATCACGAGTGTTGGACTGAGATTGAGCCCATAAAAGTTTTAGTATAAGGTTGAGATTGAACCCAAACAAATCTCATTGTAAAGGTTTGTATTTCACCTTCAAGAAATACCAAAGTTTAAGTTTAAAATTCTAAGGTGAAACCTTAGGTGATGGATTAGGCTCAGAAGTTTGAACCACTCAAAAAATACTTGTTTACTCTTAATCCCCAACCCCTTACATATTGAATTTATATAGCTCTATATAATTTTTTTATCAAACTTAGACTATATCTATGTTGCTCACCCCAAATGTTTGATATTGTATAAGAGAAGTTCTTCCCACAAATAATTGTCTTAAAAAGTTTTTAATAAGGAATAATTTTGATCAATGTCCCATTCACTCCCATCCCCTATACAACTTATATAGTGCTAAATAGAGAATGATATTGAATGCATCAAGGATCCATATTCAAGGGATTTAATGAAATAAGTTAAAGTTGATCAAAAGTTGATCAATATTTAAGGGACTTAAAGAAACTAGGTAAAATGATCAAGTTTAAGGTATTTCTAGGATTGATCTAGAAGACTCTCACCAAAATGTTTGGTTTGATAAGGAAGATCAAGAAGAATAAACAAACTTAAAGAAGTTGAATATCAAAACTTAAGGGAGTTTGAATATCAAGATTGAAAATCATAACAATGTAAGTATCTCATATTCAATATTTAATATTTAATTGAGCAGTACCTGCTACGGGAGCTATAGCATTTGCATGTTGTAAACCAAAAAACGTATTTTAAAGTTATTTTTTGAAAACCGGATATAAATCGACATGATTTCAAATTGTTTATATAAGTCGTGATTTGTATCACACTTGTAAATACATTTAGATATAGAAATGTCTTGTGTTTCAAAACATTATCTTTCTTAAACACACGTTCTAAATGACAAGTATTTGAGACTTAAAACATTTTCAAAATTCATGCAAAACTATACAAAACGGACAACCTTTTTTCTATGGTGGTCGAACGCCAGTGGATGATCTAAGGGAGTGGGGTTCATTGTATGTTAAGCGAGAAATGTATTCAAAACACGCTTACCTTGGTTGTTTGCCAAACTCTGCACGTTCAACGGCTAATTTTTGCACAGTTAATTGGTTGAACATCCAATAATAATAAACAGTAACATTGGTATATGTGGCTTCAAACAGTTAGTTGGCACAAAACGGTCAACTACATGATAATACCGGTGAACTGTTTCTGAGCTGCAGAAATTAGATAGCCGAGAGCTTTCTCTATAAATACACCACACTTTTAAAACTTATTTTTCATCTCTCTAAAACACATTTGTACACCATATTTCATTTCAAGAGATCACATACAACATAAAGATCATATATTTTTCATTTCTAGCTATATAATTAATGTCTCGTCTTTTGTGAAAGAATAATTGTATCACAAGACATCTTTTTGGAGGATTAATTGACCTAATAGAAATATTATTCCATAGTATTTGATGTTTCTTTCTTTCTTATCTAATTTTGGAATTATTACTATTTTTAGAGTCTTTTGTGCTTTAATCGTGTGTTAAGTGTGTAGCCTTTAGGTACATAGTTGACATGGAATCCCAAGATGGTACGGTTTGATGTCTCATATTTTGTGATAGAATAATCGTATCACGAGACATATTTTTTTGGGGGATTAGTGGACCTAAGATAAGGATTATTCCATAGTATTTGATGTTACTTACTTTCCTATCTCATTTGGGACTTATTACGATTTTTAAAGTCTTTTGTGCTTTAATCGTGCGTTAAGTGTGTAACCTTTAGGTACATGGTTGACATGGGATACCAAGATGATATGGATAATTCAATAAAGTCAAATACACACCCAAGTCAAAGCGTAAATAGAGTAAAAAGTCATTTTGGAAGCATTTGAGATTTTACCAGAAAGTTTGACGTAACTTGTTTCAGTCACCACAAAGAATTAGTTAGAGCTTTTGACCTGATTTATGATGATTTGGGAAGATATTGAAAGTAAGTGTCTCGTGAGAGGTGACGGAAGTCGATTCGGAGTTGAGACGAGAAAGTTATAGCGATTTTCCCACGGTGACTCAAAGCTGTTCAGTAATAAGTAAAAACGGGTTGGGCCTTTTGGACTCCCCAAAAGGGGCCCATATGGACCTAAAACATATCTAGACTCCTATAAATACTTCTTATCAGCTTGAAAACACATAAAATTAATATTAAAGAGAAGCTAAACATACCCAGAGCTAGAGAGAAAAGAAGCAAGAGGAAGAAGAAAAAGAATTTCATGATTCTTCATCATCCGGATTCTGAACCCCTTCAACCAAAATAGTAACTTTGTTATGTTTTATGTTTTAAGAATGATTTTAATAGTTTAATTATTATTTTCCAGTATTTTAATATGAACTAAATCTTTCATAGTCTGGGATTGCTGAATGTATGAACCATAACTTTTGGATTATGCTTTTTACTGCGTTTTGGAACTTTAATATTTTTATGAATCGAATAGTTGTATTTATATGTATGTGTATGGTATTTTACAACCCTAATGAAGGCCAAGTATCTGGTTGGGTATTAGTAAGATGACTATCGCCCAAGAGGGATGGAGGTTTGTGGAAAATCATATATATAGTTGTCTGGTGTGCGTTATTGAGCCGGGAGGTCTTGACTAACCGGATAGTCAATTGGGTTAGGATTAGCCACGTCTGAAAGTGTTGTAGGGTCACTCAGGAGAGGTCTCTATCATTGTAAGGTAGCTCCCTATTTACCCGGGAGGAATTTAGGGAGATTTTAGAATCCCGGCTATTGTTATATTACCTATTCATCCTTATACCAAACAAACATGTAAATACATACCTTGTGGGGATGACTAGCGAATCTCAAGATATCTTCTCATCTCAATCTTTCTATTCTCACGTTCATTCCTTTAGTTTAATTTATTCGCACTTTAGTACTTCGCGATTGAAAACCCCAAAATATATCTTTTAGAGAATTTTCATTAATTACATTAAATTTGATAATCCCTGGAAATGAAATACCTTTACATAACCAATTTTATTCCTTGTCAACGAACCTCGTATACCTACATGTGGATAGTGCCCTCTAATTTAGGTGATTAATTATTACACTCACATGACCGACAAGTTTTTGGCGTCGATGTCGGGGGTTATAAAGTTATATTTTTGTGTTTCAGTTTATTGGTGTTTAGTAGTTTTTATTTTACGCTTGGATTCTTTGTTTTTGTTTCTTACAAATTCTAGGCGCGCAAGGAGATATGACAAATTTGAATACTCAAGTAAACATAGAAAAGAATAATAACCAAGATGCACAAGTTCCTTCGGAGATAGTGCCTTGGTTTATGCAGACTCATGTGCAACAAACATTTTGTTTTTCACTACTTGGGATCCGCCACCCGCTATTCAAGTCGTAAGATTCAAGTCCGACGCGGTTATAATCAACCAGTTAGCAAGTTACGGTCATTATAGCGGGGCTGCCCATTGAAAATCCTATTCGAGCTATACAAAATTCATGCAAATTTGCAATCGTACATCACTCAAGGAGTTACTCGGGAACAAACATACCTTGTCATGTTCCCATTTTTCCTCACTGGAGGAGCAAGCGAGTGGTACCTTTCAAATTCAAGGAGTTACTCAAGAGCGCTCCAACCTTTTCCTTTCAATTTATTTTCATTAATCAGTTTTCTCTCTCGTTCTTTCTCCTCTTTTCAAGCAATTTTTGTAGGTCTCTCTCTCTCTCTCTCTCTCTCTCCTCTCTCTCTCTCTCTCTCTCTCTCTCTCTCTCTCTCTCTCTTCTCTCTCTCTCTCTCTCTCTCTCTCTCTCTCTCTCTCGCTCTCTCTCTCTCTCTCTCTCTCTCTCTCTCCTCTCTCTCTCTCTCTCTCTCTCTCTCTCTCTCTCTCTCTCTATTTTGTAGATTTTTGAACTTTTTTTGAAGCATATCGAGCTCCATTTTCATAGTATTTTAAGCTTCATTTTGCAGCACCTTCAACTCCATTTTTTCAATATTTGGAGCTCCATTTTTGCACCACTTTCAGGCCATTTTTGCAATACTTGGTGATTTGGTGTAACACTCAGTTATTTTGTGTTATACTAGGTGATTTCATATTAATACGTAGTGATTTTGTGTAATAATCAGTTATTTTATTTTAATACGTAGTGATTTGTCTAATACATAGTTATTTCGTGTAATACTCAGTGATACTCAACAATTTTGTGTTAATACTCAGTGATTTTATGTTAATATTTATCATTTCAAAAAATACACCAAAAAAATCACTACTTAGAGAATTCACCGAGTATTACGCAAAAATCACTAAGTATTGATAAAAAAAATAAGTGTTATACAAAATCATAGAGTTCTAACATAAAATCACTGAGTACTAATACAAAATTACTGAGTATTACTTAGTGTAGCGCAAAGTCACTGACAAAATTACTAAGTATAACACAAAATCACCGAGTAATATGCAAAATCATTGAGTATTACACAAAATCACTAAGTATTAAGATAAAATCACAGAGTATTACAAAAAATCACCGAGCATTACGCAACATAATTATGTATATTCACAAAATCACTGAGTATTACACAACAATTACTGGGTAATACGCAAAATCATTAAATATTTACATGAAGTCGCTGAGTATTACACAAGAATCACTGTGTATTACGCAAAAATCACTGAGTACTCGAGCTTTCTTGAATTTTCTTCAAGAAACTCCATGGACGAACCTCTCTCAAAGCTTCATGAAACAAATAGAAACAAAGTTTCACAAATAAAGAATAAAGGCTCGAAAAACCTTCACTCTATGGAAAAAAACCTTAAATTGACGAATCTGCTATTGAAAAAAACTACACTGCTCCCTTGGACAAAATCTTCATTATTCAAGAAGCATGGGAGAGGCTACGTTAATGGAGGGTTTATTTTGTTCAAATCGTTAATGGAGATTGTGGAGCTTTTGCAGGAGAGAATAGAAAGGGGAGAGAATGGTCTTGTAAAATCTTTTACGTCAAAGTTATAGTGAGATGGGTTTTCACTAGGTTGGATATCAAGTTCTACATAGGTACTTACTTTTTGCTTCATTCGACCTCGTGTTATAATGCCTTTCTAACTAACTTGGTGGGGGTATATGTGTGATATAATAATGATAATAAAAGATAAATAATTAAACACACGCACACTAACTACTACAACGAGAAACTCACCATAAGTGTACGGATCGTTTGCAAGTTATAGAAGATAAGTAAAGTTCATTCGCAGGGATTCAGTCTGATTAAACTAATATGGATAAATGAACTAAAAGAATGGAGATGAGATATATAGCTTAGGGTTGCTAGTATGCACTTAACCTTTTAAATCTTGTTCTCGTTATAAGGGTGATTAAAGCTCTTGGGAAGTATACGTAGTCATGATTCTATATTTCTCCTAACCCCCGTTAGGGTGGACTTAGGTGGCAACCTTACAATTACAAGGGACTTGGGTAAGGGACCGCAATGATTGGTGGTTAAATTGAAATTTAACGACTATCTAGTTAGGCAAGCCCATCAGGCTCACTACCACACACTAGACGTTTATGTGATGTTTCAATAATTGAATCCCTCGTCAGGGCGACAATCTAACTACAAGATAACAGTCTTAACGTGATCAAGATTAGGGCTGGAATAAATATAAGCACATAAAACAAATATGTAAACTAAATAAGTAGCTCAATCAATTTAAAATCACTTTCCCAAATTAAATTCATTAAAGAAATAAAATTCAAAGATTATACATATACAAACCCCATCTATGGGAAAATTAGTTCATACTATAAGTATTAAAATTAAAGAATAAAGATATTAGAAACATAGTTAAGATAAAAATTCTAATACAATTTAACCTAATGATATAGGGTTATGATGGAGAAGAGGAGTTTGTCACTCTCCAGCTTCTTGTCTTTCTCTACAGGCTAGCTTGATTCTCTAGATGATAAAACTTGATACTAAGGACTAATATTCAAGCAAGGACCGAGCATGGACAAGTAAATAGGTTTATTCATAGGTGTTATGTCGAAATCTTGGAGTATGGGCAAAGTTACTTGATTCCTAATCCAACTCAAATTCGTGTTCATAAGTTGTTAGACATGCTAAACACTGGAGATTGAAACAAGCATACCTCTTTCATTACTAGGTCAAATTCAGTGTAACACCTATCAAAATGATCAAAATTCAAAGACATATCTGACCCTGGATCCTTCAAATTCATAATGTATTTTCTGTAGTGTTCAAAACACTGGACGACTTCACATCTTGGCAGATTTATTTGGCAGCTTTTCCTTTCCTAATTTAACTTTGTTTCCTTATAACTCTATATTTCTCCTTGTATCTTCTTTTTGGGGACAATTTTTCTCTCAACTGCGCATGAGATTTAGCAAGTTAAGCTAATTCCAAGTGTCAGTAATAGAAAAAGATTGGGAAAGACCATGGATGTTGACAAAGCAGTGTTGTCGGGAAAGCCTCCCATCGAGAAGAAAAAAGAAAATAGGACAATAGCTGACTAAACCTCTTAACTCTTTGACATTGATTTAGCATCTAATTATATTCCATATACCTAAGAGGTTCACATTAACAAACAAATTATACCAAAAATGCAGCAAAAGTAATAAATCTCCAAATAAAGGCATGAATTAAGAAATTATCAATTAATATTATCCTTTAAAAAATAATATAATGCACCTAAAATGATGTCTCATGAATGTATTAATTCATCACAAATATGGAAAATCACTAACAATTCAATCCACACAAACACGTATCATACATGTATAATATGGGTGTTTCCAAGGAACAAACCTAGTTGATATCATCAATTTATCTACACATGCATATATGATACATTCATATTCAACAAAAAATACTAATTAAACCCCTGATTTTTTAACTATTTTTTTTCCAATTTTTTCAAAACTAGTTAAAAATGTGAAACGATGAGGATTCCGAGTAATATAGCCCCAAATCGAAGATGATTTATGTCCCCGAGACTCGAAAAAAAAAACTAAAACGGTAAATACATAAGTATAGATACATAAATATATAATATATAAAGGCTAATGAGCGGGTATAAAGTACTTACCTTCACAAGAATTGTTCGATCCCCAAGTTCAGGGTTGACATTCTCGATCCATGATGGGCATTTGCGGAGTTCCTCGACCTTGTATATTGATTTGAAGCCAAAGGGGCATGCCTTTTCGGGGAAACTCTTTCATTTTAGCTTCAACCGCACCGTTTTGATCATAACATTTTCATATGATATCCAAATGATACGTAGTTTACAAAATTTGAAACTAGTCATCTCTAAATATCCAGCGGTACCAAGATCTCCTCAAAACTCTTATATAATTGTTCGAAGTTTATTTCATAAGTTTTCTCATATGAAGAATCTTGAGGACTTAGTCATAGCTTTTTTTATGAGAGCTTCTATCTAGGTTTGGTTTTTGAACTAGCTATCATGTAAGCTACATATTAATTCCTATTAAATTTAGTTTAAATGACATCTACCCTTCCCATGACCAACTATATAGCTATCATGTAAGTTATCTATCAATTCCTATAAACCTTAGTTTCCACATTCAATACCCAAAAGACATGACAAGATTGAAAATCATACAAAGAGGCCAATTTTAGTTAAAAATAAATAAATATTATATTCTAACCCTCTCCCTAATACCCCTATACATCCTCTTATATCCATCCTAAATCCTAAATCTAAACACACACACACACACACACTCTCAAGATACTTTCTCTCCTTTTGTAGGAATACTCTAAAAATGGAGGAGCTAAAATGCTAGTGAAACTCGACTGAGCGTGGTTGGTGGTAGTGGTAAGGTGTTAGATCAGACCTCGTGCGGAGCAAATCGTGACAATAAAACATCTAAAATATGGAGATTGTGGTCTATAAAATTCTAGTGAGATAGATAAAGCTGGTCAGCGAGCTGAAGTCACTGTGCTGACGTTCGCCCATTATAGTGCATATTTCTTTATTCTTTTCTTATTCTTTGATCTGGTAGGGTTGTAAAATACTATTTTTAATATTTTTCATAATTAGTCAAATTGTTGTACAATTTTGATCTTCTTCTTTTTCTAATATAACAATTCTAAATAGTGTAATTATTTCACTTGAATATATTAACTTTACAAATTCATATAGTGTCAAACTATCAAATCATGCTCAGTAAATCAGTTTTGAGCTTGTTCAATAAGTCATGGACACTAAGAATACTCAATTGAATAAATAGGCTCAATAAAATAGTTACACTCAATAAAAGAATTTGAGCATGGTCAATAAGAAAATTATGCTCAGTAAAAAATATTGAGCATGCTCGATTGAAATTACGCTCAGTATCAAAATTTTATAAGCATGTTAAGTAAGTCAGTGTTTATGTATGCTCAATAAGTTGGTCTTTGAGCGTGTTCAGTAAGTTTGTCGATGGTTCGTCGGTGGTGACCGATGAATAGTTGTTGTAGGTGAACAATAGTCGAGGAATATTGGATAACTAGTAGTTTGAAGCCTTGCGAAACCGTTTTTTCAACACTTGCTTACTGCTTTTTAAGTAACTTCAGTTTTAACTTTCGATTCGTCTCAACAATTAATCTAGAATTTTCTTTTTAATTTCTTGCTATTTGTGAATAACGTAAGATTTCTACCTAATGCAACAATTAAATAATATTATTTGAAAATTATTAACATAAACAACGTGTATAAATAGGGTGAATGAGAGATAGGATCTTGAAGACAAAGTTTATTCTCTATAAGGAGGGGGAATCAATCTTAATTCTTTCAATAGATCTCATGGATGACCAAATACTAAAATACCCTTACTAACACTAAAAGACAAAAGAAGTGATGTCATTGTTCATCTCTCCACTACCCACCTAGCTCCGACCTCCGACCGCCGACCGCCGACCACCGACCTCCGACCCCGACCACCGACCTCGGACCACCTGTCACCGGTCACCAGAAAAACATAGAGTATTAGAAAAATGTGATGAGTATCAGATAAATTTGATGAGTATCGGAAAAACTATGGAGTACTCTATAAATTTTGATGAGTACTCTATACAATTTAATGAGTACTCCCGATAATTTTGATGAGTACTCAGATAATTTTGATGAGTCCTCCGATAATTTTGATGAGTACTCCGTAAAATTGATGAGTACTCCGTAAATTTGATGAGTACTTCGTATATTTGATGAGTATTATTAAAAATCAAAGAATAAATAGCCAAAATAATACTTCATTCACCTTTCAATCTTTGTTTTCAGATGAATTACAAAATAATAAACAATTCAAATTAATAAAAAAACTAGCTAAATTCGTGTTTGACCAAATCTGGTCAAACCAATATCTGGAAAAAAATGCCCTACTCTCTCGCATACACAGTACGCTAATCACAAAAAAAGAAAAAATGTTAAACGGCACTGCAACGCTGCTTTAAGAAATTGAATTCATCGGTAACGCTGCTCAAGAACGGCAAGAGTCTTTAGTCTTCTCGCTGGATCGATGCTACACCACGAACGGCTGTGAACGAACCAGATCGGCGCGGAGAGACTCGGTTTTTGTTCCATGGAGCTCCGGCCATGGTTTTCGAGATCAAAGAACGAGCAGAGGAGAAGACCACAATCCCGATGTAGCTCCGCCGTTAGCAACCTCCATCATCAACCAAAACGTTCTCCTTCACGACAAAAGCTTCCTAACTCCAGCCATGGCTCGAACGAATCTTCGACTAATACTTCCATGGACGAGCAGAACTGCTGTAATGGATCCTCGCTGCCATTTCTAAGAAGAACGAGCACCACAAGAAACTGAGAGAAAACTGTTTGAAGGTTCACCACCTCGAAACTGCAGCAGGCAGGAGAGACCCGTGGGTTTTTTTAGATCCGTGTTGATTTGTGCAGGTTTCTTGTTCGCTGGGTTTATTTGTGCAGGTTTCTTACTCGATGCAGCAATGAAAATGAGGATTGGGTAGCCATGGTGTGGTGTTAGGTAGGTCGGCGGTGGACAATAGAGAGAGTAGAGAGGAGAGAGGTATTTGGAGAGAGAAATAAAAACAAAAGGGGGTATAATTGTAATTGGTTTTTTGAATTTTAGTGTTAAATCTTATTGGAGGTCTTTAGTAAGAAGAGAAGGAAAAAAGGGTTGGGATTGAGGAAAAGGGGTGTTTTCAAGACCTTAAGACTCATTATTTCGTATAAATATCATCTAAAAAAATGAAAACTCTCATAACAATTTAAAACTTGATTAATATGAATATTGCCTAAGAGCGAAATTATAAGGTTGGGGAATGAATAACACGTACTTTAGAAAGTACTACAAAATTTCTATTGTTTTGTTTAGTTTGTTTTTTCTGTAAATCCTCCATAAAATACATTTACAATTGATTCAATTACACAAAGCTTATCTGTTTAATGTATTACAATTAGGAAATATATGTAAATGTAACAATTAATAATAAATCATTAAGGCGATTTTTGGGATTCGCCTAATTGCAATTTACCACGAGGTCCCTTGGTCCGTATGTAAAGCCTATATTCATCAAAGGTCATAGGCGCATAGAGTGCAGGATTGTGTGAAGAAACAAGTTCCTTTGCTGGTTCTATCAGCAAATCACTCTTGGGATTATAAAAGAAGGCAAGCGAGACACGTTCTTTGGCTGAATTCACGATTACTCTATGCTCAATGCTTCTATAGATTGCATTGCTCAGCACCTATATATAATATTAAGTCAAACATATATTCAGCACCTATATACATATATAATATTAAGTCAAACATATATTCAGCATACTGGTTTTATCAAACTGTACTGATCATATAACCAAATAATATATATATATATTATTAAAGGGATTTTTGCCCACTTTTATATGAAAGATATATGTATGTTAATAAGTAGGTCAAATTTTAGGGTTTTATAGTAAATTTAAATAACTAAGTATAAAAATTTAATTTATATATTTATGCGAGTGAATGTTTTTATTTTTTTTGATACAGACTAATTATTTAAATGATATAGCAACATGTGCAAACTAACGTACATAAATTACAAAACTAATCGCCAGCTTGCTGATCTCCACGAATGAGTTAAATTGAAGAGATAATACTTATTCCTAATTAGTCATCTCTACTGGAGCATAAAATAATGAAATTCCCACCCCATGACTTAATCCCTTTATTTTACTCTAAAGTCTAAACCCCTTTATCTTGACAAAGCCCTTATTTGTGACAAGCGGTGCGAGAGAAACTCAGCTAATCTATTAAAACAGTTAAGGGTGTCTTTTCAAAATATAATATATCAACCAAATGCAGTTGATAATTGAATCTAATAAATAATATTTATGATATATTCATTGAAAATCTGAATGAGTAGGTCAAATGTCTCTGCATTATTGAACAAAAAACGTGGTCAAATGTAGAAATGGCCGAGGAATATATATCTTATTCGTGCCTACCATGCATGATCCTGATTCCTGATCGATCTTTAAGATCATTTATTTTACATTCTAATTTATGACTTACACTCATTAGACGTAGTCTGCTTTATTTATTAAAAGAAATTATTGTATTAATGAAGTAGACCAAGGGAAAGTTGAATATGGCGAACAATTATTTAATGACCATCACATGTACCCACGTTTATTTAGGTAAAACTATATTTTCAAGTGATTGTGAATTAATAAAATAGAAAAGCGTTTAGATTTTTTTTTTAATTATATATAATATTGTTTCAGTCAATTGTGTCGCATTGATATATTTTGTAGCACTTAGTTTTACTGTATTTTTAATTTAAATATTTTTCATGAATATGTATCTAAATTTCCGAACTGTAATTAAATATATAGTTAAAAGAGGGGTTTTTAAAGAAGCTAACTACTTTTTAAAATTTCCACAGTACTGAAAGGGTAGGGAATTCTCTGTTAGATTGGACCATACTCCTATTTGTAGTTGGACAAATAATGAATATATTACTTAATGATACTCATAACATGGACGAATTAAAATCGTTACAGGACTATAGATGGTGTGTGTAACTAATCGACGAAGAATGATTGAGACTAAATAAGAGTTTATAGAAACTTGTGGTCTTTGTTATCTTAATTATTATATCGATATACAGATGTGCATGTATTATTGAATTATGATTGAGAAATTGCATGTGTAGTTTAGAAAGTAAATGGGTTAATAGGGTACAGAGTTTCAGCTAAAATAAAGTTCTCTTGAATTTGGAGTAGGAAGATTAGTAAATGTATATTTAATTGGTTGTAGCTAAACAAGAGTTTGTGACATTTATTTAGTTCATGTCATGTTTTTTTATTGATTCTATAAACAAAAATATTGTACAATAAGGGTTAATTATGTGATGTGTAGAGGTTTGATGAATTCTTTTATAATATATCTAACTACTTTGTAAGTGATTTTGATTTGAGTAAGATTAGATCCCAATATACCTATTAGAGCAACTATCTATCTTAGTGAAGAATTCTTTTTAACATAGACAAAAACAAAAAAATCAATTATTTAGGATCTATAGAGAGGGGGGTCCATACTAGATATGCCATGTGAAAGTTGAAGAAAATTGGAAAGCAAGTGTACCTGAATTTGATCACCTATATTGATTATGAATGCATGTGGAGCTGGTTTAACCGTAATCCAGTTCTTATCTCTTCGCACTTGAAGTCCTGCTACATCTTGGTCGGGTAAAAGCATGGTCAACCCACCTGGATCTGAGTGCGGTGACAACCCTAGTGCCAAGTTAGGCTGCGGACACTTTGGATAAAAGTTCACTCTTAGACAAGCTCCTATATCATCCCACCCAAACGCTTTTTGAAGAAAATCTTCTCTCAATCCAAGATTTATAGACAATACTTTCAAGATAACCCCGCCCAATTTAACCAATTGCGCAGAGTATTCATCTATAATTTCCCTACATTGATTCGGTATACGAAAATAGTTAAGATATATACATGTACGAGTGAAAAAAAAAAAAAAAAGACAGATTAACTGAAATTACATACCTTAAAGATTGTGGAAGCATAGGCCATTTTTTATGATCTTTCAAAGAACAAGGAAGATAATGAAGAAAGTAATAATCACTCCAATCAAGAACAGCACCCTTTTCAACGCCTAATCTACTTCCATACCCTTCGTAAGTCATTGGAGAGTTAGCGTAACCTTGCTTAACTTCCATGGGTTGATGAAAAAACTCACGCCAAATTTCTCTTGCATTATCCATGAGTTCATGTGGAACACCATGGTTGACAACTTGGAAAAATCCCCATTTTTGACACGCCTCGGATATTTGATTTAAAGTATCTGTTTTAAGATTTTCATCACCGTATATGCCTCCAAGGTTGATTAATGGTATGTTAACGTTGTTTATTTTGGTATTGTCATCTAGCAATGGCCTCTGTGTTGGTGGCTTGATATATTTTTCCGGAATATCCGATATGCCGCTCTCTGATAACGATTGTACACGAACTATCGGTTCTGGCCAGTCACTTGGGGGACAATTCATAACTAAATTGAGCTTTGTAGACAGATTGTTAATGATATGCGACGAGTGTAAAGAAAGAAAGTATGTCTTTATATATAAGAAAGAGTTGTTCCATAAAAAGAGAAGAAAGATAAGACAAACAATGAATAAGGTAAAGTAGAAAGACAGGAAGGTACTGTTATTCTATAAGAAAAATGATTTAAACAAATATTAAATGAAAATGACAAAATAACTCTAACAAAATATAGGTAATAGTAGACACGTGATTAATATGTTATATTAGAAAAGTATTTTTATTATGGGGTCGAGAATAATAAGAATCTAGGCGTCATTTTCTTCTTGGCTATCAAATATATGAATGCCGACAGAGAAAAGTATTACATGTCCTTCTAGATCAGGTTGGCCACTCAACACCACACACGACTGATTAAGATCGATGTTACGGCGCCGTAAACAACTTTGATATTATGTGCGCCCATAGTCCTGCCATGACAAAAATTAAGATAAATATTTTTCAAAATCAATCTCCAAGTCAGGTAAAAAGGTTCTAAAGTATCTTAAATGCCTACATGTGCGTTTCTATACCATTAGACTAATTACAACAGTTCTTTATAATTTTAACTAAAATTAAAAATCAAATATTATTTTTCTTAAATATCAACAATTTCATTCTAACAATTTCTTTATTTTAACTTTCAATTTTAAAATTTTATATTTAAACTTAATTTTAATAATATTTATTTTAATAAATTTCTTTATCTATGTATTTTATATAAGCTATTTTTTATATACTTATTACAATTATATTTATAATTATTTTCTATATATCTATAATTTGTAGAAACATATTATTTCATTTTATTAAAAATATCACAATTTATGATTTTTCGTAGAAATAAATTAAAAATAAAACTTGATATAGAAAATGAATTAAAAAAATTGAAAAAATAAATAACTAAAAAATGATTTTGTAAAATTTATTTTAATAATTATTATATTTTAATAAATTATTTATATATTTTACAGAAACAAAAATTATTTTTTATATATTAATTATAATTATATGAGTCAATTGTTGATTGATGCCTATTAAAAAACTTATTTAGAAAAAGGTGCCTAGAAAAAAATATTTATTGAAAACAGCCCCCTTATAATTAACAATTAAAAAATAAGAAAAAAACTAATAAACACGCGCGCGCGTCCGTGAAATTTTTTTAAAATCGTCATAACTAATTCAAAAAAAATCAAAAAAATCAAAAAAAATTATATTTGGATAAATCAAATTAATATTTACGTCTATGATTTTTTTCGGAATTTTCTGAATTTTTTGATTTTTTTTGATTTTTTTTTGATTTTTTTTAAAAAAATTTCGCAGACACGAAATTCCATGTTTAAAACATGGAATTTCATGTTTGAAACATGGAATTTCATGTTTGAAACATGGAATTTCATGTTTAAAACATGGAATTCCATGTTTATTTCACGGTTTAAAACATGGAATTCCATGTTTAAAACATGGAATTCCGTGTCTGCGAAAAAAAAATTAAAAAAATTCGAAAAAATCAAAAAAAATCAAAAAAAATCAAAAAAAATCATAGACGTAAATATTAATTAGATTTATTCAAAAATATTTTTTTTTTAATTTTCTGATTTTTTTTGAATTAGTTATGACGATTTTAAAAAAATTTCACGGACGCGCGCATGTGATGGAATTAATAAAGGTATAGAAAATATAAAGGGGATGTTTTCTATAAATAATTATTTCATTAGGCATTTTTTTATAAATAAGATTATTGAAGGCATAAAAAAACAATTAGAGAGTTTAAGGAGGATGTTTTCAACAATAACCCCTAATTATATTTATAATTATTTTTTCTATATATTTATAAATTGTAACAACATATTATTTTTTATTTCTTTTGAAAATATTATAATTTATGATCTTTATTCTTTAAGAAACTAAACATACTTAATATAGATATTAAATTAATAATACAAAGCTTGAATGTATAAATGAATTTAAAGAAAAAAATGTAGCTTAAATGTGTAACTCAACACGTGTAGCTAAGATTATCAAAAATATTGGAGAAGAGAATTGGGAGTCCCAATTCTATTGAGCCTATTGAAGCAATAAAATGAAGTGGTCAACTCCATATTCTAGCTTTTTGCTAGAATAGGGGAGCACTTGGACTTAGTCTTATAATGTTAGTTTCTTTACAATGTTAAATAAATAGAAATTTAAAAATGTAGAATAAATAATCAACTCACAAACTTCTACATTTTTAAATAAAAACTAGGGGCCCACCAACCTGGCCTGGACCCAATAAAATCAAGACAGTAGTTTTATGCTCCAACTCCAAAAAAGAGCTAGAAGTTTGTAACTTTTGGAGATATTTGCTGGAGAAAGAGAAGGTTGTTAGCGTGCATTAAGGGTATTCAGAAGTCTCTCCAATCATCGTATAATAGTTCACTCGTAAGTTTGGAAATAAGGTTAAGTAAGAAGTATGAGAGTGTTATTGCACATGAGGAATTTTATTGGTTTCAAAGTGCACGTTCAGATTGGATTTACTCGGGGGAACGTAACACCAGACTCTACCACTTGGGGGAATGGGTAGAAAGGGTAAGAACGAGAGCTTTCTCATTAGAGACCGCGATCAGGAAGTGATTCTAGATGAGGGAGAGGAAAGGGAATTGGTCAGAATTTTTTTAAATCGTTATATTTCGTGGAAGAAGTCTTGGAACCTCGATCGTCGCTACCCCCTCTGAAGTCGCTGGATTTGTCTTCTATTGCCCTCCTTATGGAGGCCGTTTCGGATGAAGAGGTTAGAGTGGCGCCGCATAAAGCACCAGATTCGGATGGAATGACGACAGGTTTCTATCAGAGTTGTTGGGATATAGTGGGTCATCAGTATGTACCATGATTCGCTCTGCTTTGGAGACAAGATCCTTCTAGAGAGAGGTCATGTGGACACTCATCCACCTTATTCCTAAAACTAGTAACTCAGAGGAGAGCACGAAGTTCAGGCCGATTAGTCTCATTAATCTGTGTTATATGATTTGCATGAAGGTCTTTGTTAATAGCTTGAGGCCCATGCTTTTGGATTACAACGGACCATATCAAAATAGTTTTCTTCTTGGAAGATCGACGATTGATAATGTGGTTTTGGTGAACGAGACTGATCACGTCATGAGACATGCGAAGGGAAATAAAAAATACATGGCTACTAAAGTGGACTTGGTGAAAGCTTATGATAGAGACACATGGAATTTTATTCATGAATCCCTAAATTCACTTGGGGTTCCTTCAGAATGGATGTATCTTATACCATCAGGCTTGAAGGATAACGAACTTAGTGTGTAATGGAAAAGTTCCCCACTTGAACCATTCCTATCGCAACGAGGGATTAAACAAGGAGATCCACTATTGCCATACATGTTCGTGTTATGTATGGAGAGGCTTTCACTTCTCATACAATAGTCAATGGAGGAAGGGCTTTGGAAACCTCTACGCATTTGTTCAGAGGGATTACATTGTCTCATATATTCTTTGTTGATGATCTTATTCTCTTTTCTGAAGTGTCTAATCAATGTCTTGACCTTTTGTAAGAATATCTTGTTAGGCTTGTCAAGACACGGGCCAATCAATCAGTAAAGAAAAGTCGCACATCTATTTCTCCAAAAATATGGAGGATGGTCTAGCAGATAGCTTCACTGCTCGTAGTGGGTACTATCAAGGTGAAGGTTTGGGAAAAGATTTGAGAGTACTGATCCTCTCAGGTAGAAGGCCAAGGGCTTTAATGGTGAGATGTTGAATGGGTTAAGGAGTAAACTTGCAGGGTGGAAAGGAAAAAACATTATCACTAGCTGGACGTATTAGATTAGCGCATTCAGTCTTGAGCGCGATGCCAGTGTACATTATGCAGGTCAAATATTCTGGGTTATGTATGCGAATAGGTTGACCGCATCATTCGGGACTTTATTTGGGGTTCCATGGAAGGTCAGAGAAAGATTCACTGGATTTTGTGGGATAAGATATGTTTTCCGAAAAGTGAAGGGGGCCTTGGTTATAAAAAACCAGGGGATGTGAACAGAGCTTTACTTGGTAGGTTAAGTTGGAAAGTATCCATGACAAGTCGTCCTTGTGGGCCATAACTTTACGTCAAAAATATTTCAAGAAGAGTGTAATGCAATATAATTCTAAGCGGCAATATTCACAGGTTTGTAGGGCCATCGTGGAGGGCATTGACGTTGTTAGACAGGGATCCCGGTAGTTGTTACGAAATGGAGAATGTATATTGTTTTTGTTAAATGTTTGGGTAGGAGATGAGCCGCTAGTTAAATGGGCAGTTATACCCATTGGGAGAGATATACGTTTAGAAAAGGTAAAGGAGTATGTTATGGAAGATGGGAATTGGAATATGAAACGCCTCCAGGGTATGCTACCATTGCATAAGCTTGAGGAGGTTTCGAGGTATATGATCTTGATGGATAGTGGAGAAGAGGATTTTGTATCATGGCTTAATGAATCACATGGAGTATATTCGGTTAAGTCGACCCTTAGCGACCCACATATTAGTGAAAATGGGGACGATATTGAATGGGAGAGAGTGTGGAAACTTAAGTGCCCTCAAAATATTAGGGTGCTATTATGGAGAGCCGCTCAAGAGGGACACGCAACCGAATTGAACTTGATTAAGAGGGGGATGGAGATATCACTTTTGTGCCCTTGGTGTAGAGATGAGAATCAAAGTGCATATCATATGTTTTGAAATTGTTTAATGGCCAAAGTGGTATAGAATCGACTCAAAAGAGAAGTCCAACAGAGTCGAATCAATAGGCAAGATCAGGTAGTTTGTTTTCGGACCTAGAAATTTGTGCTTCTGTTATGATTGGACAGGTGGGGGACGTGTGATGAGTGGTATGGCTCATGTGGTGATGGAACGTAGTGCAGCAGGGACTGGGCCTACATAAAACCGACATGGTGTACATAGAAGGGGACAAATTACTTTAGGGACCTCTAGGTGCAATTTCAGTAACTTGGGGGTTTCTCAAAATAGTGAAAGGGTCCAGATAGCAGCTGTTCCTTCCTCTTCAGTTGCAGGGACCAAATGTTGCAATTATCAAGCTGGGAGGACTTCCCAGCAAATACCAAAAATATCACAACATGCCATTTATAGCTGGTAATTGGGAATAGCGGAGAAGACCTGAACAGAAGATCCAGTGGCGCAGCTATAACAGAGGTATAACAATTGGGAGACCCTTTTATCCATACTGAGGAGGTAATTAACCAGCAACAAGTAGTCTGATGGTGGAACAGCAACTTGGCAGCGAAAGGATTATTCGATGGTGTGAGCTAGAATGTTTTATTCGGAGCGATCCTTGGTATTATATGGAAGGAACGTAATGATTCAATTTTCAATGAGGTAAATATACCAAGTGCTGAGGTCATTCTAAATAAAGAAAATGACGCGCAAGAGAATACCTTCACCCATGGAAGTCACATCAGGGATTGGTAGTTAAGCTTGGAGATCGAGTTCTTTGGATATGGTGGGGTAAACCCACCCACGGTTTTAAACTTAATACAGACGAGATATTTTTAAGAAATCAAAGCATGGGAGGTGTTGAGGTGTACTTAAAGACAAGGAAGGCAAATGGAGAAGGGATTTTTCTATGAACTTCATGTGCTCACTTGTGGCGGTGGAAGAGTTAATAGCGATATGTGAAGTGCTCAATTTGGCTAGAGACGTATGAGTGAAAACTTAGTTGTGGAATTAGACTCGGGGGATTCCCCTTGAGCTATACGAGAAATCATCAGTGGGATGGAGCCTGGAGCTTTTTGGATTGAAGAAATACGTAAGATCGTGGCTGAGAATGGTTCGTACTCGTTGGAAAGAATATATAGAGAGGCAAATATCTGTGATGATTGGCTAAAGAGGTTAGGATTGAGTCAGAGAGGTGGTTAAGAATCTTATATAGATCCCCCGGATAGAATCTGGGGCCCACTTACGAAAGACATTTGTGGGTGGAAGACTTCGAGAAGAATCTTCTCTGCTAATATCGAGAGTCTTTTAGATGATTAGATAAGTTTTATTTTACGGTCTAAGGACATTCATTGTAAGCAAAAAAATCTGAAAAAACCCAAAATATATTTATGTATATGTATGCATATATAATTTCGATGTGCAGTATAATCAATTATTATTCCTAGCTTAGCGGTATACCATCTTTTTACCAAAAGAGATTTAGTTGGTTCAAGTCACATAAACTCATCAAACATTAATATTATAGAGGTTTGAAAATATAGTTTATTTTTTAACTTGACTATTTTATGAGCTCTTCTACTTTTTTAATAAATAATTTTTACTTTACTTTTTATTTTAAACTTCTATTTTATTACTTTCTCTATTTTAAAATATTTGTCCATTTTTCTTTTAACACATATTAAGAAATGTAATAATTACAATCCATATTAAAAATTATCCTTCATAAAGTGTCTTGATATTTTAATTGTGTATTGGAAATATAAATTTTAATTTTTTAATAGGAGTAATCCAGGAAAAAATTGAGAAAAAATGTCTTGATATATTAAGTGGAAAACATTTTAAAATAACAATCTTAGTAAGTATACACATATTTTGAAACGGATGGAGTATATATCTTCAGTTTTTTTATATATAAAATCTTCTATCAATGAATACGTTTTCTTTCATTTTCCTTTTAAGTTTATTTATTTATATATTTCTTTCATTTTCTTTACAAAAATTATGAAGAAATAGGCTTGTCAAAAAATAGGTGATGTACTTGTTATCGAAAAAAATAAGAGGTGGCGACCAACAAGTAAAAAAGTATATTGGTATTGTTTATTAAATTATTAAATTATTTCATTATTTAATATTAATCATTAAATTATTTAATTATTTAAAAAGATCCCAAAATTCTTAATCTAACTAGGTATCACAGGTGCTCGGCTGGCCTTGCCCACACTAATATATATGCTTATGATTTCTAACCTTCAAAATACAACGATGAAAAATATTACTATAATGATGTCTCTATATTCTGATAAAATAATCTACTCTTGAGATATCATTTCAGGTGTATTATGTGTTTACCTGATAAATTTTTCTCTATTAACGGTTAGTTTCTCAATTCTTGCCTTGTTTTGGAGGTTTGTCACTTTTAGAGCATTTTTGGTGTAATTTATGTGTTAAATGTAAAACTCTTAGGTACAAATATTATATTAGATGCCAAAGCAATGTTAAAGAGTTGAGGAAAGAAGATCCAAGACGAAATCAATAGTTAAAAACCTAAAAGAAGTTGATTTAGAAAGTGCAAAAGTTGTTGGCCCAACTTAGAACATGTAGTATTTTCAATGCTGCATAAAATCAACAAAGAATTTTAAGAAAACCTTTTATATCAAGAAATATCTTTGAATTGCGATCGTGAAGCCACTGATTTCAAGTGATTTGAGCTGTAACGAAAGAGTTATGAATTTTACAAGCTCTATGGGTCAACCAGACTTCTTATTATGGAAAACGAGTTTGAGTTGGGTTTTGACTCTAAAACCTAAACCATGACCTAGATTCCCTAACACACACACACACACACATATATATATATGGTTATTTACCTTTTAGAAACATGTCCTTACTTATGCTTACATCCATAGCCTCCATAGTATTCAAGAAAGCAAGTTGACTTGTAGAGGAAGAAGGGAAGCTGGAGAGTCATAAGCTCCTCTTCTCCATCTTTCCATTATACCCTTAGGGTAATTGGTATTAGATTCTTAGATTAACTATGTTTCTAATCTCTTTACTCTTTTGGTTTATTTCTTTTAGCATTATGAACTAATTCTACTATAGCTTGGGTTTGCAATATGCATAATCCTTGAATTCTATTTTTATATTTTATGTTATATGGGATTGTATTTAATTGATTGAAGCTCTTACTTTATAACTGAATTGTGTGATTGCCTCTATTCCAGTTGTTTTCCCCCATTGTGTGATATAAAATAAATAAATAATAGGAATAGGGTGACGCTCTATAGTGTACGGATCGAAGGCAAGTAAAAGTGATAAGTAGGATTATCGTTTTTCTCAGGGATTAATTGTGATTAATAGTGTTTAATCTAGTGTAAATGCGTGAAGCTTAAATTATAAATAACGAAATATTATATAGTTCAAATAGGAGAATATTTGTTTAGTTTTCAATAATTAACAACTTAGAAAGTAAAAAACAATAATAATTAAACTAAGAGTAAAGATAAACAAGTAATTGAATAGAAGAAGAACTAATAAGAGATGGTTGCTTGAGGAATTGCTAGTGATTATTTATGCCGCTAATTAATAGTATCATTGTTAAGGTTGAATGGTTGTGTTCATATTAGTCGGGATTCTAATGCACTCTAACTCCCCATCCGGGTGAACTTAGAGCCCAACCTTACACACCCGTCGACTATTCGATGAATTAAATTCCCTGAACACGCCCATCCAGGTCAATGCCTTGCACTAGGCGTTTATATGCTAGTTCCATAGCCGAATCCCCCATTCAAGTGCTTGATTGAGTTACTACAGTCACCACTACTTGGACAGAGTACAGGTGGTACTGTTACAAACATATAAAGCAATGGAAAATAAACAAACCAACTCAATTAAATATATTCAATATCTGAAATGCAATAATTCCATTAAAAAGCTAAACAATAACTATCACAATAGCATCCTCAAGCAATAAGAATTTAGTTCATAATAGAAGAAAAATAAACTGAAGATAAACTAATTAAAACTAAAGGCATAATCATGATTAAAATAGAAAATAAAGCCATGTTACTCTTGGCGACGGAGGGAATGATGAATGGTTGATGTAGAATCAATGTGTTCATAGACCAACCCCTGTCTTCCCCTCTTCCTTCTGTTCTGGCACTTTTCCCCTTTCTAAGTTGCTTCTCCTCTTGTATACTGAATTAGATTTGATGGATTATGAAATGGGGGCTGTAAAATAACTTATATATGAGCTAAAAACGTTGGACCCCCTTTTAAGCTTGCTTAATTTGGGTTAGAAGGAGCCCATCCTATTTTACGAACCAGAATTCTGGTTCGAACCACGGTGGAAGAAAATAGCATAATTTCTTCGTCTTATCTCCAAATTGACTTTCGTCACTTGACACGCGACGCGGGCTTGATTCTCTCTTCAAATAAAAAATAATAAGGTCCAAATCTCTCACCAATATGTCGTAGTGACTAAAACACTAAGGCGCAAAGATTTCTCTAGCAAACACATAAACTTCCCAAAGTATCTCTAAGCTTAATTTTTGCTTTGAATTGGGGTTTAACTTGACTTCTTGACTTCTTCTCCTCATCTTGGATCCTTGTATCAAGCATGTACCTAAAATCTATACACTTAACACATGATTATAGCAAATAAGCTCTATAAACATTGGAAGTCCAAAACTAGAAGTAAAAGTGCAATATAGCAAATGACAGGGAAAAATTTCACACTTGAAACCCATAAACTCCCAAAATAATATCTTGTGAATGGATTAATACATCACAAATAATGTCTCGTGAATTAATTAATACATCACAAAAAGAGAGACTAATGTTTATGTTAATTTGGCTAGATCTTCTCCCTTTAATAAAAATGGATACTCTTTAGAATCTCCCTACTATACGACTAGCGAAGACCAGAGATTAGTCCCTAAAAACTTATCATTGGCGACAAACATTATTTTTTGACGCAATTGGCTAAGTAAAAGAAATATAACGTTTAGCTATGAAACCGTTCATCGCTAAACGAAGGGTGCGAAAGTCCTAGAGTAGGGGGGTGAATAGGATTACTAATAAGATTAATGCCTAATTAGAAATCTTTTGGACAATTATATGTTTTAAAGAGAAACTTCTAAGTCAACTAATATATCAAACTCTTAAGGGATCATGCAATGGATAAGTTAGAGGTTTGATATAGAAGTTAAACAAGTAAATTGAAATTATATTCTCTTACTATGCTAGATGATCTAAGTTAGATAAACTAGATAATCAATATCACAATATTCATACTAGCATATTATCAAACATATAAAGTGCGGAAAATAAATAGTGTAGGATAGAAACATACACAACGATATATACTGGTTCGGTTTCCCTACATCCACTACCTAAGGAAGCCTCCTTAGGATTTCAAGCTTTTCACTAAGCTCCCGTGTCTCTCTTAACCGGGTCGAGAATACAATAACCCTTACAACCTCTTCGATACCACGAAGGACAAACACTTGTGCTATCGCAACACAAGGACACCGAGTATACTCCCGATACTCAAATTCTCTCTTAATCTATCTATTACAAGAACTATAATTAAGAGGATAAATACAAAGTGTTTAAAGGGTGAAACAACCTTGCTAATGAATCTCCTAATGAGTAGATATAACACTAAGCATGAAAGACTCCTTTTGAGTAGATAGAACTTTGTGGCTTATGAAATTAACTCCTTGAATGAGTGTATAACAACTTTGAAGCTCACTAAGAATGATTTTGACAATGTATAGCTCTTGACACCTTCTTGGATGATAACAATTAAGCCCTTTAGTGTTTACGGATAGAAGGTGTAGGTGTAGCCTTGAAAGACCTTTAATTTATAGCTACAAAATGCTCCCAACGGTCATAAGACTTGTGTCCAACGGATATATTAAGATTCCAAACGGATATATGCCTTTTGTCTTCATTTTGCTGCAGAAAACCCTAACCTGCGGTGCACCACGGGGTTGGTGCGGTGTACCGCACTAACGCTTGCTTAATCACTTGCTTTCTGACGGACTAGCCCTGCTCCGTGCCCTGGTCCGCACATCTGCGGTGTACCGTGCCCATAGTGCAATGTACCGCACCAAAGGTCTAAAACACCTTTTAATGAGTATATCTTTACTACGATGCTCGGGTCAGAAAACTTTCTTCACGAGAGTTGTAGAGAACATCATTCTAAGAAACTTTGTAGTTGATCACGAAAGCTAATTCTCAATGTATACAAAGATAAGGTTAAAAGTATTTGTATGAAAATTAGCTTCTTAGGATATAACAATAGAGCTTTGATCTAAATGATAAAGATTGTGCTTTTTTATGAATTAGAGTGCAAGATAGGATGTATATAACAAGAGTAATTAGCATACTAAACACAAGAGGATTTGTCACATTAAAACAACCTATTAAGGGAGGCTATATGCCAACAATCTCCCCCTTTTTGATGATGACAAATCCTTCACTAAAACACTTTCGGAATGATATGAAAGTTTAAGCTCTAATGGAGTTAAGCTCCCCCTCACAATAAGCATTAAGTAGAAATGAATTTAAAGTAAGATGAAATGCATTTTTGAGTTTTAAAAGGTGCAATTTTGAAAGTTTTAGTGCACATATTTCTCCCCCTTTGTCTTCATCAACAAGACGGGGTAATAAACAACTAAAAATAGAAGAGCTAAAAACTCAAGTGAATAGATTTTTAGAAAAACGATATAAAGAGTCCAAGAGTGTAGAGCTAATGAGACATTTTAATTAATTGAAATGCACAAAGATCAACAATGTAAAGCATGAATCAAGATTAAGGAAAGAGATAAGGGATAAAGACATTTTACCAACTCCAAAACCGGAAGGATTTTGCATCTTTTGAGCTTTCTTATAAAAGCTAAAAATATGTGGTGATAAAAGGATACACTATAAGCTCTAAAAACATAAGAGATTAGTGCAATCATATAACAATCACAATAGATAGATAGTAAGGCTAAACAATTTCATACAAATGAGTTAACGACCAATTAATGGAGTAACTCCCCCTTATTCTATGCATAAAAACATTTTTGAAATACTAAGGGAATTTTAAAAGATTATCGGAAATATATTTTGAAAATCAATTCTTTAAAAACTCCCCCTTACTCAAAGACATATAAAAATGCAAATATGTGTTCAAAGATAAATTAAGATTTGAAAGTGTAAACTAGTATCGTTGATCTTTCTCCCCTTTTGTCAACAACAAAAAGAATCAATGGGCACTTTTAAATGTTATAAAAACTTGTAAGGACAAAAAGTGTAATTTTTTTTTTGAGTTGAGGGACTTAGGTGTGAAATCTTAATGTTAATTTTCAAATAAATATGATTTAAAAAGGTAATTTCTAACAAGAAGAGGATAGAAAAAATTACCAATAAATAGAAGGGACTAAGTTGGTCAAAAATAAAAAATTAGGGACCAAAATGCATTTTAGAAAAGTATAGGGATTAAAAAGCAATTTCACATAGTATGGACTAAAAATGTAATTTTTCAAAAGGTTGAACAAAAATGGCAAATTTTACATGTGAAAGATAATGAAGTTCAATCTTTGGCACTTTGGTGTAATTTAATAAATATGAGGGGTCAAAGAGCAATTTTATAAATTGTGGGGACTAAAATGCAATTACCAAATTTCTATGAGCTAAAGTGCAATAACATGATTCAAGAGATATGGATTTCAATATCACTTATAACATTAAAACAATTATTAGTAACATAAGATAATATCCAAAGATAAAACATGATAACAACAAACACAACTAATCAAATCAAAACCGAAACATAATAATAAACATAAGCCATAAGAAAAGGAACGCAAAATATATACAAGATAAAGAAAGGAATCACCGAATTTTCCTTTTTCGAGATTTGAGTGTGCTTTCGTATATTAATTCATCTATTTGTTTCCTCCAAGCAAAGTAACGATCACCTATAAAAAGTGGAGGTTGTGTAGAAAACAACTCTTCCAAAAGATTAAATTCCATATCGTTTACTCTACTAACGGTTAAGCTATTCATGTAGAGTTAGGCTCTGATACCAATTGAAAGTCCTAGAGGGGGTGAATAGGATTACTAATAAGATTAATGCCTAATTAAAAATCTTTTGGACAATTATATGTTTTAAAGAGAAACATTTAAGTCAACTAATATATCAAACTCTTAAGGGATCATGCAACGTATAAGTTAGAGGTTTGATATAGAAGTTAAACAAGTAAATTGAAATTATATTCTCTTACTATGCTAGATGATCTAAGTTAGATAAACTAGATAATCAATATCACAATATTCATACTAGCATATTATCAAACATATAAAGTGCGGAAAATAAATAGTGTAGGATAGAAACATACACAACGATATATAGTGGTTCGGTTTCCCTACATCCACTACCTAAGGAAGCCTCCTTAGGATTTCAAGCTTTTCACTAAGCTCCCGTGTCTCTCTTAACCGGGTCGAGAACACAATAACCCTTACAACCTCTTCGATACCACGAAGGACAAACACTTGTGCTATCGCAACACAAGGACACCGAGTATACTCCCGATACTCAAATTCTCTCTTAATCTATCTATTACAAGAACTAGAATTAAGAGGATAAATACAAAGTGTTTAAAGGGTGAAACAACTTTGTTAATGAATTTCCTAATGAGTAGCTATAACACTAAGCATGAAAGACTCCTTTTGAGTGGATAGAACTTTGTGGCTTATGAAATTAACTCCTTGAATGAGTGTATAACAACTTTGAAGCTCACTAAGAATGATTTTGACAATGTATAGCTCTTGACACCTTCTTGGATGATAACAATTAAGCCCTTTAGTGTTTATGGATAGAAGTTGTAGTTGTAGCCTTGAAAGATCTTCAATTTATAGCTGCAAAATGCTCCCGACGGTCATAAGACTTGTGTCCAACGGATATATTAATATTCCCAACGGATATATGCCTTTTGTCTTCATTTTGCTGCAGAAAACCCTAACCTGCGGTGCACCGTGGGGTTGGTGCGGTGTACTGCACTAACGCTTGCTTAATTCACTTGCTTTCTGACGGACTAGCCCTGCTCCGTGCCCTGGTCCGCATATCTGCGGTGTACCGTGCCCATAGTGCGGTGTACCGCACCAAAGGTCTAAAACACCTTTTAATGAGTATATCTTTTACTACGATGCTCGGATCAGAAAACTTTCTTCACGAGAGTTGTAGAGAACATCATTCTAAGAAACTTTGTAGTTGATCACGAAAGCTAATTCTCAATATATACAAAGATAAGGTTAAAAGTATTTGTATGAAAATTAGCTTCTTAGGATACGACAATAGAGCTTTGATCTAAATGATAAAGATTGTGCTTTTTTATGAATTAGAGTGCAAGATAGGATGTATATAACAAGAGTAATTAGCACACTAAACACAAGAGGATTTGTCACATTAAAACAACCTATTAAGGGAGGCTATATGCCAACAGGGTGTATTTAGCGACTATGATTTTTTTACTAAATATATCTTTAGCGAAGACGTTTATCTTCAAGGACAAAATATATGTCGTCGCTAAATATAATCATGTTATAAAGCAGATTGGGCTGCTCGTTTATATCACATACACCATTCAAATGCTAGCCTGATTTTCCAACTCCCAAATCGTCATTCGAATGCCACTGAACGACCCAATTGTCACCTCCACATGTGGGTATGCTATCCTTATACCTTTAATATAACAATTTGTTTTTGCAAAAATTGGTATTTCTAAATTTTAGTAATTTTCAGTTTTACTTATATTCAATACATGTATGATTATACTTTGATTATAGGCCTGTAATGTGCATTGATGTGGGTTATTTAATGATTATATTATATGATTTAGAGTTTGTTATTTAATTATTTGAATTATGCAAGAATTATAGAATATATATATGTGTGTGTGTTTGAGAGAGAGAGAGAGAGAGAGAGAGAGAGAGAGAGAGAGAGAGAGAGAGAGAGAGAGAGAGAGAGAGAGAGAGAGATTGATGCCTATATTATGGTAGAATTGCTTAATAGTTGATCCCTATGCTATGATAAAATATCACGTTCGGATTGGTTTATATGTTAGGTTAAAATGGCACTATAAAAAAGTTTACAAAAATTGCAGTTGAAAGTCCTACATAATGAATTAAGCACACTTTATACCTCTTCATGAATAATCTAGACAATTTAACGCATTCCTTAGGTTATGATTCTGGTAACTTACTAATATGTATTGATTTTAGAAATAATTTAACACAAGTTACACTTTTCCTTTTATTTATTAACACTTGAAGTTTAAAAGTTATATATATATATATATATATATATATATATATATATATATATATATATATATATATATATATATATATATATATATATATATATATATATATATATATATATATATATATATATATCCACTTAACATGTTTGAATAAATATAGTTGATGTATTTGTCAATTGACTCGAGTTGGAATAAGTCAAATGCTGAGGTGTCTTACCTTTTTTGAATGGTGTGAGTGAATATTTCTAGAATGTTTTATGAAACACTTGGGTAGTACTCAATTTCATTATATATCCATGCAACTAGTATGTGATTAACTGAAAATTTCATATACCACGTTAAAATGACAATATTTTGAGAGATGAGTTTTTACCAAAATATGAGGTTTGGGTACACCACAGAAAAATGACAAAATCCCATAATTGACTCGATCACTATCATAGATGAATAGATGATGAATGTGCTAGATGATTTGAGTGCCACTATTAATGATGTGGGCTTTTTCGGTGACACCGATATGAACGACGAGTATGTTCCAAGAAGAATCCGTAGATGTTTTGACGTCTTGTTTGAAGAATGGAGAGTGGGTTGTAAAAAAAAAGAAAAAACTCAACAAAATAATAGCCACCCTGTTTACTAGGGATCTTTGTAATTTTTTTAATATAATAAAATCAATTAATGCTATAATATGTTATCCAAACAGAATTCTGATTTTGACTGACGTATTTAAATACTATGATTGGGTCAAATCTGCAACATGGGGTGGATGAGCATTATTAATTAGGGTGATGTCGATGGCAAATGATGGTGGAATGGTTCTAAATAATGAACTATTCGTAATTTTTGTGTTCACTTAGACAAAAAAGGTGTACCTTAAATTTCATTTTTTATTGTTGTATGTAATATGCATGGTTACAAAAACGTAAATTAATCCTTTGTAGACTTTTTCTTTAGAAGTCCATTCTTATTGAAGATATTTTGACATTACGCCTTCTTTCAGTTTCTTTTTTTTCGGGTGCGTTCGTTGAGAAATGTCGAGCCAAAATTAGTTGCTTGGTTTTTTTCTTTTCTTTTTATTTTCTTTTTTAGACATTGTGACACAAAAAAAGAAAAAACACCAGCATCAACCAATTCCATGTCGATTACTAATTTGTTTACCCGGTACAAAATATGCTTAAACCGCATGTAACCATGACAATTGGTAATATTCTAAATCTGCGAAACAATTGGCTTGATTCTCCATCTCGCATCTGACGGTGATCTGATACCTTGAATAATTTCAAGGTTATCCGAACAAATAATCACTTTGTCATTGGTTGAATTAGCGCACAGTTTTGTACCCTTAAATACTGCCCAAGCTTCTCCTTTAGCAACCAAATCTGTCCAAATTTCTTTGGAAAAGGTCTTTTTATCCCCCATTCTAGTATATGTATGTATGATGCCAACTCCACTAGGTTCAACTTGATTGATGAAGGAGACGTCACATTTAAAAATGGTACGGGATCATGTTAATTCTTCTTCCGTCCAAATTAGGTATATTTTGAATCGTTTTTATACTGTTGTTTGTTGGTATATTGCTCCATTCACTTTAAAAAAGGTCATTCATCCCCATATTTACTGCTTTGATGATGTTGTCTAATTTCAATTGTATATTTCATGTATTCTTTTCATCTTCTGTTTCCATATGTTCCATAATTTAAGTATAACTGATTTTCTTGTCCCAAAGCATATTATTTTTCCCTTTAATAACTTAGTGATCTATTTACCTAGATTCTCCTCTATTTGGCCTAATATCCTAATTTGAAGAGTTGGTTCTGTCCAAACTTGTTTACCAACTGCACAAGATAATAACAAATGATTAATATTTTCTTCATTTTAATCGCGAGAAAATGCCACTTAGGGTCTTGAACACACACACACACCTCTTCTAAATCCCAACCCCTATTACCTTCTCTTCTTACTAAAGATCTCAAAAAGAATTTAACACATGAAACCCATATTCCCAATTACAATTGTACCCTCTTTCTATTTTTTTTCTTCTATATATATATTAATTTAGAAACCGCAAATTATATTTTCAGATCCAAATCCAGTTTCTCTCACATCCCACTCCTCCCCATTTCTCCCCTCCGACTTGAGTTGCTCCAAAACAACCACCACCATTAAAACACCACAACCACCATAACACCTCCACCACCACCTGCCTTCTCGGCGAAGAACAGCACACCTCCACCACCACCTGCCTTCTCGGCGAAGAACAGCACACCTCCACCACCACCTGCCTTCTCGGCGAAGAACAACACTGCAACTCCGGCGAACAACACACCTCTTCCATGGCTGAGCACGAAGACACTGCAACTCCGGCGAACAACAAGCTCCCTTCCTTCTTCGCAGAGCTCGCTGCTGTGGATCTCGCTGCCTTGGATCTCGCTGGGTGGCCATCGTAGATCTTGAACGGTGAGCTGAAGCTATCGGAAAACGAGAGAGAGAGAGAGGTGGCGCTGTGATTCTCTCAGCTGCGATGGAGGTGAACGGCGGACCTGGAAGCTCGATGCTGCGGTGCTGCGATGCTGGAGCTAGGTGCTGCGATGCTGCGGTGGCCGGAGCTTCATTACTGTGGTTGTTCTCCATTACAGCTGATATTGTTGTTCAGTTTTCCATGGCTGCTTCCGTCGATGCTGCGAAGGAATGCGTGAAGAGCCTTTTTTTATTATCAGCGTACTTAGTACGCCTGTTTTTTGGTTTTTTTTTTGTTTTTTTTAAAATCTGGTTTGACTAGATAGTTAGATTTGAATTGTTTATTTTTTGTAATTCATTAGAAAATTGGAAGAAATGTGAATAAAATATTTATTTTTGCATTTTACTCATTGATTTTTAATTATACTCATCAAAATCGTCGGAGTATTCATCAAAATTTTCTGAGTACTCAGCAAAATTATCAGAGTGCTCAGCAAAATTGTCAGTGTACTCAGCAAATTGTCTGAGTACTCAGCAAATTGTGCCGATACTCTATGTTTTTCCGGTGACCGGTGACTAGTAGTCGGAGGTCGGTGGTCGGAGGTCGGTGGTCGGTGGTAGGTGGTCGGAGGTTGGAGGTAGGTGGATAGTGATAGGTAGTGGAGAGAGAAACAGTGACATCACACTTTCTTTGTCTTTTAGTGTTAGTAAAGGTAAGAAAGACAATTGTCAAAATTGAGGTCCCTAATAAGAACAAATTCCTGGACCATACTCTATAGAGAAGAAAGATGGTCATCCAAGACCCTAAGTATAATTCACCCTTTAATCGCACCAGCAACAATAATTATCTATTGAATAATGTCCCGTTTTTAAAATTTTCCTTGTAGTTAATATATCTCGACATGCTTTCCAGCAGAAAATTGAATTTTTTTTGGTACGTTATTATTCCACATAAAGCTATGAATTTTTGAATTATTTAGTTGTCCTTAACTTGAAAATTGAGCAAAATTACTCATTGCTATTTGTGTTAAAATCAGGTGACCTGATTTAGTATTATATTCACCATATCTTATATGAGGCCATGTAAAAGTATCTTTCCCATTTCTTCTGAGATTGTGCATTCTTTCAATCTCAAGATAAGTGAATCCAGAATTTTTGTGTTCCACTCATCTAAATTTCCCATCATTAATTGATCCAACGTTTGGTATTCCGTTATTTCTGTTTCATCGCGAATATATCCAGATTTTAACCGTTTATGATCTCAAGTGTTTGTATTTTCCCCATTTCCTATCTGAATGATCATTTCTTGTATCAAAAGATTTTTCCCTTCGATAATGTTGTCCCAAGACCAGGACCTATTTTGTCTCAACTTGACTTCAAGAGAATCTTGTTTGGGGTAGTATATTGCTTTAAGTACTCTGGCAGCTAAAGAATTTGGATTTTGTAAGAACATACATGATTGAGACGCTAATAATGATGTATTCATAGTTTTGAGGTCTCTAAATCCCATGGCTCCGATGATTTTAGCCAGAGTCATTTTTTCCCATGCTATCCAGTGTATCCTTCTCCGTTCAAGAGAATTCCACCAAAATTAGCAATTATTGATGTGATTTTTCTGCAGAATGTAATAGGAAAAGAGAAAAATAGACATAGCATAAACCGGTATTGCTTGTAAAACAACTTTAATTAAAATTTATTTGCATCATGCCGATAATATTTTTGCAATCCATCCTTGCGCTTTTGGAAAACTTTGTCAGCAATCCATGTCAATGTTTCATTTTTAGATCTTTTGTGACAGAGTGGAATACCAACATATTTTCCAAAATCATTAGTTTCTTTCATTTTTAAACAAAAATCGTGTTCGTCTTAATATCTTCAGGCGTATCTTTACTGAAACAAATGGACGATTTATCAAAATTTACCCTTTGTCCCGAGCTTGAACAGTAGCATTTAATAAAATCCAAAAATTCATTTAATTCTGATCCTTCTAGTGGTTATACATTTAGAAGTGCACCTAAATCGTATACATAAAAATAACATCTTCAAAAGGTAAGTCATGAGTTATCAACTGCAACAAATTATAGCACAGCATATCGAGCAACAACTGCCTTTATCACTCAACCACATGAACATCTAAAGAAGTGAATGCAGAATAAGAAGACTAGGAGAAATAGATCAAAGAAACCAAAAAAGGAACAAGTGAGACAAACCAAAAAGATTACCAAAAGATTTCAGCAATAGGGCATTAAAAAAGTCTACACTTATATATTATTGTATATCTCTCTATTTCATACTCTTTATTTTCTGCACTTTATATGTTTTATTATATGATTGGTGTCGACTAGGGTGTGATAAAAATAAGGTAGATATGAGTGCAAATAATCACCCTAGCCTAGCACGGTTCTGCAAGTATACAGATCGTATGCAAGTTTTAATAAATAAGTAGAATTCGTTCCTTAGGGACTACGAAGGTTAAGAAGAACTTATGCAAATATGAGAGTTAGAACAGATAATACGCAAGTAGAAAGAAGAGAAAGATAGATTTTTATTTGGTTTTTAAATAAGAAAACTAAACTACTAAATTAAAAGACAGAAAATTAAATAAAAGAAAAGAAAAGAAAATAAGATAGTATGAAAGTTTAGCTTGAGTAATTAGCATGTAATCCCCACTAGTTTTTTCCGTTCTAAACATGTAAGGTATGAATCATGTAGTACTTCAATAGTTTGGTTTCAATTGCGCTAGGTAGTTTCAAATAGGGTTTACCTGTGTCAATAAGAACCTAAGCAAACTGTTCCTGCAATTGATTAAATAGCAATACACTAAACCATTGACTATCTAGTTAGGCTAGGTTGTCAGATCAAACCTTATTCTAGACGTTATGTGCTAATTCTATAGTCAAATATACCGGTTATCTAACTACTATGATGGTAATCTTATACGTTGTACACCATAAAGATCACAGAATATAAATTTAACACATAAACAGAGAAATCAAAACATAAATTCAATCAAATTAGATAGATGTCAACCAAAACTATGGTTCATATATATATTCTAAAACTCAAGCTAAGTTTATTTAATTCATACTAAGAAAAGAAAAGAAAAGAATTACAGAATTTAAGGTTGAAGGAGACATAATTGATGCACAACTCCTTCCAGACTTCTCTTCTTGTTGTATAGCTTCTTCCTAACCTTAAGGTTTGGCCAAGGATGGTTTTCTAATGTTAAGAGGTTGTATTTATAGTGTATAGGTTGATCTAATTCGTTTTCTTGAAGGAAAAGGTAAATATTGGACTCCTAGCCCAACTCAAATTCGTAGCCCAAAAATATGCAACCAGCCCCGTTTTTGTTTTGGTCCTAACAGATTCAATACTTATCCGATTGACGCGTATGAGTAGTCGAAATTTATCGTCTCGGAAAGATCTTTAACTTTGCTCTTGACCGTTTCTCCAGATTCCACACCGATTTTGAGATATAAGCTGATTTGTGGTCGTAGGTGCTGGAATTCAGATTTAAGGCAGCTTTTCCTTTTCCATATTTTTAGCTTTTACTTCCTTATCTTCAATTTCCATGTTTATCCTCTTTCCTTTAACTCTTTGAACCAACTTGGACTCTAATTAATTACCATATATTTCTAAAGCGTCACACTAAATAAATATTTAAACCCAATATGCTCTAAAAATAATAATTAATTAATTCAAGACCCAAAATAGGAAAGTGTACTAAATCATGTGAAAATCGACCTATAAACTAATAAATACACCTAAAATGATGTCTCAGAAATATATTAAATCATCACAGATGAGGAGACATCAAGGCTCATATGAATATCGTATCTATTGTTATCTAATAGCTTTCTATCAAAAATATTGTTAACTAGTTAACTAAGGGAATATCATTTAAATTAGCTTTTATTTTCATTTACTTCAAATATAATTAACTGGTTAATTTTTCTGGTCCTATTTAATTCACCTTCTATACTTAAAGGCCTTATTCTCTTGTAAGGAATAAAAGTTCATCTAGACTGATCATTCATAGTGTAGAATCAACTCCTTTGAGATATATTCTCATCCTCTTCTTCCAACGAAAATGGTCTGTACCTAAAAAGAGCAGAGTTCTAGTAGAGCATGAACCTTTCAGCTGGTTAGCATCTATGATGTTTTACTCTAGAAACGGTTAAGTTCAAAAATAAAGATAGACTTAATATCAATTTATATATAATATACATCCTAGAAGGGGGTTGAATAGGACTAGGGAAATTAATCGACTAATTTTATTTTTAAAGTAAATAAAATTTAAAAAAAGCTAACTAAATCCTATTACCTTAGTTAACTAGTAACAACATGTTTGATAGGAAAGCTCTAAGATAACAATATATCTGATATTCATATGAGCATATTATCAAACATATAAAGTGCAGAATATAAAGAATATAAGGAATAAAGCGATACACATTGATATATAAGTGGTTTCTCCCAAAGGCGTAATCTATAAACTGAGGTCTATAGACCCCTTAGCGTTTGCAAGATTTTTCACTAATTTTTGTGTCTCTTCAAACCGGAATGAGAACACAATACTCGTTTACAACCACTGCGTAATTCCAAAGCTAACTCTTGTGTAAGGGCTGAGCAAAGCAGGTTTTTGTTTTCAGTCGCCAATGCCTCTTTTCCATGTTGTCGGTGGTGAGTGAAAATAGGAGTATGAGGTGGTGTTTGAAAGACGTTGTTTATGCTTATCTCGGGTTCCCAATTTTAGTTAATAAATGGGTATCATGTTTATAACCGAGTGTACGGTTTTGGTACAAACAGGGTCCTGTTTCCAAACGGGTATACGATTGTGGCACAAACGAGCACTCATTTAGCTTCTGTACTTCCAATGATTTTTGTGCTACAAAGCTCGTATGACTATTGTTTCTTTATGAAATTTTCTCAACTTGAAATTATAAATATTTTGTTAGTTCAAATTGAAAGCTAATTCAAAATACACGTAAAGATAGGACAGGATAATATTATGGAATATAACCACAAAGATGCTCAAATAAGTTCATGTTGTGATGCTTGAATAAATATTATTTAGACATATAAAGTGTTTAAAATGTATGTATGAGAAAATATGTAGTTCAACTCAAGTTATAATTAGAAACATACAAAAAGATATGACCTCTAGAAGTGTATGACAAGATCAAAGCTTTAAAAAGTCAAAAGTGAAGGATACGAAAGATCTTTTCAAAGGTGGTTTACTAGAAAATACTGCAGGATATGATAAAAATAGATATACATAATAATCACATAATTAGAAACTAACAGCATAAGAATTTGTCACATTAAAACAACCTAGAAATGGGGCTATATGCCAACAGTATACATATCCATCCATTAGTAAATATATAAAATCAATGTAATGAAATACATGTTGGATAATATTGGATCAATTAAGACACTTGTAATGTCTTGTATTTCAAAATAGAGTCCAACTTATGATTCACAAACATTAGGTCATTGGTACTTAAGATATTATACATGGGTGTTTAAATAAATAAATTTTGATTCTAAACACTTTAGATACTTAATATTAGATCACTACTAATGTATGACTTTTATAAAAGACTTAATGTTGATTAAGATAAATACACATTTTAGAAACAAGTTAAAAAAAATTAAAAGATGATTTTTGATGTTTTATTGTTGTATGAAAGGTAAAATATATAATAATATGCATTATTCTAAAAATCTTTTTAGACGGCACCTAGGCATTTGAAGGTAGTCCACTTCACTGAATATTTCCATGCGACGTCCAGGCGGACCCAAGAGGGCCTATGCGTTCGGGACTTCTTAATATTAAAAATAATTGATTGTTTAACCAAAAAAATATATAAAACTATTTTAAAAACGATATTAAAATAATAAATTAACACAACAAATTAATTAAACAACAAAATGAATAATGATATATAAATAGCTATCTTTAATTTCATTTGTATTAATTATTAAATTTAAAAAATTTATATATTTTAAGTGTGATTTTTTCCAAGTGTGTTTCCCTTTTTGAATAAATTGTGTAGATTTAAAAAATTGATAAACTAAAGCATATGATTCTTATAAAAGGGGCCTAGGTTCGCGCCTAGTCCCCCTTGGATCTCGAAGGAGATAGACCGCTCGTCTAATGCCACCACCTAGCATATTTTAGAACACTAATAAGGTTAAGAGAGAATAGAAAAATAACTTTCCCACCAGACTTCTGATAAACGTCTTAACTTTTGATGGTGACATATCATAGTGTGAGATATTCTAAATAAAGAAGTTACTGATTTTGCTCAAATCCAAGCGTGGAATAACCTCAACAGATTTGACTTTATGATACTTTAAATCTGAGATCATGTTCTTAAGTAGTCTACTTTAATAGAAATATTTATGAAAGGAAGACATGTAATGAAGGATACTAACTGAGTGTCAAAATGTTCATTACATTCCTTTGTTTAATCATGAATCTGTAATATTCATGGACTTTTGAGGAATTACTGATGTCTCCTCATTTGTGATAGATTTATATTAGGATGAGACATCTTTTTTAGTGATTTAGAAGTCATAATAGTCGATTTTCTTGAGAAATAGTGCACTTTCATATTTTGAGTCTTGATTTAGTAAAATAATATTTTTAGAGCATATTGGGTTTAATTGTTTATTTAGTGTGAAGTTTTAAAGATAATTATGGAGATTAATTAGAGTCCAAGTCAAATACTACAAGATATGGAAAGAGATAAGCATGGTAATTGGAGATAAAGGAAAGAAAAGCTAAAATCATGGAAAAGGAAAAGCTGCCTTAAATCTGAATTTCTGCAGCTACGCCTAAAGAAGTGGTGATAACTCCAAAACCGAGCCAATTATGGAAGATTCCTTTCACATAGGCGTAGATAATTATGTGAGTATTCTTTTGGTATCTTATGGAGCAAAAACCGACCCATAACGAAGAAGATATGATCAAAACAAGTAAGCAGTAATTATCTTTATTTTCATACGAATTTGAGTTGGGTTTGGAGTCCATTACTTAACCTCTCCTTCAAGAAAACGAATTAGGTCTTCTAAACGCCTATAAATACACTCTTATATCACTTGTAAATCATCCTTGCCTCATAGTAATTAGTTCTTAAGGTTTTATTCTTCCAGTTTATTGTAGAGAGCAAGATGATGTCTTTTGTAATTTCTTTTAGTTTATTTCCTTCAGGTATGAACTAAACTCCCCATAACTTGGGTTTTGCATCATGTATAAACTATGAATTCTAATTCTTCTATCTAAGTTTCTTTGGTAATTATATGTTTTAATTTGATATTAGCTTCTTACCTTTATATTTGTTTATGTGTTTTGATTTATTGTCTATCCTAGAACTGATCACTTTAGGATTTTCATAATAGTAATTAGATGGTCACCTTAGATGGGTGTCTAATTATTGAAACACCACATAACGTCTAGTGTCGATATTAGTCCTGACAAAACTGATTCTAACTAGATATTCATTAGGGTATGATTTAATCACTATCACCATGTATGGAAATTGATTGTTTAGGGCCCTAGTGGCGCAGGATAACCCTATTTGAACCAGCCTCGTGGTGTGTTCGTAGCCTCCTTAGTCGCTCTCAAGGTCTAAGGAATGGGAATTTAAAATCCTGACTAAGTATACAAGAGCTAATATTCTCCCTTATTAACTAGATCTAATAGAAATAATTAGAAGGATTAGTGCATACTAGCAAAACCTAAGCTATACTTCTCATCTCATATTCTTCGTATTTTATTATATTGTCTTTATTTTCTTAGTTTTAATTAGTAATTTTGAATTTCTATTCCTTTTATTTTCTGTCTTTTAATTAATTATTGCTTACTCGTTATTGTTACCTACTCGTATAACACACTTAAGTCCCTGAGAACGAACTCAACTTACTAACTAAAACTTGCATACGTCTTGTAATACTTGCAGTACCGTGCCTGTCTAGGGTGAGAGTGCGTAGTTTTCTAGACTTTATTTTATCATATTTTTATCACACCCTAGGCGACACCAATTACCAAAACTAAATTGTCATTTTGAAAACATGATATTACAAAATTATCTTTTGTACCTCCATACATGTTACTCCAGGATCGACTGACTCTAATACTAGTTAAGTTTATAAATATAACTGGCCCAGATTCTAGATATTAGAAACATCCAGAATTGATGTGCCACATAGAAGACCATATATTGACATACAAATGAACACAATATAAGTAATGCTCCACTTATTTTATATGGTATATATATCATGTTAAGTTCCAAATAAAAAGTCTTCATGATCTTGAGATTTTTGAATCAAGTACTGATTTCTCACTGGGTGTGAGAATATCAGTATGGATTGCATGATAGATCTATCCTAAATATATGCTTAGACTAGAATTAATGAGAAGGAATGTATATAAAAAACTTTACCTTGAAATACAACTCATAGATTTTAGAAACAATATATATGGTAAAGGACTGAAGATGGTGAAATTGAGTAACCTTCATTTGATTTGCAAGTTGTAGTTCTCAATATACCTAGAGTTCACAAAAACAGTTTCAAACATGTTTTGAAAAACTAATGGAAGAAGGAAAGACAAACACATTAGTACTAAGATTGTAAAATATCAGGGTGAGTGTCATATTTATATTAATTAATAGTTTTGTCTAACAAATTAAATATTATGTGTACTATAACTAAAGATTACAGAAAAATGGACATACACGTAGATGGTAAAGGGCGTCTGGATCATACCATGGGTATGTAATAAAACTCTCAAGAAAATAATCTCTTGTGCAAGTGGGAGATTGTGTTGGTCAAATGAGATTTTACCCAAGTGATGACCATGTTTACGATAATAGTCGGTGACTCAATTTAAAGAAATAATTCGAATATTGATACGTTTATTCTAGTTGTAAAGATTAACGTAATATATTCATCTATTTAAAATCATTTGAAATTGAATGAGAAATTGAGTCATAGAATTTGAAGAAATTAAAAAGAAACAAAATATATATGTTTTTTTAATTCTTATTTATTTCTTTTATGAAGCAAAGAAAGGAAAAAAACCTACTGGGCTACGGGTTCAAACCTAGACCCCCAGGCTGGTGGGCTTTTGGGCCAAAGTTTCATACCATCTAAACCAGCCCATGCTAAAAGGTTGTGTCTTTTAATATAACGAATTTTTAAATAGAACATCACAACTCTTTGCCAAGGCACCTTTTCATCTACTATATATAGTTGGCCAACTCAAATATTTTATTCATTCAATTTTTTAAAGTATCAAGCATTAAAATTATAAGAGGTAGATAGAAAGAAATTATAAGAGACAAAGATAGAAAGAACCAACTTTATTAAGTTCGTTGAAATTCTTAAGAATTCGTGTGTCAGTTTCTTTTGAATACTTTTGTCGTTGTATCCTGCAGGTTGAAGCCAACAAACGTAAGACACATGTACGTGGCCTAAGTACCTTAAAGACACCGCATCCAATATGAGACTCGACAAGTAAAGCTATTTATTTATTTTCATATTATTTCTACATTAGTTTTTATATTGTTTTACTGGTTTATACAAATAAAACACAGTAGATTGTTGAAATTATATGCCCACAAAAATGATTTTTCATTTTGCTGATGTAATATAGTAGCATTATATCTTCATTATATTCTGTATTATATGTTGAAATTGCAACTAATAAAATGAAATTTTACAATACCTAAAATTGACACAATTTCAACTATAATTATAAGTATATGACTAAGTAAAAATATATTAGATTTTTATTTTCTAAGTGCCCGAAAACCTCTATCTAGACTAACTCGTAATTTTAAAATTAATTTTTTTTGGTTGTGAAATTATTCAATATTTTTAGAAGGCCTAACACACTCAGAAAAAAAATCATATAAGTACGAATTGATATTGTATGCACATATTAGTAAAACAACGTACAAAATATGCAAAATGAAACATAAATTTTGAATATAAGAAACCTAAACACAATTTGAAGGATGAGAACATTTAGATGGAAAAAATGTATGCAATTTAGACTTTTAAATCACGTAAATTAAACAACAGAGCGCAAAGTCATTCTAAAAACAAATTTCAAAAATTTTCAAGATATTGAAAAAATAATAATAGGTTTATCTATGCACCTTAGAAAGTTTAACCAGGGTTTGAACCTTCGGGGCACAAATTTAACTTTTTTTCAATTAAATAAAAATAAAGCTAGAGTTTGAATGTTTGAACCATAGGTCTAAAAGATCGAAGAAATACTTAAATAAAAGTCCAAAGGGTTCAAACAATGGTTCAAACCTTCAAACCTCTTGCTATGGTGTGATTTGAAGGTTCAAAGGAAAGTTTTGAACCTTTGAAGCATAGAAAAATGCAAAACATTGATCCTTCGAATGGTCAAACCACTTGGACGTACTCTTGGATGTTCAAGGGAGAGTCTGACAAAGGCAGTTGAGGGTTCAACGAAACCATTGCTTGTGATCGAGCCCCTTTAGTTAGTATTATGTTCTATTGTATTATCGAAAGAGGGGAAATTGAGATGTTTCGACCCTCTTCCCATGAACCTATCCGTTTGAAGAGTTTTTGTTTTATCCTCCTTGTTCGAGGCCATGGTCGGAGTGCCTAGGATAGGCAAAGCCACCATATTGGATGCTACACTTTTTGTTTTGGTTGGGCTTGCAAGACATGTGTCATTGTGTGCTTAATAAGGAGGTTACCTTTTTCCTTGCATTTTACATAAGGTATTAAGAAAGAGGTTAAGACTTTTATCCTATATTTTTTTTTGTCAATACAATAAAAGAACTAGTTAGAACTACACATAAAATTAAGAAAACTAATCGCTCCAAATAGAGAAAAATCCTTCCATTCAGATAGATTGACGTCCCGCCTTGTGCATTTAGCCAGAGCATCGGCCGCAGTATTGTAACATCTCTTGATATGAAATACCTTCCATTCCGGGAAAACGGTCAACCAGTTCTTCATTTCGGCAATGATCGGGGAGATCTGCCATCGAAAACTTGACTTACTACAAATACCTTGAACCATTTCAAGGTTATCGGAGTAAAATGACGAACTTCGAATGTTGAGGCTTCCAGCAAGCCTCATTGCTAAAAGTATTGCCCAGCATTCACCTTCAATCGCGCTTTTAACCATACCCTTTTCAGCAATTTTGTGTGTAATAAAACTATCCTTGTTAATTCCAATAGATGCAATATCTGCTGGTTCCCAAACCTTATTAAAAGAAGCGTCACACATCCAATTAATTTCTTTATCATCCGTTAATAGGGGTTAATATAATCATCCTCATTATTATTTGAATCCAAACTCCCTTGCGTATTAACCGCATCTCTACTCTCAAAAAGGCTTTTAAAAACTTTTTTGACATTAGAATTGATTTCATGTATGTTCCATTCAACCCTCTCATAAAGACCCTTCATTTTAGCCTTCCATATATTCCATAGAGTAAGGAGAATATAGCTCGTAACTTCTCTTTTATCCCACCCATTTTTAGAAAAATTCTCAATAGTAGATAATAGCCAATCTTTAATGTTTCTCTCTTCACCATTATCAATTTTAATTTGCATGATCGAGTTAGCCCACACTGACATGCTTAATGGACAATGTAAGAATAGATGTTCAATATCCTCCGTATTGTCTTCACACCAACCGCAACAAGAATTTGGGAAACATTTCGTAGCATAAAGATTTTTCTTCGTGGGTATAGCTGCATTACAAATTTTCCAACAAAAAGTTCTAGCTTCTTTTCAGTAATTAAAATTAAATACTCAATATAGGATAAAAGTCCTATATACTCAATATAGGACTTTTATCCTATATTGAGTATTTAATTTTAATTACTAGTTAAAATAATATAAATAGTCTTACATTATATTAGTAGTTATTAGCATATCAATTTAAAATATTTATGATTGATGATGTAATTTAGTATGATAATTTAATTAATCTTATTTCTTAACATATATGTAAGGTCTTTGTGTCATTTTATATTATAGAAAAGAATTTTTCAAAAAAATAAGTCGTACTTTAAACAAAAAAATTGGCTACCTTTCAATTCTTTTTTCAGTTACATGTTGATTAATAACTGTGATATCGTCGAACTAGAATCCTGAAATCATCGAGTTTCAGATCTTCTAGGAGTTCGACCATATGGGAAAATAAATAAATCTAGAAGGATGAAGTCTTTACTCCTTTTGTTCCAAAATTACTGTCTAATTATTAAAAATAATATTCTAAAAATATTATTTATTTAAATATTAAAATATCTTTTTAATTTTTTTTATTATTACTTATATTAAAAGATTAAAATTTATATTTTTAATACGTATTTAAAATATTAAGACACTTTATAAATGAATAGTTTTCTAATAATATGTAGGGATGGCAATGGTTCAAATATTAACCGTAACCGATGGATATACGATCCGATAAATATCCGTTAGTGGAACCGATAGTGCATCCATGAGGGTTTGGTTCTCACAAAAGATAACTGGTGGGTTATCCGTTAGGATTTGGTCTTTTACAATAATCCGACGGATAATCCGAAATCCGAATAATATTATAAAATATAAAATATTAAAATATATATACTATATATAAAGATATTATATAGGGTAAAGCCTTCCTGAAACCCCTTAACTTTCCCTAAAGTGCGCGATCCGCCCCTGATCTTCACTTTTCGCCTTTCTGGCCCTCCATTTCAATACTTTGTGACGCCGTTAGCCCTTTTTTTGTTTTTTCTGAGAGTTGACAGTTAGTCAACGCCACATGGCGCCAGGTCAGCGCCACCTAAGATCCACCTCAGCGCCACATCATCCACAGCTGAGATTTTTTGGCAAGGGCAATTTTGTCATTTATCCCTTATAACACATTTACACAAACACATCAAACCACACACACTAACCCATTAAAACACACACATTCTTGGTGTTCTTGGTGTTCTTCATTGCAACTAAAAGAAAAATATAGCTCGATTAAAAAAAAAAGACAAAACCCAAACCACCACCCTATTATTCCATATCAAACCAATTGAGCTCATTTGATCTGCTTTTGATCGAACAAATAAAAAATGAAAAACTCGATTAAAAAAAAGACAAAACCCAATTGAATCCATTTTAATTTGATGTTATAATTGAAACAGTACTCTTGGTTCGAAATGTAATACTCAAATGGTGATTCCTCATTTAGCTGAGAATTATGGTGCTTCGAGAGATCCACCTGAGAAACAAGCTCCTATGTGTACTGTTCACTCGTTTCCTCATAATATCGATCATTGTTTAGCTTGGGCTATATTTGAATTCGAAGGTTTACTCGAGAAAACACCTACTAAAGTTAATGCTTATCTTTCGAATCCCGAAGAGATTGGGCTAGATCTGAATTCGAAGGTTTACTCGAGAAAACACCTACTGAAGATAATGCTTATCTTTCGAATCCCGAAGAGTATACTTCTTCAATGATTAAAGCCGGTGATGCTCAATCGAGAAACAATCTTGAACTTATACTCGAATCTCTCGATACCGAACGTTATTTGGGCTCGTTTAAATCAATTAGCTTTATCAAAGATTAAAAATAAAGAACTAAAGAATTAAACAATCCAAGATTGTGTAACTTGGGGTCGTTTAAAGTAAAGCGTAAACCATTTCTTCTTTTTGTTTATATATTTTCTAATTTTTGTTTACATTTCCGGAAGATTCGATGAATAGTAAAGGTGTACCATTTCGGTTAGCACCTAACAAATTCCCACTTCCGGTGCAATTCTCTGGTAATAATGCAAGTCATCTACATTTCATCATGACTGCTTCGATTTTACGTTTGGTATTACTATTCCTGATTGGGCTAAACAATGATTCAATTAGAAATCAATTAGCTATATATTTCGATTTTAGTTTTCCTCCATTGTTGAAGGTTTGAAGCATTCAAACCTTCAAAGTTTGTTTTGTTTTTTTTTAAGTTAGAGATGAAGCTGACGAGGAGGACCGACTGTGACATGGCGGTGATGTGGCGATGACATGGCGCCATGTGGCGTTGACTAACGGTCAATTGACAGAAAATCCAAAAAAGGGCTAGCGGCGTCAAAAAGTAGTGAGATCAGGGGCCAGAAAGGGAGAAAATGAAGATCAGGGGCGGATCGCGCACTTTCGGCAAAGTTAAAGGGTTTCAGGAAGGCTTTACCCTATTATATATATGCAAATTTCATTCATATTATCGATCAAATATAATTATTCCATACATAAACTAGCTAATTGATTATTACTATATTATTAATATATTGCCTAATATAATTTTGGGTAAGACTTTCATCCTATATTGGATGGTCAAATGTTAATATTGTAACCAATAATTATATTGATAAAACACATGTCATTAACTAGATAGTTACTATAATTAGTTTTTGCATGACATAAACATGAACTATGTGTCATAATACGATTGGTATTGGACCATCCAATATTGGATGGATATATTTTTCAACCATTTTATTGTCTTACAATAATTTTGTAACTAATTTTAGAATTATAAAAATATTTAATAATTTATTTTATTTAAATAATTTTAAACAATTGCGGATACGAATTAACCGCGGATAAACCGCATCCGTCGTGGATGCGGATTTGGTAAATAATTCTAAAATCTGATGGTTAATGGATGCGGATTGGGTTATCATTTTCCTTGATGGATATGGATGTGGTTATGCAATTTTTCGAGGATATCCGATCCGTTCTCATCCGTAAAAATATGTATAATTTTTAGGTTTACTAATTGGTGTGAAAAGTTAAATAGACATTATTTTTAAAACAAAAGGAATATCTCCGTTATATATATAATTTTGTTGGAAATTTAAAAAATATCTTAGCTTGGAAAAATTTGCCAAACTTAAAAGTTCAATATGTTTTATTTTTTTTTGGTTAGTTTACACGCATCATAATTAATTGAGTCAATTATAGATTAATGTCTATTAGAAAACTTATTTAGAAAAAGGTACCTACAATAAGATACTTTATAGAAAACAGACTCATCCTAAACTACCTATATAATTAATAATTAAAAAAAATTAGGTAAAAAACAAAACAAAGACGGATAAACACACGCGCGCGTCCGTGAATTTTTTTTAAATCGTCATAACTAATTCTAAAAAAATAAAAAAAATAAAAAAATTATATATTTGGATAAATCAAATTAATATTTACGTCTATGAATTTTTTTGGAATTTTATAAATTTGTTTGGAATTTTATGAATTTTTTTGGAATTTAATGAATTTTTTTTTCGCAGACACGAAATTGGAATTCTGTGTCTGCGGAAAAAAAAATCACTATTTCAAACGGTGAATTTCATGTTTTGAACATGAAATTCCATGTCTGCGAAAATAATAATTAAAAAAACAAAAAACAAAAGAAATTTAAAAAATCAAAAAAAAATCATATACGTAAATATTACTTTGTTTTATCAAAAAATGCAAATTTTTTATTTTTCTGATTTTTTTTGAATTAGATATGACGATTTTAAAAAAATATCACGGGCGCGCGTGTATGATGTAATTAGTAGTATTAGGTGGTGGCGATGGTGGTGGTGGTGGTGGAAGTACTCTATTATTTGTTTAATATTTAAAAATTAATATTATATTAAAATCAAATCAATTTTTTTAATAATAAGAGTAGTAAAGGTATAAAAAATAGAGCCAATTAGAGATTAATTCCTATTAAAAAACTTATTTAAAAAAAGGTGCCTATAATAAGATTTTTTTTATAGAAAACAGCCCCATCCCAAACTACCCTTATAATTAACAATTAAAAAAAAGAAATTAGAAAAAAACAAAACAAAAACTAATAAACACACGCGCACGTCCGTGAATTTTTTTAAAAATCGTCATAACTAATTCTAAAAAAATCAAAAAATAAAAAATTTATATATTTGGATAAAGCAAATTAATATTTACGTCTAAATTTTTTTTCAGAATTTTTTGAATTTTTTAATTTTTTTTTATTTTTTAATTCGCAGAACATGGAATTCCATATTTGACATGGAATTCTATGTTTGGATATAAGGAATTTGTTTTCCGCAGACACGAAATTCACTGTTTAAAACATGGAATTCCATGTTCTGCGAATTAAAAAATTAAAACAAAAATCAAAAAAACCAAAAAATTCAGAAAAATCCGAAAAAAATCATAGACGTAAATATTAATTTGATTTATCCAAATATGATTTTTTTCTATTTTTCTGATTTTTTTTGAATTAGTTATGGCGATTTAAAAAAAAAATTCACAGACGCGCGCGTGTGATGAAATTAGTAATAGGTGGTGGTGATTGTGGTGGTGGAGGTGGTGATGGTTGTGGTGGCTGTAGTGGTGGTAGTGGTGGTGGTTGTGATGGTGGCGGTGGTGGTGGTTGTGATGGTGGTGGTGGTGGTGGTGGTGGTTGTGATGGTGGTGGTGGTGGTGGTGGTGGTGGAAATACCCTATTATTTGTTTAAGATTTAAAAATAAATATTGTATTAAAAATAAAATAATATATTTAATAATAAGGATAGTATAGGTATAAAAAATATAAAGGGATGTTTTCTATAAATAATTGTTCTATTAGGCATTTATCTCTAAATAAGAAAATTAGAGGTTTAAAAAAATTAAAGACATCATTAAGGAGGCATTTATCTCTAATTATCCCTAAAAAATATAATAGAGATGTTTTTTATAAATAATTATTTTATTAGACATTTTTTAATAAAATAAATTATTAAAAACTCAAAAAATAATTAAAGAATTTAATGAGAATGTTATCAACAATAACCCCTAATTAATTTTGGGTGATTTCCTTATAGAGTCCACAGGTAATCAGTGATTGCCCATCAGGTCCAGCCCATCGCAAATGACAGACTTGCCCCTAGTTACCCATTAATTGGAGATTTGTTACCAAAACTAAAACACTAAAATCATGCAATCAGTTAAAAATTAAAACAAAGAAATTAAAACAAACAAAAATCGCTAAAATCATGCAATCAATCAAATCAATAACCCAGAAAAATTACAAATCAGTAACTAATAAAATTCTAATGCATCAACTGATGAAAAACTTGAAACTTTTGTTCAAATGGACGATGGTGGGTTGTCCACTAAACTCGGTGGTGTGAATGTTGAGTTCGGTGGGTTAGCCTTTAGTGCTGTCGTCTATTTGTAGTGGGTTATGTGTATGATATTGATGGGTTGCATTTTAAAACTAATGGTTTACGGTGGGTTATTAGCTTTGCTTTGATGGGTTCTCTGTAAAAATCGATGGTGTACATCTGCATCACAGCGACAGCCATTCATCCCCATCGTCTTCGTCCTCTCAACTTCGTCTTTCTCCTCAAATGCGAAGCTTCAAACGTTAATGGCTCCAGATCGGTTGAGCTTCGAACCAGCGGTGCTGTTCTTCTCCAGTTGAGCTTTGAACCAGCGGCGCTATTCTTCTTCTTCTGCTGCTGAACGGTGCCGACGAGAATAGGGGCTGCAATGTTCGCGCAGCAATGGTGGCGCTGTGGTGGTTCCTTCGAAGCTCTCCTCCTTGGGCGCCGATTTGGAGACACGAAGAGACCTGCAAATCTGGTATCCTTCGAGCGTGACCTTGGTGCTGCCATTGTTGCTGCTTCGAAGAAGAAGAGACAGACCATGGCGGCGCTGTGGTGGTTAACTGCTGCAGATAGCGAGTGTGTCTGCAATCTTCATGGTTGCTCGTCGAACAAGGAGGCTGCTCCGATCTCCGTGGAGGTGTTTTGGTGGTGGTGGTGTATGAGAATGGATTTGTTAAATTATTGATTGAGTTTCCCGTAATAAAAGCAATATTTAAGGGATTTAAATCAATTAGCTAATAATGTGGAGTTGGTTACATGAGAGAATCAAGGGAGTCAAATATATGATCTAATCTTGTAAAGGGGCAACGATGGTATATGGAAAAATCAGCTGGACCTGAATGGGAAGGAATAGTGGGTTGGACCTATTAGGGATGAGTAGTTAGGTTGGTGAACTTAATTGGCTAAAAACTCATTAATTTTACAAAAAATATATCTACCTTTTATAGATATTTCAGATAAATTAAAATTTGCATGTTAAAAAAAAAAATTAACCTATACTTCCACATAACACCCTTCAAATATTAAAAGATTATAAAATTTTGATTAGTTGAGCTAAATAACAAATTCAAATTCAAGATTTTGGAAACCTTCATGTCACTTCCTTCGCACATGATTATTTAGTCCATCGAGAAGTTTTCATGCAAATCGATCTATATTTAATTCTGTAGTGTTTTGGTCAATATTTGATTGTGTATTATTCTTGAAAATAAATAAATAAATTGTGTATTATTTAGTCGTAAACTTTAGGAGTATTTATTATCAAAACCGTTTCGCACCTGATAATATATTAGGGTAATACTTTCATCCAATATTAGATGGTCCAGTATACATCTCACAACCATTAATTATTTTAATAAAATACATATCACTAGATTAATGTGTTGGTTACTTTTGCAATTTTAAAACATGGAGTATGTTTATGAATATCATTGGTGTAGGATCATCCAATATTGGATGGAAGAATTTTCCATATATTATTAATCTGAAAATACATTGTCAATTTTGAAATATACCTTCTCTATTTAGTTTTATTTATTCATCTTTTTAATACATAAAAATGAAAATAAATAGTATAATGAAACCTATCTTTACAAAATTATTTATTATACTTTATCTTTATACTATTAATTAAAAATAATATTTTAAAACATAAGAAAAATATATCTTAATATTATAAATTAGATAAATTAAATTATATCTTCTTTTCTAAAAGCTGAACAAAAAAATTAGACATAATTACTATATATTTATTTTATTTTCAAGGTAATTTTATTAAAAAAGTAAGAAACCCGGAGATCTTATAATGGAAAAGAAAAAAGAAGTTGATATATTGTTAATCGATACCACTACGCTTATACAAATTTAAAAGAAACATGATACTTCTATCCATTGATTTGTCTACCCATAGAGAGAGATCACGTCGCGTACATTTAGACACAATTCAAGTGATTTCATCATCGTTTGATTTGTGAATGTTTTTTTTTTAGTCAACCAAGCTTGTATTAAAGAGAACAATCAATCAAGAGGGAAAAAAATCCACTCCAGTTGATGCGGGAAAATCCAATACATTACAAACTAAAAGGAACGGAAATAAAAAACAAGAACGAAATAGAAACACCAAGCTAAGAAAATAAAAGAGGAAACGCATTCGCAAGCCAAGCAGTCTAAATGATAGCCGTCCTTCTAATCCCAAAATAGAATGTGTGTGGGATCTAACCGTACTCTCAAGATCAACAAGGATAGGCAAGCTCTTCGAAGAGCAGCACGGGCTTGGAGATCATACAGGCTGAAGACAGGCTGCGGCATTCGAAAACAACGAAATGCAAAGTGGAGCAGAAAGTAGAGTGAGACATAAATCACTATGAATCAACTTTGTAACTGCACCCAAACTGGACAGAATGAGGTCAATCTGATCAAGATCATGAAGAACTTCACCCTTCCAAAAACGATAAACTGCGGCAGCTACTACAATTCCCCTCACAAAGAGCTTCTCCAGCCCCACCAACCAACTGCAACCCAAGAACGACCAACAATTGAAATCGAAATCCAAAAAACCCCAAATGAACGGCAAACACTCGAGAATTCTCAAACTGAAGTCAACTGAAAAGGCCATCTTGGCAAACGATGAATCACCATCTGCAAAAGAAGGGAGATCGGAGAAACAACACAAGAACGAAACAGACCACCTCTTATGCCATTCTAACCAAAAGCAGGTCACACAAATCGAACCAAAGGATCCCAAACAGAAGAAGTAGCGAGTGAACGGCAAACACCCGTAACTCCAACATTCGAATACCAAAGGATAAGAGATATAAAACCAAAGTGAATCACCACAGGACATTGGATAGATCAACCATAAGAGAAAGCTAAAATAACAAAAGCCAAAGCACAAATCCGCCACAGAGGTCCCCTGCCTATCAATTGAAACCAAAACCAAGGACAAAGGGCCCAATCCGCCCTCCGAACCAACACACCAGCAAACAAAAAAATTTGATAAGGGATGGCCAACGTTACCTGAGGAGTAAGCGTCCCTTAATCCAAACTCAAGTTGAAGAACAGCAAAGATGCAGAAGGTATTGAGTCCACTAAGGCTCAAATGAAAAAGGAGGACGGCCATAAGAATAAAGCAACGACCATCAAAACAAAGGATACTGGGCCAGCAAATTGGGCCCACAACATCCGCTGCCTTCTTGCGATGATCAACAAACCGTGGCCAAGACTCCATGGATAAGGAAAACAAAAGAAGGCGCTAAGGGTGGACTCCGAATGGGAAACAACAAAATACAAACAGAACCAAAGAAGGAAAAAGCGAAATCAGAAAACTGGAAAAGAAAAAGGGGCCGCCGCCGTCGATCAGGTTGAGAAGAAGAGAGGTGAAAGATGGAAAATCGACGGCGGCAAAATAAAGAACTAGGGTTTGTAAAGTTGGGTTTTTTGAGAGCGTATGGGAGAGAGAGAATAACCAATGTTATGTGTAATTGAATGCCTGATTTGTGAATGTGGTTGACTTTAAAAGTAGGAAAATTACACAATTATCTCCGGAATTCACTAATAATACCTTGGATAACTTCCACGTTATCGAAATAAAAGAAATTACTCTGGTGATTCATCTTGGTTGCCAACCTAATGGCACCTAATAGGGCCCATGCCCTGCCATTTGCCACTGATTTAACATGAATATGGCTTATCTTTTCATTAATAATGGTTCCTTGTTTGTTGACGGCTACCTATGTGATTACAGAGACTTCCCATGGATTGATAAATAGCATATAATTGAACCAAAAACTCTCGTTTTCTTCCACAACAATCAGCGTCTGTAAAGGTTGTGCGTCTTTTTAATTTTGAGATGGATCTTGTCGTGGGGTGTGATAAAAATTACCAAATAGTCCATCGATCAACTCATCAGTTCCCACGTTGGTTACCTTTGGGTTCCATTTTTCACCGTTGAAGAGACTTTGCATTCACTATTTTTCATCAATTCTCCAAATATTCCACAAAGTGCAAAGAATATAGGCCTTAATAATTTTGGCATTCCATCCGTTGCTTGTGAACCCCTTAATATTTTTATCGATACATCTGTCAATTTTAATACCTTAATCTGGATAAATTTTAACTAATTTTATATGCCATGGCCTAAGGACATCTTAAATGGGGGTTACTTTTTTTTTTTTTTGGTAATTTTAAAAATACCTTTTGAAGTGTACCAGAATAAACAACCCTTGATCGTCCTACTCTTTTGGTGGACATGCCCAAGAAACACCTTCCATTTTACAGACTTGGAGCAACTCAACCCAACTAATTTTTTTCTTTTAATCCCATTAATTTTCCATTCGTCTAAATTTACTTTATAAAAATAAAAAACATATTAAAGATCCAAGCATATCTGAATGTCAAACATAGTATGAATCAATATTCTCAATGGGCTCTCAAGCATGATACCCTAGGTTTTCAAGCACCACCAAATAACACCAATAATACCATAATCCATCTACAAATAACCACCATATACCGTCACCACCACCAGCCTAATTAGCAACCCCTTTTTACTCTTTCTTTCTTTTCACTTTTATCCTCATTTCTCATCCTTTACCCTTAGGTTCTTACTAGCTTTTTTTCTTAAACATATTTTCTCAAATCTGATTCTTGCTCTTACATCTTCATACAAACTTAAAATGAGTGGGGTTCATCATATTGCCTTATGTTTGTTTATGTAATGTTGATTCCAGAGAGTTTCTCCAACTTGGACGTGGTCATAAAATGTAACCTATAGTTCTTCATTTCTCTGGCCTCCATACATGATTCTTAGACCTTGGTCGTCCAAAATTATAATTAAAATGAAATTTCTTAACCTCTTCCTAAAATACATGGAATATAGTTATTTTTGACAAAGTCCAATTTCTAGGCATTTAAGTTAAATTTGTTCTTTTGGCCAAATATGCATTAAACTTTTATTTATCCTTAAATCAGACATCAAAAAGTGGCCGTAAAAGAGTACCATATTAGGACTTGTCAAGACTCCCAACTAAAACCATTCAGGTGTTGACGACATGAAGAAAAAAAAACTATAGATAAGGAACACAAACCACTAACTTAAGACATCACTGGTTGCTCTCATCAATGAGGTGCCTTTTACCTTTGGGAGTGTTAACTCTTTGCAGATGTACATTTCATTTTCAAATAATAAAGTGAAAGTGGGACTCATTCTCTATAGAGATTTAATGTAATTATATTGAATAAGTTCCAACATCTAGATAATTATTGGGAAAATAAAAAGAATATCTGGAAACTTTTATTTAGAAACTATAATTAACTGAAAAGATATAATAAAGATGATCGTGTATGAAATAAAATTGAACAGACTAGGCATTCATACAATCCCTACCAAATTTAGTTACTAATCGTGCTAAACGGGCGACAAGTGTGATACCTTTCTTGGTACCTTAATTGTGCTAAATGAAAGACACATGTCAATGGTTATCCTCCAGGTTTGTAAATTCCAGTTTTAGCCTATTTCTAGCACAACCATCTAATAACTAGTGATATTTATCGTTTATGATATATTTTGATTCTACTGAGACATCATTTTGGGTTATTTTGAGATTAATATTTGCGATTTATCTCTTGATTTAGTATATTTTGAGTTCTAATATATTATTTGAAATTTAATGTATTTTAGAGAAATTCAAAGTAGTTTTTGTTTTAGTTGTGTAACTCTTAGAAGCGTGTAGGATATGAGTATGTAAAGGCCAAACTAAGGAGTCAAGAAGCTAAAGAAATAACCTAGACGAGTGGAAAAGAGACCAATAAAAAATAATACCTCCACATTTGTGATATAATAATCTAGTTTAGAGACATCATTTTAGGTGTATTACGTGCTTAGCTGAGGGGGTTTTCCCTATTTATTGTTAAGCTTTTTAGGTATAATTTGTGTTAAATGTGAAGTTGTAAGGTACAATGATGATATTAGATGCCAAAGCAATGGTAAAGAGTTAAGGAAAGAATATTCAAGACAAAATAAAGAGTTAAAAAGGCAGAAGAAGCTGTTTTGGAAAGTGCAAAACCTGCCAAAAGTTGTTGGCCCAATTTAGAATGTGTAGTATTTTCAATGCTTCATAAAGTCGACAGAGAATTTGAAGGATCCCTTTTATATCAAGAAAGGCCTTTGAATTGCGATTAGGTGGCCACTGGTTTCGAGTGATTTGGAGTTGTAGTCAAGGAGTTATGAATTTACAAGCTCTATGGGCCAACCAGTCCACTTATTAAGGAAAATAAGTTTGAGTTGGATTTGGACTCTAAAACCTAGCTCATTACCTAGTTTTCGTCCCTACACACACACACACACACAGATATATATATATATATATATATATATATGTGTGTGTGTGTGTGTGTGTGTGTGTGTGTGTGTGTGGTTATTTACCTATATAAATATATCCTTACTTGTACTTACATACATAGCATTCAAGAAATTTATTAGGGAGAAACAAGTTAATTTGTAGAGAAAGTCAAGAAGCTAGAGAGTCACAAACTCCTCTTCTCCACCCTTATACTCTACCATTAGGGCAATTTATCTTAGATACTTGGCTTAACCATGATTATAAGATATTTACTCTTTAGTTTTATTTCTTTTAGCATTATGATTTACTTTTCCCAGGGTTTGCAGTATGTATAATCCTTGGTTTCTATTTTACTGTTCTATGTTATTTGGGATTATGTTTATTGATTTGAGATTTTACTTTAATTTTGAATCCCATCCCTAATATAGATCACATTAGGACTATTATTAGTAGTTGGATTGTCACCATGGCGGGGGATTTAATTATCAAAAACAAATACTTAATTGTCTAGTATGTGGTAGTGATCCTAACGGACTTTCCTAAGTAAATAGTCAATTGGGTTTGATTTCATCACCTATCTCAACACAAGGTCCCATTACCCAAGTCATGGTAGTGTTGAGATAGTCTTCTTAGCTACCTTGGCGGGATTTAGAGGGATAATCGAACGCTGGATAGATGCTCAATTCACCCTTATAACGGGAATAGTGATTTACGAAGATAGGTGCATACTAGTAAACCTAAGCTATATTATCATCTCCATTATTTTAGGTTTAGCATTAGTAATTTAATTTATTATTTGCTTTTAATAATTATTTCAAAAACCAAACAAATATCTCCTTTGATTTATCTTTTTAGTTAACAAACAATCACTTCTACACTTTTTTTCTAACCATGAGTTTGAGGTAATCGACGAATTCCTAAGAACGGCTCTTATTTATCAACTACAACTTGCAAACGATCTGTGCACTTGCAGTGAGTTTCTCGTAGTGGTAGTAGGTGTGTTATCTTATTATTTATATTCATTTATCATCACACCTTTTCCACCAGTAAGTTATTGGTGCCACTGCCGGGGATTTATCTAGTTAGTTATTGTTTTCAGTTTAGTGTAGTAGTTTTTATTTGTTTCAACTTTACGCTTGTTTTTTGTCTCTTTAAGGTTCTTTTCCAAGTGTTGGTATATGCTCTTGGATTCCGAGAAGTTATTCAAAGCTCCGAAAAAATAAGAGAAAAAGAAAAGAAAGAAAGAAGCAATGGTTGAAATCGAAGATCCATTAGTAGTAGGCAATAATGTACCACTTGGGGAGAACAATAATGATCAACAAAATCCAATCCCCCAAGTAGTACCACTACAAGAAGTACCACAAGGAGAAGATTCACCTGTTATTCAATGTTGAGAGAAGGTCATCCTGGTAAGGAACACCTTTTCTAGTATAATCATCAGTGATTCGCCCTCTAGTGATCCAAACTGCGAGATTCAAGCCCTATTATTTTAAATATAACAATTCGGTTTTTAAGTATTTCGAAACGCTCGTTAAATTTAAATGGTCAAAATATTAAAAACCAATAAAAAAACTACGAGGGTGAGGAGATGAGTTGTAGGTTTTATGTTTCATTGTTTTTCAACCTTAACTTTTTAGGTTTTAAAGTATCTCGAAACACGCGTTAAACTTAAACGCTCATTTAAATTTGGAACCGGTCCAGTAAGGGAAAGACCAACCACCCGAACCGAGTCGTTAATGTTTTGAACCGTTAAAACGCAGTCCGAACTGGATTGGTGAAATCGATTATCAGGCCGAACGGCAAGTGTGAAGAGATGAGTTTTAAGTTTTATGTTCCATTGTTTTCAATCTTTACTTCTTCTTTTTTTTTTTCTTTTTTTTTTAATTTTTTTTTTCATTTTTCAATGTTTTTGTTGTATATTTGTTTTTATATTAAATTTTATTATTTAATTTTGTAAGGTTGTATTGAGTATTTAGCAATTATCTTTTTTTTTTCTTTACTTGAATTTTTAAATTATTAATTTCAACCCGCCTCACACTTATAGGTAGTGATGTAGGCTTAAAAAACTCATTAAATGACGCTGTGAAGGCGAGGCAATGGCACATTACTGAGAATGGCCACCGGTTCACCAACTTTTCAGCCGGTAACGACTTCAATAATATGATGCTACAAGATGGTTGTTTATCCCTACAAGTGATATTTACTAAATTTGTGATAGTGAGAAGTCAATAACAAAGTCAAAGCAACTAACAACTTTATTAAACACAGCTGTAATCATAGCTGTAATTAGTTAGATTGTTAGAGTTAGTTAAGTGTATGTATTGTGTGTATATGAGCTGCTATATAAATGTAACAACATAATACAATTCAATAACACTTTACAATTCAATAATAAAAACTCAACTCTTCTCTCTCTCTCTCTCTCGTTTATCATGGTATCAGAGCTATAAGAGAATAAAGCTCAAAATCTGCCATTAATGGCGACATAACGAGCTTCTCAGTTCTCTGCTCGATCCTTAATCTTCCGCTGCAATGGCGTCTTCTTCGCATACATCAACAACTCTTAACATTCAATCTAGTTCAGAAAATCCTGCTGGCCTTCTTCTTCTTCGACAAAACTGGTCTTCGTTGGTTCAAATCAAGTTAGATTCTACGAATTACGTGCTATGGAGAGCTCAAATGGAGTCTGTTCTTGAAGCACATGGATATCTAACTCACGTTAATGGCACATCCTTACCTCCTTCTCAATCTTCTTTTGCATATTCTACATGGTTAATAGTTGATCAACAGCTTAAGGTTTCACTCAATTCTTCGATAATTCCTTCAATCCTTGCTCAAGTTGTTCGTCTGAATCATGCTCATGATGTATAGTCTGAATTGGAAGAAATCTTCATAAATCAGTGTCGTACACATGTTCATGGACTGAAGATGCGTATGTGTAACATAAAAAAGAGTGACAAATCGATGCAAAGCTACCTCAATGAGATTCAAGAGATATGCGATGGCTTGGATACTGCAGATGCTTCTCTTCCTCTTGCAGATGTGATAATGTATACTCATAAAGGATTACCTGCAGAATTCAACCAATTTAAATCAAGCATTCGAATTACGAATGCTCAAACATCAACTTTGAGTTTTCATTCTCTTGGAAGCTTGCTTGTCTCTGAAGAATTGCACATGAAGATGAATGATTCGCTTGATTTGTCACAATCTTCACACTCTGCGTTATTCACATCAACTACTCCTCAACCTTCATCTACTAATACAAATCAAGGAAGAGGTCATAACAGTCAATACAGAGGTCGTGGTGGAGGAAATCATGGTCGTGGTCACTCGAATCGAGGAAGAGGACGCAATTTCAACTCATCCTCTTCTATATTAGGTGCTCCTCCATCATCATCTCCACAGTTTGGTATGAATTCTTCCATTAATTGCCAAATATGCACTCGATTTGGACACTCTGCGTTAGATTGCTGGTATAGAACAGATTTTGTAGCTTATCCTTCTCCTAAAGCTCAAAATCGTGTAGCAATGGCTGCTCAAAGTACTCAGTCTACCTCTTATGATCCTGAGCAATGGTACCTTAATTCAGGTGCTAATTCTCATGTCACTCATGATGCTTCTCTAATTCAGTCTTCTACACCCTATAATGGTCCAAATTCAGTTGCAGTTGGCAATGGACAACCATTGAACATTGCTCATATTGGTGATAGTAAGCTTTACTCTTCTTCTTCCTCTCTTCTTCTAAAATCTATTCTTCATGTCCCTTGTATGAAGTCGAATTTATTATCAATTTCTCGACTTACAAGTGATAACAATTGCTCTATTGTGTTCACTTCTTCTTCTCTATCTATTATTGATTCAACCACCAAACAAACATTGTTTCAGGGCCCTTGTAAAGATGGGCTTTATCCTCTTCAGTTTGGATCAAATAAAGTCTCTGAAGTAAATTCTACAGCTAAAGCGTGCTTATCTTCAAATGTTGTACCTGTTTCAACTTCAAATAATTCCAATGCTCAAGTTTGGCACTATAGACTTGGGTATCCCTCTACACAAGCTTCATTACCTATCTCTAATGTAATAAATGTTAAGCTTGATTATCATGGACTTAAGTGTAAAGCTTGTTGTGAATCAAAGGCTCATAAGTTGCCCTTTAATTTTTCTATCAATAAAGCTTGTAAACCTTTTGAACTAATTCATACAGATGTATGGGGTCCTGCTCATGTGGCTTCCATTTCTTCTTTTTTCAGATATTATATAGTGTTTATAGATGATTACACACGATTTTCTTGGGTTTATCCCTTGAGTCTTAAATCTCAGGTTGCAGAGGTTTTCAAAGCTTTCTATACAATGGTGGAAACACAATTTCAAGTCAAGATACAAATTCTTAGGTCTGACAATGGTGGAGAATTTGTGAGCACTAACTTCAAGTTGTTTCTTCAAGAAAAAGGTGTTGTGCATCAAACATCTTGTCCACACACACCTGAACAAAATGGTGTTTCAGAGAGAAAACACAGACACCTTATGGAAACAACACTCTCACTACTATCTCACAGCTTCTTGCCTTCTACATATCAGATTGAAGCTCTTTCAACTGCGGTTTACCTCATCAACTTACTTCCTACTCCAAACCTTTCAAATCACTCACCATATCAACTCCTCTACAATTATTTACCATCTTATACTCATCTCAGAGCCTTTGGTTGCTTGTGCTACCCTTGGCTTAAACCATACTCATCACATAAGCTATCCTCCAAGTCAGAATAATGTGTGTTCTTGGGATATTTCAATTTCTCCAAAGGTTACAAGTGTTATTCTATTTCATCTCACAAAACATATATATCTAGACATGTGAGGTTTGATAAAACCATCTTCCCCTTTCAAAACATCTCAAAATTCTCATCTCCATCTTCTCTTGAAACCTTACCTACAATTTACGCAGATTTATTCTCTAATCCTATTAATCTTGAATCTATATCTAATCCATTTTCCTTACCTACTCAGTCTACACCTTCATCTCAAGATATACCATCATCTTCACAACCTATACCTACATCATCTATCTCACATAATCAAGCTACACATCCTCAACCACAGTCATCTCATCCTATGGTCACAAGGCGCCAAACTGGATCTCTAAAGCCGTCTTATAAGTGTCAAGCTTTAGTTATGACTCCTTCTCTTCATGAACCATCTTCATTCAAAGAAGCTTCTAAATATGATTGTTGGTATAAGGCTATGCTTGAAGAATATAATTCCCTTATGAAGCAACATACGTGGGAATTAGTTCCACCACCTATTGGAAGGAACTTCATCACGTGTAAATGGGTTTATAAAATTAAACGGAAAGCTAATGGTGATATTTCTCGTTATAAAGCACGATTGGTTGCTCTTGGCTTTCTCCAAGAATATGGCTTGGACTATACTGAGACATTTAGTCCAGTTATCAAACACCAAACTATTCGTGTTGTTCTATCTCTAGCTGTCTCAAATAAGTGGCAAATTAGGCAGTTAGATGTATCAAACGAGTTTCTACATGGAGAGCTTGATGAAGAAGTATACATGGTGCAACCCTCAGGCTTTGTTAATCAATCTTATCCTAATCATGTTTGCAAGTTAAAACGTTCTCTCTATGGGCTTAAACAAGCACCAAGAGCGTGGTATCAACTTCTTGCAACTTTTCTTCTAAGTCACAAGTTTATTGTGTGTCAAGCTGACACTTCTATATTTGTTAGAGGTTCTGGCCCTTCTCTAACTATTATTCTAATCTATGTTGATGACATCTTAATCACTGGAGCTGATTCTACTTCTATCTCGTCTATTATTTCTGAATTAAAGTTGAGGTTTGAAATGAAAGATTTAGGTACATTATCTTATTTTCTTGGATTAGAAGTGATTCAAACAAATGATCATACAATTATTACACAGTGCAATTATGCTAAATCTTTGTTACAAAAAGCTGGTTTACTTGATTGCAAGTCTTCTCCTACTCCATGTCTAAACAAGTACTCAATTGTTTCAGCTCATGGACTTCAACCTTTTGAAGATCCATTCTTATTCAGGAGTATAGTAGGTGGTCTTCAATATTTGACTATCTCTAGACCTGATATAGCTTTTGCTGTAAATCAGTTGTGTCAGTCTATGCACAAGCCTACAAATGCAGATTATGAAGCTTTGAAAAGAATGCTCAGATATGTTAAGGGTACTGCTCATTATGGCTTGTACTTCACTGCTTCACCTCCTCATTTGAGAGCCTTTTCTGTCTCGGATTGGGCTAGCTGCTCTATTGATAGGAGGTCAGTTACTGGTTATTGTATTTACTTAGGTACAAATTTGGTATCTTGGGGTTCAAAGAAACAATCCACAGTGTCAAGATCCTTCACTGAAGCTGAATATAGGGCCTTAGCTTATGTAGCTGCTAAGTTGAAG